>VZZY01007360.1:74136-219951 GCA_013400335.1 Eurystomus gularis
GGGGGGGGGTGTAGTAGGATGGAGCTCCTGTGCCTCTGTTGTTCTGCTGGGAGATGTCAACACTGTCTCCTGGCTCTTTTCCACTGGGCAGCAGTGCTGAAGTGCTCAATGTTTCTCTGGGAGATTACAGGAGCCAAAGATAGGTTAAATGAATGAAATTTGATGGCCTAAATAGGAGCCTGAACTGCATAATCAAAGTCTCTCTAATGTCACTGCCAACTTGTGCTCTCTGCTCTTTCCTGAGTCAAGTCAATCCCCTTCCCCAGGCAGTAACTTCAGTTATCAGCAGTAGATGCAGCTGGCTGTCTCCTTAAAACTTCTCCCCAAAGACTCAGCCTTTGGTCTGAGCTGCAGCCAAGGGCTTGACTGCTTTCATCTGTGCTCTCACTCCACATGCCTGTGAGCTGGTTCTTCTGCACTGGCACTGGAGTCACCTGGGAAATGAAGATGAGGATGTGTCTCTGGAAGAACTTTCTTTTATTGAGGTGATTGTGTAGCTGCCAACTACCAAGCTTGAAGTGTGCTCGCTTGTAAAGAGGGTGCTTAATCAAACCATGTTGGCACACGTTGACCTGCTGGTCAGACATTCTGGCTTGTCCTCTCCCCATGCTAGTGACCCCTGCCAATTCCATCCCTGGAATTATCAGAGTATCAAAACACCTGGAGCATGGGTGGCTTTTCTGAAATGTTGTCTCATGCAAACTGCATAAGAACTCCTAATCTTTCAATTAAAAGGCAGCTATAGAAGAGGCTGTCTCAGCTGCTTTGCCTTGATAAGAAGGGAAAGCTTTTCAACTCACTGTCAAGTCATAACTCCTTCGTGCACACATAGGTCTACTCTGCCAAATGCAAGCAGAAATGTAGAAAGAAAACCTCCCATCAGTTTCATCTCTTTATTGAAAACTATCTTCTCTGACAGTGAGGCCTTTGAAGATAGGCATTTCCCACCTGTAGAACTCACTTAGGACTGGCAGCATCCCATTGCTGTTGCCTGAGGTCTTCCCTTTGTCCCCTCACTGAGTCTTGCAGTCTGAGATTTTTTTTTTGCTCCTGCCTATTGAAATATGAAAAATAAAATAAAGACTGTAAGAGCACAGGTCTGTCTGTTAATCCCAAACATATTGGTGTTTAAGTAGCAAAAGCTTAATCATCCACTATTTATTCACTGTTGGGAGAACATAATGTTTAAGTTGATGGCAACAGAAGAATTCCTACAAGTGTTTCTCCACTTGTAAACATTTAGGATGAAGGGAAGTAACTGCTTTAGGTTAAAATAAAAAACTTGTGTTGGACTCCTGGGTTACTGATCTGGAATTTCTATTATCTGAGCAATGCTTCTAATCAGCTGAAATAGCAAGTGCTGTGTCAGAGGATTATTCTAGGAAATGAGTATTATGTTTGATTATAACATTGATTTCGCACTTATTAAATCCTAGCCAAAGAAAGTGTTGAAGAACATTATTTTTATCCAAAAGTGTTTTGTTACAGGCAGCATTTGTGCTTGCTAAGCCTTCTCTTAAGCTGGGGTTATCCTTTAAGAGCAGTGTTCACTGACTGAAGTCAGGGCACTGGTATGCTTTTCTGAAAAGAGGGAAGGCCAGACATTTAAAACAGCTTTTTTTTGCTTCCTGAAGGTACCTGTGCACAGGTACACGTATGTATCTACCTTTAATGGGGGTGATGCTACAAGTGCCAGATTGCCTAGTGGCATAGGACACATCTATTCCAGTGGTTTGAAGCTTTGGGAAGCTTCTGTAACAGTTTACTGGGAGAGTTGTTTAATAAATGTGAGGGAACAGGGACCTTACTGCAAGATTTTAGCATGCCTGCCTTTGAGCACAGGAGTTTCTTAATGTGTTTGAGCCTGGGCTCCTGAGCCAGGCTCAGGGGATGGAGAAAAGCAGTGGTCCCAGAGGAACAGGCTATTTGTTAGCAAGAAAATACTGGGTAATACAAGTGTAAATAAGCAGCTAGACACTGCTTCTTTGATGTTTGTAGAAACAGAGGATGAATACTCTTGAGGTTATTTAACAATCAGAAGAGACTGTTGTGAGTGAGTCTGTAGCACCTCTGTGAATGTCACTGGGTGGCTCATAATTCCCTACATCACCAAATGAATCACAACTGGACTAAGGTGTTTCTGCTGAGAAGATAACCAATCTTGCGTACAAGGTAAACCTGTGAGTTGGTGCTGATTCTGTAAAGGGCAGTATCTATGTGAATATATGTGCTGCATGGTGGGTGGGTAGGTGTGCAAGAATCATAGAATCGTAGGGGTTGGAAGGCACCTCTGGAGATCATCTAGTCCAACGCCCCTGCCAGAGCAGGATCGTCTAGAGCAGGTCACACAGGAATGTGTCCAGAGAGGTCTTGAAAGTCTCCAGAGAAGGAGCCTCCACAACCTCTCTGGGCAGCCTGTTCCAGTGCTCTTCCACTCTTAAAGTAAAGAAGTTCCTCCTCATGTTTAAGTGGAACTTCCTATATTGAAGCTTGTGCCCATTACCTCTTGTTCTGAACATTGAGAAATACATTAGAAGGCTCAGTGGTCGAGTACAAATTTATTCTAAAACCCCACCAAATGAGCATGCCACTGATGATCAGTGTCATGCAGAGCTCATTCTACTAGAGGTGCCTGCTGAAGGCTATAATCAGGTATTATCATATGTCATATTATATGCCACTTGAACATTGGTACCAGCCCAGGTGTGTGCTCTTTGCCTATGGCAAGTGGAGGGTGATGTAATATCATATCCAGGGATGATATAAAGCAGGGTTAGGAGATGCTGACTGTCCTAACCATTATGCACATGCATGGGGTACTCCTAGCCCACTGCCTTTGACCTGGCTGGTTCACAGCAACCTGTAAAATCCTGGACACTAAGAGCTTAATTAGCTGCTTCCTATTCACCAGCTAAAGTCTATGTGCTGAAAGAAGGGGACACCAGAAACCTGGAATGTGGTGGTCTCCTTCTGAGTCAGCTAATCTACAAACATTAATCGATTAAGCCAATTAAATGTTTTGGGAAGGTGAAGCACTATGTAAGTGCCAGATATTGTGGGAAGCCTGAAGGTACCATCTGATGGATGGGAAATTAAACAGAGGTCTCCACTATAACTGCTCATTAATGATCCTGTAGCATTTTTCAGGACAAAGATCTTCCTTGGGAATTGAAGGTGAACTCCTGATTAAGATCTGAGCTGCTTTTTCTTTCAGCTTCTGGTCAGTAAAAATTGGATGCAATGCTGAAAACCAGTATGAGCTATGAAAAACACTAAGCTGAAGGTAACAGATGGTAAAAGAATAATGATGGATCCAGTCAAGAATAATTTCCTGTCCTATAATTTCTTCTGGCTGTGGCACTTTCTGCAACCTGAAAGGCTGAGCTAATTTCTGGACTGCACCATGGTCTTTCTGTATGATGTGATATCAGATCATATAGGTTCATGCTCCTCACTTTGGATGCCTGGCTTGATTCCCCTGAGATGATTTTGAGCTGATTGTTCTTCCAGCACTTGCACTGACTGTCCCTGGGGCTGGACCTGGTCCTTGGGCTTTGCAGAGGCCTTGAAGTTCTGCTTGCCAACAGCTAGCTCAGTGGTGTTGAGCAATGCCCAAGTGCTTCAGAGGTTGGATCCTGTGCAATTTGGCCAGTGTCACTGCACAGAAGATATCCTAAGCTGAATTCTCCCTCAAGATGTAGGATAGTCACTAGCCAGATGGGGAAATTTCCAGTCAAACTGGTGCCTAGTCTCTGCAAGTGGAGGCATCCAGAGTTAATGCGTTTTGTAGGCTGGGAAGGTAATGAAGACCCACCTCCTTAATAGCAGTAAATTATGGCCAAGTCGGTTAATATTTATTAGGTAATGATGAGCGGTACCACTGAAATGCCTATAAATAAGCAAAACATCTACAGATGGCCACTTAATAGATTGTGCTACCAGGTTGTAATACCTGACCCCACATGCAGATGTTGCTTTCCTTGAGCAGCTGTGCCATGCAGGTCTGCTTTTTGTCAAGGAAACCTCCCCTACCTTCTCCAGCTGAATTTCAGCTTCTTGAAGTCTATGTGCTTCCTCCCCTCCCACCCCAACCCTGTTCCCAAGGTATTATCATTTCCACAGTTTGTTGTTTGGAAAAGCAGGCTGTGGTGCCTGTCATCCTTTGTGTGTGCTTTGTCTTTGTGCCAGCTCGCATCCCGAGGAACTGCAAAGTGGCACCCGCGCTCTCTGTCTCACAGCAGGCATGTTTTGCATTTACTGACACATGGGGAGTGACTGACTAATACTAACATGAAAACAATTCTGACAGAACAAGGACTGGATGCAGGGGGGAAAAAAAATACCCAGAAAAACAGAGCGTGTTCAGCATATGCTATTGCTTTCACCAGTTCAATAAATATTTATTGTATTTCTTATAATTGAGTTCCTCCAGTGTAAACCTAAGTGGAAGATAGTGTAAGGAGAAGTTTAGGCAGATGGCCTTTTTTACAAAGCAAACAAAAATAAAACAAGATCCCCCACCCAAGAACACCAGCATAGGTTTCTCACAATATAACTGAGACAATATTCCAAAAGATATTTCTCCGAGCAGTGCAGATAAGGGGTTAAGAAAAAAACAACCCTTAGGAAATGGAAGAAGGGAAGGAAATGCAGCCCCCACAGCCACCTCTCTGTGCTGATTTGGGGCTCGGGGTGTGCTTGTGTGGGAGAACCTTCACTCAGGAAATCTTGTTATTAGGTGAAGCCTTTCATCATCAGAGCTTTTAGATGCTTTAAAAAACACAAATTTGTGGTTAGAAGGCATTAACTGAGGCCATAGTAACAGATGGTCTGAATCCATTAAAGATGAGATAATAGAAAAGATACCTGATCTGGTGAGAATAAATCTAGAAATCCATAGGTCTCATGTTGGCTGGTTATTCTGCTGGATAGCTTTTTCCCTGGCCACCTCTCCCTCATTTCTGCAGCTGACTGTTGGACCTGATTTTATTTTTTAATTTTTTTGGGGGGGTTTACCCACTCTGCTTGCCATGGTTGAGCTGCTAAAGCCCTGCTCCTTGGATTTAACGAGACTCTTTCAGGCTGTTTGGAATTTGTCATTTTTAATGCTGCTTTTTGGCAGAAGCCTCCATGTTCTGTGACATTTCCCTTTAATTTAGAGCCACTTTGGAGCATCTGTAAATGGTCATGAGATAGGAATTTTAATTGTTTTAATTATATTTCTATCTTTCCTAACCCCCTCTCTCTGTTGGACTTTTTTTACATTGCATGAGAGACTTTCAACCCCCCCCCAATAGATTTTTCAGATACTGACATCTGGAGACATTCATCAAAGAATAACTTCTACTAGAAACCAAAAATCCATTAATGAAGCTGGAACTATTTGCATAGTGGAAATTATACTTAATAACCTTTAAGGGGAAAACTCATGTGATTGATGTAGAATACAATTACAGTTAATGGTCAGGGTGCAGGGGTGTTCAAGCCTGTTGTTTTTCAGACCTGCTCTTCAATCTCTGGCGTGCTGGGGCCAGTGTTCCTTTCTAGGGCACAGGAACTGGAGGAGGGGGCTGGGCCAAATAACCCCACTGAAGGTCATCACCTGGGGTATATGTTACACCTGAAAGCTGTCCTGCTGAGTGGGGAGAGGCACCTGGCATGCAGCAGAGAGCAGGGCCAGTTTGTAGCAGCTAAGCTTTCCACCAAGGCCTGTAGAAATGCAATAACATTTCTTTAGGGTCTGTTGGGAAAAAAAGCTATCAGGAAGGACTGCTGTGTTAGGAAAAAGGGGAAAAAATGATGTTTGCTTCAGACTTGAGTGTCTAACACATGGCTGTTTTTGCCTCCCTCTATGTGAAGGACACAGGGAGACTCTAGGAGGAAGATGTTGTCTATAGTGGCCATGGATATGATAGGCTTTTTTTTTTTTTGGAAGTTCAAGTATTTCATGTGTCTTACAAGGATGGGTTAATGGAGCAAGCACGCATGCAGCTCAGAAGGTCACAGGAAAGAGGAAACATGCAAAGTAGACACAGGTGCTGATCATGAACCCTGTGGGGGAGTTATCTAGAGCAAGTCAGAGCTAACTTTGTTAAAAGAGATGATTTTGCACCAGCATGGAGGAGGTAGCTGGGAATTGAATCTGTGTGTCTGTCTTCTGCCCCTGTGATTTGGAAAGGAGCCCAGCTTGCTCTCCTGCAGCTGCATGGCTGGTCCCATGGGAGCCCACTGAAGAGCAGAGATAATCCAGTTCATCTCCCAGCTGGGGAAGGGTAGGACCCAGCACATAGTCAAACAACAAGGGAATAATTTGGTAAGTCTCTAACTTGATTGCATTTGTGTGCCTCTGTAATCAAGTGAGCAGGTTGCACTGTGGATTCATAGCAGATTTTGATCTTTTGTGCTGAAGTAGGTGATTTTTCTGCAATTGGAGCTTCTTATATCCAGTGCATAGTGTTAGTTCTGTGGTGTCAATATCCAAGAAGGGTCTGCGCTGAGGTCTTTAACAAAGTCCTTTAAAGTACTATCTCAGAACATGTGATTATGTTACTATAGAGCAGCCCGTTTCTCATCTCTGTGCTTTCTGCTCTTGGGTACTGCCCATTGCATTTTCATTCTCCATCACTTGCGTCCTAGCCTTTGGCCAAACAATTTTTTCTAATTTAACATAAAGGTAAAGACCATGGTAGTATCTCCTGTGTTTGAAGTGAAGGTCTGAGCTCTGGGGAAGCAAATGGGTATTTCAGAGTCTGTGTACTAGGAGCAAAACAGAGGGAGGAGAAAAACAGACCTATGTAGAGGAACCTGAACTACTTAGGGGATCTTTTGTTTGGTACAGCTGGCTGCTCAATCCTCTCTATTTGTCAGAGAAATATAAATGTTAAATTCCCCTTCTATTAAACATGCAAAGCAGCATGCAAGCCATGAGGATTGCTAAGCTCTATGAGTGGGACTGAAGAGCTAAATCCTTTGTCTCATGTAGGACCAAGAATGGAGCAGAGGACACTGATGTTTCACCACCTGCCTGTCCCAGGGCTGCTGGGTGTAAGGCACAGCTCTGCAAAGGAAGCCTGACACGTCTCCCCATGGAGTGTTGCAGAAGAAGGTGCTGTGTAGGAGGATGCTAAAGTTCTGTATTCCTCTAAGGATTTCCAGATTATGGAGTTTGTTTTTCTGTTTTTAAAGGGATCAAAGTTTCTAAGCTGATTTTTCATTCAGATGTCTAACTGATAGTGGTGACAGCAGAGGAAATCAAAGGAGGGAATTATTGTCTGTGCATCTCAGTTAGTCATTCTTGTGGCTGCCTTTATCTGTGAGAACATTTCTGTTCCTTAAAGCCACACTTAACATAAACATAAAACCTTTTTGGCAGGTGGGCTCTGTGTTGATACTTGGATTTTTGGATTTCTCTGTGACAGATGGAGTCTTTGTCCCTTTCAGATCTGGGGCTTTGCACTTGCATTCTGTTTTCAACTGCCTTTTTATTTACTACTCATCAAAGGGAAACGACATAAAGGAAGCAAGAAAAAAGAATATTTAGTAATTTTTGAGCAAAGAAGAACTTAAATGAAGGCCTTCTATCAATACTTCATGAGCTTGGGGTCATCTTAGTAAGTTTTTGCAAGCTGAAATCCTTTAACCAGGACATGATTCACACATGTAGGTTTGCAATTTAGAGTTGCAGGATTTTACCTACCAAAGAGTTTTCCCTGACAAATTATCATTGGTAAACATAAAGGAGAATGACTTTGCATCCTTGCAGATGGTGACCACCATATTTACGACTCAAGCAGTGCCAGTCCTTATTTGCCCATAGTAAATCTGGCAAGATATCTTGGTACAGACTAGCCCAATGATATAAGTGTTTAAAAAAGAAAAGGCTCCTTATTACATGGCCTGCACCCTATGCTCTTTAGGCATGCATGTAATGGGACTGCAAACACACTCTGTGCTAGATTTGCCAGCCTTAAATGAATGTAAGGTCTGAAGGGGCTACTTGACATCCAGACTCTTCGTAACTCTGCAAGTTCAGACTTGAAGTTTAGGGCATGGCCTGGCCTTCTGTGGGAGGCAGCTGCAAAGAAGCAGGCAATGCCTGTAGCTCTGGTTAAATCAAAAGGTGTGAAAAAGGCAAGGCACAGTTCTTCCTCCTCTTCTCCCTCCATCCGTGCTGAAGACTTGATTTAATATTCAAGGCATCCCTGCACCTGATGCCTTCATGGTGTGAGTGGGAGTTCAGTAAGTTACAGAGCAGCCTTGTCCGGGAGGCAGAGCAAGCCCAGCCTACCCACCTTAGACAAGAAAATAACCTCTCCTTCCCCAGGTTTCTTGCTATGTTGTTTTCTTTAACCACCCACTCAAAAACAGAGTAAAACTTAAGATTTGCTGACTAGTCCAGCCAGGAGTGGAGATCTCTCTGAGAAAGCAAATCAGCTCACCTGCTGAAAGCTATGAGATGAAAGATAAGAAACAAGATGCTTAAATCAGGAACCTATTCAAAACTAAGTCTGTGCATGATTATTCTTTGTCTTACTACTCCTTGAGGATGTTTAGAGGACATTAATGACTTGTCTTTCACTCAGATCCCAGAGCAAATCGTAGATTGTACACAGTGCAATAAATCTATTCTACAGTCAAAGGCATGCCTGGACCAGTCTGAGGCAGGTTTCATTTGTATTACAGTGCCATTAGGTGGCATTAAAAAAATAACAATTTGTCAGGCTTCCACTTTGCATTGCACTTGAGCTAATCCATGAGCCCAGCGCAGGCTGCTGCCCTTCACCCTGTGCATCTGGGGCTGGGTAGCCTATGCAGAGGCTTAGACCCGGGCTTAGACCTGTGGTCAGCATGTGCATGCAAATAGAATCTGTATTTGTGATGCTGGGCTACAGCATGGGGTGGTTCTTCCAGCCAACACTGAAATGCAGCCATCTCTGGGGTGAATGGTACAGGTTAGCTTTTCAGCCAAACTGCTTAGGATTACTGACAAATAAGTGTGCATTTGGTAGATAATAGCAAAGAAAATTTAGAATTGCTCAGACAGCAGTTACTCTGCAGAGTTAGATTCTTCCTCTTGTAGGAATCCTCTTGGAAATAACTGATTAAGGCCTCAGTCTTGAGTCTTCTCTAATAACCTCTTCTTTCTTTTCTTCCCTTTCACCTCCAATCAGATCAGCAGTGTGGGTTGTAAAGTGATGCTGGTAAAGTGATTCTCTGGTTTGGGGAGAAGATCTTTCAGAGAACCAGCAGCACCATTTTTCACGGAGTCCAAGTCTGAGTTTTACTGACAACCTCCAGTTGTAGTACTGATCCAGCCAGGTGGCTTAGCCTATGGGCTCTGGAGGGATCACAGGCAGAGACAGTGAGAGGAACAAGTGGATTGAGTATTGCAGTTTCCACAAAACAAATATCACAACCACAGATAATTGAATAGATCTTCTCTGTGCGTATTCCAGTTTTGTGAGCTCGAGAGACACACTTTAAAGTGCTTCATTTTACCCCCAATTAACTTTAATGCATCTTGTCTTGAGCTCTTGAGAATGGAAACCCTACCAGATTGGTTGTCTTAAGTCCTTTTTTTTTAAAAAGGGGAAAAAATGTGAGGTTCACACTGATTGCACCAAATTCTTTAAAATAAGAGCATTTGAGTGAACTATTAAATTTTCACCTCTATGGAAATAAGGCTCTATGTGCAAAGTGGAGAGCCTGACAAGTGATTATTACTTTCTGTGCAATAAAATGGCCTTGAAGTACCATAGAAAAAATCCCTATCACTTTAACTCATTCACTTGGTACGGTCTAATGCATAATATTAAATGCTCCTACCAGAAAATCAACATTTTAGGGGTAACCCACCGTCATCCCATTTTGCATTAACACTATGATGTGTTGGATATGACTGCAGTTCTAGTTTGCCACAAAGGCATAAAACTTGCTTTGGAATGACCAGAGTGGAAGGAAATAGCAATTTCTGTGGGTCTTAAAGTGGCTTAAGTGATGCCATTTTGCATAGAAACTCCATTCCGTATAAGTTAATAGTTTGCATGCTGCTTTGTCTTACTCCCTCCACTTCTTAATATGCAGTTGCCAATTTGGTCAGACCTTTGACTACTGCAGCAGGCTTCTGTAAGCAAGTAAGGGTGACAGGGAAAATAAAGGCAGAAATAAAGCTGAGGAAAAACAAGAAACAAGGCACTGCAGGTGCAGAGCTTCTCAGGAAAGGAGTTTCTTTCTTTAAAAAGTAGACAAAAACTTGTTGGATTTGGTTTTTTCCAACGCAAGAACATTTAAGTATAGTCAGCTAAGCAGTAGTGAAGTTTGGGAGTACAAATGCAGTAAAAATGAGAGACTGAGCATAAGCAAGGTGCAAACTGGAAAACCATTGAGCAAGTTAGAGTCCTCCTTGTCTTTGAAATCCTTCTAGCAAACTTGTGAGCAAAAGGTTATTCTTACTGCTTTGTTACCCTAATCTGGCAATAAAGTCTTCTGTATAACAAGAACACTTACTATTATTGCTTGACCACCTAAAACTGCAATGCAACAAGAGAACACCTAATAGCCAGTGTGTTATCCCCATAGAAGGAAATGATCCATTAGCAAAATGCTATAAACTGGCAGGCAGGAGGGCAGCTAAGCATTTTGACCCTATTAGCCTGGAGATAGGAAACCTAGTAATCCTAAATGTGATTGCCTCAGAGATAAGTTTAATTACTGAAAATGCTAGAACTGCAGAAAGCCTGCAAAAATCTATCTTTCTTTGGGAGTGAAAGGAAGCAATGAGGTAGTCTAGCAGCTAGAAAAAGGACAAAGAGCCCCATAAAAAGTCTATTTCATCCTTAGGTAATACTAATGTGTAAAATATACCAACTGTATCCAAGGGGTTGTGGGATGCCCTATTGAATAAGTATTTCTACTGCATCTTTTTTTTCATTTAGTGCTTCTCTCTAGCATCTGGATGACGCCCTCAGTTCTGAAGTTCTGTGTGTGTGTGTGTGGAGGTATCTTATGTACTATTCTTCCAGTTAGAAGGGTCCAGGGAAAGTATGGTTGCAAAGAGCCATGTGTACAGAGAAGTTAATTTGATAAGCACAAGAACTTCATAGTGGTATTAATTGTGGCTATCACAGGAAATCATGGAAGTTGTGTTGTGAGGTGGAAGATCTCTTGGAAATCAAAGGATTATTCTATAGAAACTTTTAATATCAAATATAACAACTATTAATTCAGTCAAGCATCCAAGTGGGGAAGTGAAATGCTGAGTATGTGGGTTCTTTATGCCATACCTGTTTGCAGGGCTTTTCTGTACTGTTCCTTCAATAGCTGATACTTGTGGGAATGAAGGTCTAAGAAGTAAACTCATGCTGCAGCTGAGATCTGGAGACAATAGTATGAAGTGACAGGTAGTTATGTTGTCCAAGTCCTGTGTCCTCAGATCTGTTTCAGTACTTCAGGGGCAGTGAAGAGTAGCTCAACCATATGACTATGCAAATCAGAAATAGTGATACTTGCATACAGTTGTAGATGTATGGAATATTTTTTCCACAACACTATCTGACTCTTCTGTTAATCTATGAAAGCAGCAGTAGTAGTATTCCAGGTTATTATTAATGGAGGTCCTTGTTGATGGTAGTTGATTAGTAGCTGTTGGCTACTTTAAATAAAAGTGCTACTGACATTGCTTGAAGTTGTTAAAAGAAATTCCTCCAACAACAGTTAAGGGAAATTCCAAGACAGTCAAAAGCTTAGCTAGGTGTAAGCCCAAACAGTGATACATCTTATCTACCTTTGCATGACTGACTGTTTGCCTTTAGCCTGTGGCTGTTTGAGTGTCTGTGTCTGTGGAACAGTTTAAGTTATCTCAGTGAAGTCTTAATAATCTCCACCATGTCTCTGAAGTCAAAAGACTAGCCTCAAGAGAAGTCTGACACTAGGCCCATGGACATGGATTGGGGTAGAAGGAAATGGTTGACATCAAGTGGAGCTGAAGGTAACGGTGGTGGGTGATTCCTGTGTTTTTTCCTGGGACTTTCTCAGGAATAAAATGAAGAACTAAAATTCACAGGTCAGCTGCATCAAGCAGTGTCCAGTTCAATGCCAGTTATACTGTGATGTGCTTTGTGAAAGAGTAATCCCTTTTTCTGGAAGAGTTTGGCACATTCAGTGTGGGTCCAATGTGTGCAGTCACTAGTAGGAAGAGAGATGGTTATTAGTTTTCTGAAACTACCTGTTGTGTGAAGTGGTGAGAGCCCCAAGTGGAGATTTTTGTATCTAATATGGTATGTCATTGACCCAGGGAAACATCTCAGCAGAAGATCCACAGGTGTGTCCTCAGAGCCTTGTTAGTTTAATGCTTAAAACTGTTCCAGCTAACCCATGTAAAACAAAGCAACAACCATATCCGCAGGTGAGGGGGGCTCAGGCAACCCAAGCCAGCCAAAGGCAATATTTCCACTGAGGGGTATGAAGGTGGGGGAGAAAATGCTGTGATCATGGAAGTCTTGTATTGTCAGGGGCTGGAAGTAAAACCAGCTCCTCTCCTTAGCTGAAAGCCAATTGTTATTTCAAACATGGTCAGATGGGCAGGAAAAGTTAAACTTCAAGGCATGGTTGTGCATATTATCTGACCCAAATGGTCCTATGATTGAGGAGAAATAATTGTGCTCTTTAACATCTCAATAGCGGAGTGTATCGATCATGTGGAAAAAAAACCTGTCCTAACGGCTAATTGAAACAGCAGTTGATTAGCAGTGGTTGCAGCACACCCTGTTGTGGCAGGGAAACTAGTCGTTAAGGAATCACTTGGAAAGGACTGGTGTCATTGATGAGCTTATGGAAGAGTCGTGCCCTGATGTCACTGCAGGAAATGGACCAATGAACTAAGACTAAAAGAGGAAGCAGGCGACCTTCATCGATGGAAAGGCAGCAGCCTCCACCACATGGCTTGCTTTCTCATTCCCAGGCTTCGGTGTGCCGTCTTGTGGGGCTACTTCAAAAAGCCTCCAGTAAGTCTGAGACTTCAAAAGACCACATATGAGAATTTCATTTTAATGCACTGACACCAAGCCCAGGGTCACTGGTAATATCTTGAAGTAACAAGTCATTGTGTAAATATATGTCCCCCAGCTGTCTGCTTCTCTTAGACAATGCTGGGTATTTTATCACAAATTAATCATGCATTCTGACAGTAGCTTGAGTGGCATTTTCTGCTAAACTTATCCCTTTAATTAAATGTAGATGCTCCATCTTCAGTTTGACAGTCTTGGGACACCTGTTTAATTTTTTAATTGGGGCTAATGGTTTGTATGTTCATCCTGCTTTTCTTTTTTGCATCTCCTCATCCCCATACATTTTTGCAAGACGTACCAAGCAGAGTTACAGATATTGGACAGGACAGGCTGGGCTGACAGCTAAGGTCACTTCAGTGAAGAATTGGAGTGCTTGTGTGCTTGAACTGAGAAGGCTGCTGTGTCTGTTAAATGCAGATTGACAGAAGTGTCCAAGGGACAACCTTTCTTTTCTATAGGAAGCATTTAATTACTGCTTTGCATTCAGTGGGAATGCTCACAAGTTTCTGCACTCAGATCTCCCTGAATCATGACATGTGTGCTCACAATTTTCTTTCTCTTCCATCTAGCCTGCTTGAAATACTTGAGAGAGATTTTTGGGGGGGATTTGGAGCATTAAAATGGTCCTTTTGATCCTCTTAGAATCACAAAACAAAGAGTGGGTGAGCTGCTCTTTCTTGTGAGAATCTAGATTTATCTGCCCTTGCTGTGCATCATTTCAAAAGGCTGGTTTGAAAACATTGTCTTGTTCAGTGATTATATTCTGAATTGAGTGTTTTATGCTTCGTTCCTTCAAATGGAGGATTTGGCTTTTTCTTTTCTTTGGATTCATAGTGTTCTTCCGAAGTCAATAAAGATATTTTTGTTATTATTTATAAGTAATACACTTTACATTTCCAGCACCTTTCCAGCTAAGGATCTTTGGAGACCTTAAAAAATTGTAATTAATCTATACATCACTTGAGGTCTTGCCTTCTGCAGGGCTGCCTTGCTAGCCACATGAGATGGCTGCTGGTAGCACCCCTTTGTGAAAGAGATTGCAGGGTCTTCATGGCCTTCCAGCCTCTGAAGACACAGTTCTTAGTAAACATCTTTTCTGGGTGCTTCAGTTCAGTAAGGAAGAAAACCAGAGCTCTTTCTGCTTATTTTTGCACCTGTTTCTACAGAGCAATTTGCAAGGTAACAGCTGTCAGATGGCTTCTTCTGGAAATGAGGCCTGGAATAATATCCCACTTACTCAATTGACTTAGGTCAGTGTATACCAGGGCTGTTAGTATGGTTGATTCATATCGCTGTACCTTGCACCCCATTCAAGCAGCTGATGTCTTGGGCTGTGGCAGGAAATCCTCCCTGGAACAAAGTAACCTCACGACGCTGGTGTTCTGTATGATGTAGCAGTTGTTCAGAATCCTTCCTGACTACCTCATTTGTGCAACCTGCCAGTTGCAATCCCATGCTGTATTGCATCATATCTGGTTCACCTTCCCTTGTGTAAGGGTGCCCTGGATTGCCCCACAGGTGCCTTATTGTGATGCCACTTTTCTGTCCTGATGCTGGCACTAACATCAAGGTGCCTCTTCTCTTTAATTGTGATAAGTAGCCATTAAGAGCAGGAAAACCTGTATTTTATAGTATTTTATGTGGACTTCACTATCCTGTGAAACACTTGTTTGACTTGCCTAAACTGGACTCCCTGGTACTGCAGGGTTTCACCAAAGTCAAAAGTCTGGGCCCAAAACTGTGCACAAAAAGTGCATTTTAGGCACACACAGCCCATGTCCTAACTCAGGTTGGACAGATGGGAACTGCAGTGACTGTCAGAGGACAGGACTGGGGAGCACTGTTGAAGCAATGAGGGAGGGAATTCCAGGGACTCTATTAGATGGAATTTAGGAAGTGGAGGGGTAAGGACCTCCACTGGCAGTTACTGTTAACTGTGGAAAAGATTCTGCTGCTTTTATACAGCACGTCTGACAGTAGGCAAAGAGTTTCTTCTCCCCACAGTCTTTTGAGTGACACCCTTGGGAGCAAAGAGTTTCTATTGGCACTGCAGAATGGGGCCTGGAGATGTGGTTTTCCCAGTCGTGCTTCCTGGGGGAGCAGACTTTGTGTTCAATGCCCTACCATGTTCAGAAACTCATTTCTTTACAGCTAGCTTTTTTCTCTTTTATTTTGCCATGTAAGATTGTTTTAAAACAGTCATGTACTTGAGGATATTTGTGCTTTTTCTTTGTTTTAATGTTCTTCTTTCCAGAAAAAGGCTTGATGAGAGAGAGAGAGAAACTTGGCTTCTTTCACAGAAACACGCATTAACAAATATCAGAGTGGGACACTAATCCTCTCTTTGATTCCTTTCTGTGCTGTTTTTGTTGGTTGTTGTCCACCCCTCCAGTCCCCCAATGTGCAGCACAGAGAGAACTTGGTGGGGCTAGAGAGGAGACAGAGGCTATTGGTGCTTCCTACTTGATGGAGTAAGGCTGAGAGCACTGCATTGAGCGAGAGTATCTGGATGTGAAGAGTTAGGAACAGGACTGAAACCCTGAAGCTAAAATATAATCTAAGCTTGACAAGTTGTGATGAAATACAAACCTGACAAATGCTGATACTTGCTTAAAGCACTGATAACTGCATCCAGGTGCTATACTGACTGTCAGATATCTTACAAGTCTCTAAAGCAAGGAAAACTTGGATAGCTCTGACTTGCACGCTCCTTAGGGAGGGTTCTCTGGGTATTGCTTGTGCACCTTTCTCTCCAGGGCTGGACTTTGTGTTGGTATAGACACAACACAGCAACCAAAACGATTCTTGCACTGGCTCTGGATCTTTCTACCTCGTTTCAGACCACTGAGCCAGTGCAGATCACTGTATGAACAATGTACAGAGCTGCTCCCAAGTCTCGCACTTGTGGCAGACTTTGATGTGGAAGTTCATACTGAAAACCTACTGTTTAAGAAATATTTTCCCTTTTACTCCTCTCTTCTGGGATTTGCCCAGAAATGGCTAGTGTCTGATAGCCTGATAGCATGTGTGAAAGAGTTGGTCACAGTCCAATTCTTAATAGCCATCTGTATTTCTCTGTGTCCGACTGCAATCCGGCTCAGTTTGTCTGATTAGCACAGCCCTAGGGAGGGCCCTGGCTAAATATCACAGTGACAGTGAGTAAACTTTAGCCTCTGGCTCTGGGGTATGTCCATCATACTAAGAGGTCCTTTTTTTAGCCACTGATGATGTTTCGTCAGAATCTCTGTTTCTGATCCAAAATGTTTTGGGCCAGGTTCTGATTCCCTTAACTCTATCTTCATAGTTACTTAATTTGCCTGTAGCCATACCAGTGAAAATAATTAAAGAGTAAAGGATTATTTGGTGTGAAGAAAGGTGGAAGAATTGGACCTTTGATTAAAGCACTAAAAATAGCAAAGTAGAGTTTCAAAGAAGATGTAATTACTTCTTTTATCTGCCCAGCTCTTATCATTTGTGAAAGTTACTGGATGTTTCTTGGTATGTTTTCAGACCTGTGACTTGATTGCATATTGCAGAGTCTTTTATGCGGCTTCTGAACATTGCAGCAATCTCTGCTTTAAACAAATGTAACAATGGCAGTCAGGTACCTACTGCATTTGCTATTTTTGTCCTGTCAACTCATCCTTTCAAAAGACACAATTTGAAATCAGTTTCTTCCATATTTATTCTCCATCAGTGAACTCCCAGATCAGATTTGCTCAGGTTTAAAGTCAAAACAAGGTTTCTGTACCTGCCAGCACTGAATGCTCAGCCTGGCATCTGAAACACAAGCTGTGTTCTTCCTGCCATGCACATTACCATGTCAGCAGTCATGGCTCTGGAACCAGCCCTTTGCTGGCAATTTTGCTGGAGATGCGGGAGGTGGAAAAAATTTTGCTCCCTGGTCTACGTAAGTTTTGTTTTTATCAGAAAACTAAACATGCATTAAGTCAAAGTTCTTTCTCTTTTGCAATGGGGTAACTGATGTTTTCAGAGCTGCTCCAATATTTTGCAGGTGCTTGCAGAGGGAAGAGCTGGACCATGGGCTTGGAACTTAGGCTTTGAAGGCAGCAATGGGTGGTACCACAGCATCTTTTAACTGGTTACCCTTCTGCTTTAAAAGCAAACAAAAACAATACCTACTTCAGTTTATAGTCTTTACTGTTTCCTGATGCAGCCCATTAAAGAGACAAATGGGTTTACAGTAGCCTGCAGTACTGTCCAAGGTGCTGTGGCTGATACGTAAATGACAGCTTGACAATTTCCTGTGTGTTTGCTCAGCAAGGCTCTCTTTAATTGTTAGAAGGTTTTATCTTCTTGCATTAATGTGATGTCATTATACTGCAGCTCATGCAATTTTGCACTAAATATTTCATGTCGTGAAGCAGAAGCAGTACTTTTTATTTGCTTGTCATGGTTTTGATTAGGAATTCCACTGATCCCTGTCCAGAAGAGCCCTTACCATAATGCATCTAGGGAATTAATAAGTAAAAAGTGCATGAAAACTTTTTGTCAAAGTTAGGACAAGAAGCATTTCTACAGCTTCTTGGTTTTCACTGTCTGCCTCTCAGCCCTTTTAGCCTGAACAGAAAGACAAATTAATATTCTATTAAGAAAGAAAATTTTGCTTTCTTCTTACTGGGTCAGTTTTGACTTGAATACCCTGCTGTGTGCATGGGAGGTTGTGAAGGATAGTGGGAGGAAGAAACTGTGTTTTGGGTATTCAGGCATGTTCTGAGGTCTCTGTTTATTACAGTTTGGTTTTAGTTTTTTTTTCTCTCCAAGCTTCAGTGTTTAGGATCTAGTTGGAAGACCTTGGGCAGAGGCAGAATGACTGTTAGAAAGTCATTCTATTTTTTTTGAAAATATAGAAAAAGTTAAGTCCAAATGTCAGTGTAGCTTCTGTGTGTTCTTACAGTTGGGCTAGTTGGGTAATCTACTGTTTCTTCTCTAAGGTGAAATGGAACTAAGACTATTTATATCAAAAGGAAAACGTTTCCCCCAGTTCTTCCTCCGGGGCTAAACTTGAACTATGCAATCTATGGGAGGACAGCTGCCAGTGCAAAGAATGTGACCAGAAATGTCTTTTCCTTAATGAATGAGTTTATTTGCCATTAGTATTGTTGGTTGGTTTCATGGCAAAACATTGCAGTGCAAAGCAGAGAGCTGTCTTGTCTTCCATCCTGGAGCTGCTTATCAGCTTTGACGTTACAAGGTACTTCATTGTACATTTTCAGACAATTGTGAAATTTCTTAAAGCAACTGGCAAAAGGTGGTTTTTTTGTTTCTTCAAGTCTGTGCATGCCAAAATCTTGACAAGGTGAAGCCCTGTGTAGCGTATTTGTTGGCATATTTCCTTGCCCTTCTGAAAGTCTGTTTTGATTTTGTGGGTTTTCTGCTTTGTACCTTCAAGCAACAATTCAACTTTAACAATGCATGTGAAAAAGAGTTACTTTTATGTGATGGCTGGCTCAGAAACAACTCTCTTCTGTGACTTACATCCCTACTTCCAGCTGCCAACTAAGACATGTAGTGCTTACTCCATTGGATAGTGGTTATACAAATTGTACTTCTGTGGGCAGCACCTGTCAAGTCCTCAACCTAAGTACTCAACTCGGAGTCCTTAAGACTTTGTTCCCATGGTTTGTTTTTATTCCTCCTCTCTGCAGTGTGTCATCATAACTTCTGGAGCCAATGATTGCTATCAGCTAAACAAATCTGACAGAAAAATTGTAGTCTTAAAGATGAGTTTCCAAAATCTTTATGGAAGACAGTTGATATGACTGCTGTGATAGTCTGCCCATATTGAAAATGGTAGCATGGGGGTTAGTTGTTCTTAGATAAGAGAAATCACATGGAAGTGCTCTTAGGCCTGGCTACAAGGTGGATTTTGGATGAAGGCTATACCATCCTGATTGCCTGCTTTGGTCATTGATGAGAAGAGTCTGGGAAGGACGCTTCATCCTATGCTTGCAGTGGTCCCTGTGTGACCTGCAGGGTGCTGGGTTGAGAAGGGTGCATACTTTGCTCTATGACAATATAAGTTCAGCTACTGAGGTCTTCCCATGTTGGTGGTAGGCTCTCTCAGACATTTAATGGGGCTTTAACTTCTCACTTCAAGTACCTCAGTCAAAGTTTCCTGTACAGATCTTGTTAGGAGCAGAAGGCAAAGACTGGTAGACTTAAAGGGCTGATTCAGCTGCCAGTCCTAGTTCAAGCCATACTAAGCATTTACATCTGCAGAACTGGGCTGGGAGCTGTGAGGTTGACAGGCTCTTTAGCATGTGAGCTTCCCAGCCTCTAAAACTGTTGCCTACACCCTAACAGCATGAGGTTTGGAGCAAGGACTGTTGAGCCAAAGGAGTCGAACAGTGCAGAGGAAAGGGCAAGAGAAGAGCAGAAGGCTTTCCCAAATCCCTAAAGTTTCTGTTCGGGGCTGGTTTGCCTTTCTCTTTACATTTAAATTTCAAAGTATTGGGAAACACTGATTAGGGAAATAGTGCTGTCTTGTCTTTGGAAATGTAATTGAACTCTTCTGTAATCCTTAGCTGTTATGCCTCAATGATTATAACAGGAAATCTGGATGAAGCTGTAGTATTATGCCAGTGTGAGATGTTTGTCGTGTCTTCCCAACAAGTTTAGGAATTGCTGTCTACACCATCCCTCCTGATTACAAAAGCTATAACTGCCTTCCTCTCAAAATAAACCTTGTTCCTTTCTCCCTGTCAACCTAATCTCCATCTTCTGTGCTGAACTATACCCAGGTCAGTATCCTTTAAAACCTTTGATTTTACAGGTACTGCAAAACCTGTAGCCTCTGCACTGTTTGGATATAATGAGATGCCTCGTGATGGCTCACCTGCTTGTGGCTGATATAATTGCCCAGACTTCCTTGCTATCTATCTTGGCATATTCTCTTGATTGGGTGCTCTGAGATTAAATTTGGTTTCACTTCATAAAGTGACTCTGAAACATGGACACAAAGCAAAGCCCAAACAGATGCAGAGAGTTGATTGCTTTATGTATATTTTTCATTTGAGTGGATGAATTTGTAGCTTTCCTAATGATGTTTGGCTGGTGTCTGAGTGGGGCTGAGGTGGCGGATTGCCCACAGTGTTGTGACTGATCTAGGATGAGCTGGGAGCCTCCACATCCTGGAGGGGGGAAGAGGGACTTGGCAGGCACCATGTCCCACCTTCTAATGTCCTTGGCTTCAGGAATTCTCCATTTCTTTAGCAGAAACGCTCAGTCAGGCCCAGCATGTCATAAAACAAATCTGTTGCAGATGAAAATGGCATGCTTGTTTCTTAGCAGATCCCATTTAAATGGCAGCATGAGCCTAGATATCATCTGCTGTGTGCACTCTTTGTTCTGAGCTTGTACAGACGGGTGATTTGCATGGCCATCACTTCCAGAAGTGTTGTCTGCCTCAGACCAGATGTTCATCCTTCCTCCACTGAGACTATGCTCTGCTCTTTTCTTCTTGTTCCTTACTCTTGAAACAAATCTCCTATAGACATTATCATCAAGATTGAAACTATGCAGTCTCACTTCGAGTGACACACATCCAGCTAATATCAGTGCAGTTAATTGTGCTGAACCTTCCCCATGACACCTGCTGCTGTTCAGTCCCTCCCAACATACTTTTCTCAGGCCTTTGCATACAGAGATATAAGATGGAAGTAAGCCCCATCTTACCACAATCTTCTGCCCCCCAGCTAGAGGAACATCTAATGAAGGCTCAATGTGAAGGTGGGTGTCCTGCAGGAAATATCCTTTCCCACTGCCAGATCAGTGTGGAGGCTTGCAAAGATCAGCTGCAAATTGACTAGAGGGGCCAAGGCTTGCAGCAGCCATAGGTGTGGTGGTATGTGATCAAGACTGGACAGTGGTATGACCATATGGTTGTAGGCTTTGATGATGAGATTAGGATAAGGTCTGTTTAATACTGTGGCATGAAGATGTTTCTGGCTGCATAATACCTTATGTCTGGTTTGTTTTTTTGGCTATGCTGGTATTCTGATAGCATCTCCAGTTTTTCTTGTTTGGGTTACTTTTCCTGCATTTAATTCTGCCTCTGGAGCTCCTAACTCTTCTTGCAGTAAGTGAAACAAACAATCATCCACTGGGAAAAGACTCTGAGATCTTGAATTGCAAAAAAAAGTACAACATGTTGCACAGTAAAAGGAAATTTTTTTTTTGGTCCTTTCTTTTCCTCTCTCCTGCCTCCCCCTTTTGAATATAATCCATTTTTACAGATAGCAAGAATCCCATCCACCGCTTTTGTGCCTCCCTTTCTGTAATATGAGTCAAATGATGCAACTAATTATAAGGAAATGAAACATCGCCCAGTGTTTATTAGGCCTTGACAGTGTGGTCTGTGCCTCATGAAACAGGAAATCACGGTCCTTGCTTCAGTGCTCTCGTGAGCTGAGCAGGGCAGTGGATATTACATCCAAGCAAGCAATGTCTGGAATGAATCAGATCACTAAAGCTTGGTCTTAAAGTGGTAGGTAGATCTCTGTTACAATCTGTTGGTGAATTTGTTTGAAAGGTCTCACTGATGTGATGTCTCTGGAAAGATGTGAATGGAAGAAGTGTGGTCAGACACATAAGAAACAGCAGACTTTATGTAGGGGTAGAAAGTGAAACTTTCACAAGACTGAGCAAAAGACAGAAGCTGGTTGGGAGTCCTGAAGGAAGTAAAGGAGTAGGATAAAATGTTGGGGAGATGTGAGTGGGGAGCAAGAAGTAGGGCAGGTGACAGGTGAAATCGGAGTGACAGGTGAAATTAAGCCAGTGGTGAGACTAAAAAAAGGTATTAACACTGCCCAGTGCAGGAAAAGAACAGAATGGCATAGGAAAAGCATTGGGCATATAGAAAGCAAGTGAGAGGCAGAAGGGAAGTGAGAGGTCCAAGACTGGACCATGGATAGGCAAGAAATATAAATTAGACTGGACGTAGAGCTCTGAAAACAAAACTCAGGATGAGACTGAGCAAATAAGCAAAAGCAGATGGCAGGGTGATTTGAGTCCCTGAAGATAAACGGGAGAGTGCAGTGCTTAACAACTTCAGTATTCCCAAGAAAGCATTAACTATCTTTCAAACTGGTTTTTCCCCTTTATTTTGGAGTGCAAAGCACTCCTGAGTTTATAGAGATGGACCTGGGCCTGAGCTGGGAGGGTGGAGCTGGACAGGATGGTCAGCACAGCTTAACATGCTGGGCAGAATTTGTTCAGTCATGCTTACAGCATGGGTTGTGCGTTGGAGTTCCCCTTAGCTCCCCATCGCTCAGTATGTGGGTACCTGCCCTTAATCCTGAGTAAGTAAAACAGGAGTAGAAGCAAATGGAGAGCCAGTGCAAAGACTGCAACCTGTTTTGCAGAAATCTGGATATAACTCCAGCATGGGGCTGGCAGCTGGAGCTGTGCTTGACAGTGATGCCTGCTGAGATTATAGTTTCTTCCTTTCTATTTGTATTTTCTTAGAGGTCGATTTACATAATGTAATGCAGTAATGGGATGCTGACAAGTGGCATGGTTGAGTTAAACTCTGGAATGGCTTATTTGCATTAATGCCAATCAGTTGGTGATGGCAACTGGCTTTTTTATTTAAAAAAGGAATCTCTCAGGTCTCCTTGCTACACCTGCCATCTAATCAGCAGGAGATAGGACATCAGATTCCATGTCTTGTCTTGCAGTATCTCTGGATTAAGATTCAGAAATGATAATGCTTAGGAGAGGCAGACACTGCAATCCAACTGGATAATTTCCCTGATCTGCTTACTGATGTGTTTGGTTTTTTTTTTCAATGGCTTTGTGTCAATAAACTTAGCTGATGCACGTGTGCCAAATTCCTACTGAACTGACCCTGCTCCTTGCTTCCTAGCACAAATTTCCACTCACCATCCAATGCTTTGTAGCATGTATAATGAGGCCCTTTGCTAACAGGTAGCTGCCATAGTGCTCACACTTCCTCTCACTGAGATAGTTTCACGTGTTTTCTGAACCTAATGAAGACAGTGCTGAAGTTCCCTTTCCTTTTTATCCAGCTGATGGTCTGGTCCTGCCAGCCCGTCAAGGGATAGTCTTTACAGGTTGTTGTGTGTTGATATGCACTGGACCAATGATGATAAGCAGCATATTTAACTGTAGCTATGAAATCAGAAAGCAGTGCTGCCTGCCAAGCCTAGAAAGGCTTTTTTTCAAACAACTGGGGTGTAGCGCTTTAGTTTACACAGCTAAGAGTGCCAGGTGAACAATGAATTAATGTGTAAAAAGCCTTGGGAAAGTTCACAATCATGTACATTGTTATGAAGTCAATAACCAAGTTATGTTGGGTCTATCTAGCTGAATACATTTTTGTGCTCCATTAATTATTCTTTAAGCCTTGCTTCTCCCCCCCTAGCATTTTGTTTGTTTGTTTTTCTCTTCTCCCTCATCCCTCAGCACTGTAACCACAACTCTGTGTTTTTTTGCACACTGTAAGCTACATAATAGGGACAAGTTTTATAGCTTCTGAGATTAAATGAGGCCTTCTGGAGTATTTCAAGAGGGACTAGGCCCCTTGAGCAGACTGGAAAGGGCCCAGGCTTGCATATGGGCAGCAGGCTCTGAGAGTTGAGACAACTCCTGCTGCAAGGGGTGAGCAATCCCTCAATGTACCAGCTGCCTGAAAAGGGTTATAAAACCATCCACCACAGACTGGGGAAAGGTTACAAACATATGGAATCATTCATTTCCTATCTTTAAGCTAGGAAAGAAAATAAAGCTGTGCAGTTTACCCAAAATGTATAGGATACAGTGTCATTTTTTGGAGGACTGTTTTAGAGTCTGTTGCTAAGGAATGATGTGTGTGCTAGGGGCCTTCTCGGTATGGGCAGAAGGCACTCTTGCATGAAGCTCCAGCTAGTTTCTGCTCAAGGTCACTTCAAATGGACTGTCATGTGATAAGTCTGCTGCTTGGAAAATTTTTTGTGTTTTTTTTCTTTGCTCTGCACAGGAAGGATAGCAAAAAAGAGAAGATGCAGTAGGTGATTATAGGAAAACAGTCATGTTTTGAAAACATTTGCTAGCAAAGTACTCTGAGTCCTGGCTGCCTCAGCCTGGGATCCTCCACGGTAAATCTGCTGGGCTTTCTTCCCTAAAAAGTGGGACTGTAACAATCTAGGTCTCTGAAGATGGCATTCCTTCCTCTTCGTTTGCATTGCCAAGATTCAAGATCATGGGTGACAGCTTTGCCTTTCTCATGAGAAGAACTGTGAGTTCATGGTGGCATAACGTATTGCCCTGGTCTACTCGGTGGACAGAACCAAATGCTGCTCACTGTCAGTGTTTGAGCTGCCTTTCCACACAGTCTGACTCAAGGAGCTGTTTCTGAAGTCCCTGCCTGTTTTGGTTCCTGCCCAGCCTGTAATGGCTTTCAGGTGTGAGCACTGTCTCAGCTCACTGGATTTACTGTTTCACTAGAAGATGAGCATGTTGCTTTCATGCTGGTGTTTTTAACTATTGTTAAAGGAAGGGATAATACTTAAGCCTTCAGACAACCTAAATTACAGCACTGACCATTATCCTGATTATCTTTCTCAAGCTACACTTGCAAGATACTCGAGTTGAGGGACAGAATTAGTTAGTGTGGATGTGTTCACTAAGATGTAAAAAAGAGACTAGATTTTTAAGCTTGTGCTTTTGTTTTATGGTAGATATGTCAGACTTGATGCCCTCTTCCATGAGGGTTTGCCTTCTGCTATGAGTGGGAGTGCTCTTTATACATGGACCTTGGCATCTGGTTGGCGATGGGTGCCGATGGACACCTGCCAGTCCAGTATTGGAGCTGGCACATCTCTGGCAGATGAAACAACCTTTGAGAAGTTCACATGAAAGGGTAGAGAAGAAAGGGGGAAAGCAGCCACCATTAAGTGCCTATCTGTTCCTGACTTTTCTTACACGAGGCAACTGATCCAAGCAGCCCATTCCAGTCCTTGAACAGTGCTTGTTAATTTGAAATTGCTTTTTTACAATTGCCACTCTAAAATGGATATTTGCATAAACAGGCATAAGCTGGACCAAAAAAATCATGAAGAAAGCTGGACTGTATTGGAAGCTGTTTCTAGTAGCACTGTCTGCAAACAAAACAAGATGTGCAGTGCAAAACCTATTAACTCGATTTGCTGTATTTATGCTTTGTGTATCCAAGAACAGCATGTTGCTATGGGCCATCGTGTAATCCAAATTGCCTTGTAGGGACTCAGAGGTTTAAACCATTCCAGAAGTTTCACAGCACTTTCTTCCCTCCAGAGGCCACCTGGCAGCACTGCAGATTTCCACATGTGATTTTCATCTAAGGTCTTCCCTGGCTATATATAAATCATGGTAGCAAAATTATCTGAGGATGCTAGTAACTTTGAAAAGAGCCCTCTGAGGCTGGCATGTAAACAGGCCTTTCCTGATGGAATTTCATTTGTGTTTCATTGGGGCAAAATTCTTCCCTTGGATCCACTATGCAGTTCTTAAATAAATGGTTTTAAACCATTTTTGGGATGCTACATGAATACTCTTTCATGTCTGAGCTACACTAGGTCAGTTCTGCCTGAAAGTCTCATGCTGTATTTCAGGTATTACAGAGAAAGTACCTATTGATGTTTTGTCTGTGATGGTGGCACATGAGTGCCTGACAGGTCTTTATGTGGTTACTCTGAGGAGGGGGAAATGTTGGCTTGTCTGGCTGAAGATGCAGAATACGGAGCTTCCTTTATAACAGGACTTTAGGGCCACACACCACACCTTGTATATATCTGGCATTAACAGGCACTAACATTTTAGTTAAAAATTAGGAAATTACAAAGGTGCTACCACCTGTGTAGCACTTTCACAGCTGCCAGAACTCCTCCTTTTAAAAACAACAAAAAAACCCCAATGCTCACTGATGAAAGAGGCTAAGCATGACTCTTCTGCCTTGTGAGAAGACAACCTAGCTTGAAGAAAGTGATCTAGGTTCTTTTTCCTGTCTTTGCATAGGAGAAGTGTGTAAAGTAACCGCATGCCATCCCCTGGAAGAGAAGAATCCACCTTAGCCAAAGCAGGCAGTATCTGGGACCTGCTGGTCTCTGCAGAGTGCCCTGAGGTTATGCTGTCTGCTCCTTGAACACTGATTCACCTCCCCATGCTTTACATGAGGAGCCTCAGTGTCCAGCTAGGAGCTGGGATTTCCCTGTGGAGGGGCTAGGGAATAAGTCATCAGTATCAGCACTGGGGATCCTTTTGTATCAGAGGGCTCTGAAGTTTAGGTACTTACAGATTAAAATGGGAGCCTGCGAAGAACGTGGGAGTAGAAGCTGTATCCTCTAAGGGGATTCCAATGCCATCATAGAATGCAATGTTAATTAGCAGATTATATCCATTGAAGTCCATAGGAGACTCTTGCCTTTGCAAAGCTTTGGATTTCTTTTTTTTTTTGTCCCTGACACCTTCAGTAAATGAAAGTCAGTTGTGGTAAAATGTCTTCTCTTACTTGGTGCAGTAAGATATGGGGAGTCTGTTACCCCCAGGGAAAAGTGGAAGAGGAGGAACCCAGGTGCTAAGACTGCCAGTGTAAAGACATTAATGAAGATATTTAGGAGCTCAAGGATAACAGAATTCCTCAGTGGTTGGTACTTCCACAGTCACCCTCTAGACATCCAGGCAAGTCATACCTGGTTTCCCTACCGTGTACCATCTGCCATGTGTGGTGGCAGGCATGAAATAAACAGATGGAAGCAGGTAGCTATTGTATCTGGGCAAAATGTGTCACAGGAGAAACTTTTCCAGTGCTAGGAGGAAGATAATGATAATGTAATCCAGCAGTGAGGTGGTGAGCCCACTTGCTTTTCAGGATTAGGTGCATGTGCAACTAGTCATAAGAAATCATGAAAGGACTGTTATTTTGTTAGCATTGGCTCAGATGTTGTTGACCTGGGACATTGAGCAGAATTTGGCATAACTGTAGAGTTTTTAGCCCAAACATTGTAATTCATTACATAAGGCTCTGGACAAATCTTTCAATAAGCAGCTCTTCCTAATACCCAGTATATAAGACTGGTTGCTGATCAAAAGTTTTATATTTTTATTTTCCTTAAGTACAAGAATTAGTTTTAGTTGTGTTGCCTGATACCAGTGATGGGTAGAAGTGACTAATTTATTCTGATCTAAATGGGCTTTAAAAGTGTACAAAAATGCAGCAGGTGGATGATGCAGTGCTGTTACATCTTTCCTTTCATGTAGAATAGTGGAATGTAATTTCATTGAGTAGTGGTTTTGAAAGATCAGATGTCCGTTAATGTATAATTAGAAAATTAATGATGTGTTGCCAAACATGTGGTGACCTCTTTTTCTCTGCCAAACTTCTAGATAC
Source organism: Eurystomus gularis (assembly GCA_013400335.1). Classification (NCBI taxonomy): domain Eukaryota; kingdom Metazoa; phylum Chordata; class Aves; order Coraciiformes; family Coraciidae; genus Eurystomus; species Eurystomus gularis. The sequence goes on from VZZY01007360.1 coordinate 101,590, forward strand.
TGTTACTTATTGCATTAACTTCTTGGAAAATGTGCACTGGTGGCAGTACCCAAGGCAGTGTGTTTTTGTAAGCCTTGTCTGGCTTAAGCCTATCTAGATGAAATGTTGGAAGTCCTGAAAGTGGACTGAAGGTCTTTGTAATGCTGAACATGCGTGAGAAGTGTTATCCTTAATTTTTGTTGTTGCATGAGTACATCTGGGCCCAGCAAGTCTGGGCTACCTTACAACACAAATTATGACAAAACCAAAAGATCACCAATAAAAAGGGAAATTCTGAGGAGTCTATAGACAGAAGCAAGTAAAATTCTTGTGAAGCTTAATCCAATGGGATGTAAGGATCTGAGACCAGGATCTGGCACACTGTCCTTTTATGTTCTTTTCTGCGGTACACATGTAGTAGATGGTTGTCTGAAGGAATAGTTAGTTACAGTTTTACCTTGATCTTTTATTCATATAAGACTAGCTGAGGAGCACCAAGTTATTCACCAAAGTAAGTCTCTTGCAATAAGTCTGAAGACAAATGTGGACATTTTAATTGAAAATGGTTGCTGATTAGAAAGGAATGCTCTCTTGTTCACTTCTGACATAGTGTATTATGTTAGGTCAAGTTCCTTTTGTCTCATTAATGAGATGACTGCAATGATGATTGAAAAATAATAATTTAAAAGTTGTTCTCTTTAGCTACAAAATCTCTGTTTAGACAGCAAGTGTTGTCTAGGGTGAGCAATTGCATATTCCATCAGAACCAATTTTGGTGTTTGATTACAGCTGACAAATAGCTTTGTGCACATTGCAATATTATTCCAAGAATGATACTGGCTTTTGAAGTGCATCACGCTAAGTGAAAGATTCAGTGCACAGTAGGTAAAGTCAAATCATCTTTTAGAATTTCCTTATAATTTAGCAGCTACAACTTAGAAATTTGCTTGTTTTTTAGGATAGTCAGTGGACTTCTGAATACAGTAATTTTTTATTGTCACAAACCAAGCTGGGATTATATTTACCTGTAATTGTCTGGCATATGATTTTACTCCTGAGTTATTCTTTGTCATGTTCAAGTGCTCTGCTTATAACACGTCCCTTTGTTTTGATCACCAGCTCTCATTGTCATGCCTTCTTCCATGCTAGCTTTCACTTACATCTGCCTCTATCTCTTGAAAGATTAAAAAATCTCTCTCTGTTTTCCTGTTCTTTTTGGATATAGTTAGTTTCCTCCATGAAAAATGATGCTTGTTTCCTAATAAAGATGAGTTGTGTTATGTACTGCTCTGGACAGTCTTGTGGCATTGCCTTAAACTTGTATTTGCTAGTGCTGTTTTAAGGTTTACAGCTAGACAAGATATATCTCTTCATTTGTTTCAGTGTGAAAGGTCCTGTTTTGCAGAGTGCTGCACAGGCTACTGCTCATGTTAAATATATATGGGCCAAATTCTTTGGTTGCATAACTCCGCACATGTGATATACTTATTTGCTTGGACCATGTTTTTATTTATTTTATATTATCAAACTTCTTTAAGTCAAATTGTAGAGTGATTCAGAATTTCTCAGAATTTGCTGAGGAAGTCAGACTTGTAGCCAAATTCACCACCCCTGAAACTTACTGTCTTTATGCCAAGCACAATCTAATCACAGATAAATCAAATAGAAAACTTTGCCCATTATTCTTCTCCACTAGAGATTTGAGAGGAGAAAAAGATTCTTAAAATATTAAAAGTTACAGGAAAAAGTGGTGCACCATTTCCTGTGGAGGAACACAGAGGTACTTACATGAGTAATAGCGATTAGAAAGTGATATTTTCTTTACAATGACAAAAATGTTTGGTAAACATAAGAGGGGGAGGAGACCTTGTCTCTTGTTTAAGAAAATTTTGCTAGATTCCAATGTCCTGGAGAATTTGTTCAAGAAAATTGTGGTTGGTTTGTGTGTAAAAAATGGCTGCTTTAAAACTGTGCATGACCTGTTGAGACTTGCAGATGGATGTGCAAGTCATGCAGCTTGGCTTTGCCTGAGGAACAGATGTGCCATGCACAATTGCCCTGAGATGCTAGAGAAGGGAACATGTGTTTGGTGCCACCTCATCTGGATTTTCACCTGCCACATATACTATTGAGGCAGCTTGCAAACAAGACAATGCTGCCTTCATAACACACAGTCTTTTATATGGGCTAGTAGATGCTGCTCTGTTCTGGAAAATGGATGTGTTGATATTCTACTCACCAAGTGCAGCTGTTAAATAAGGTCCTACCAAACAGGATCACCGAATCCTGTGTACTCAGCTGTGGTGGTAGTCTCCAAATGACATGTAGGTGTGTTGAAAACAAGAGGGAAGACTGCAATGATATCTTTCTGCAGTGTGAGATCTTTCTTTCTGAGTTCAATCGCTTGATTTGGGACCTAAAATTGCATGGGAATGGGACACCTTGACTTAACTAAATCCAGCTTCGAAGTTAGTCCTTCTGGAGTAGTAGACTGGACTAGAGACAGCCAGAAGTCTTCTGCTATCTGAATTCTTCTATAGTTCATCTACCAGTTCCAGCAGAGGATTATGAGATTTCCTCCAAGAAGCTTAGCCTGAGTGATTTCTGTTCTGTTGTGAAGAAATATGTTTGCTGTGAGAGTGGATTTCCATATATTCTGCTTTTGTTTTGATATTTGAGGTGGTGGAAGAGGGTAAACAGAATAAGAATGTCAGGAACTGATGAATTTAAAGAAAGTTAAAAGAACAATCATTAAAACTAGACAGAAAGTGGTGTCACAGCTTGACAATTTAAGAGCCTAGAAATCTTTCCCATTTTGAGCTGGATAAAATGGAAATGACAAGCGATCAGGGTTTTTTTGGGTTGAGCAAGGAGAGGGAGGATTTTCCATATAATTTTTTTGAGAACAAGTCAATTAAAGCATGCTTTTTAACCTCATCCCCTGCTTCCCCAATTTATCTGTAAACCATTCAAAAACATGAGGTCATCTAGAAAATGCAGATATGATAGTTGTGAGCAGTTAGGAAACTTGGGAAAACTACCTTAACATTGAAATTCAAATTGTGTAAAAATTAATCCTTTCTAGCAAAACACTCATTTGAATTAATTGGTGCGTTATTTGATTTTATTTTCCCATATAATACCATTTACTTTAAGCTTCCTATTTGTTTAAAGCCTTCTTTGTGATCAATGGCTGGGAGCAAGCAGTTCCGTAAGTAAGCAGGTTTTTTTCTGAGGTGAAGTGTGTAGAAAGTGTAGTAAAGAAAATCAAGGAATCATACCTTTACCTGCTCTTTAAAAGACTATTTTTAATCTTGACATCCTAAATAACTGCTTAAATCATCTACAAGAAGAAATATATCAATACCATGATCTTATATTAAAAAAAAACCACTAGATGTGACTGGCAGAGTATGTGAATTTATAGCTTCTCTATTGCTGCTGTAATCTACATTCATTTCTGTGTGACTCCACAGAGTTGTACAAGCAGGACTGCATCTCTTAAAAGCATTTGAATGATTACTTGTTCATGTCAGTGTGTGTAGTGAAGCAAAGGAAAATTCTTTTCCTTTTCTTCACTATTATACCCTGCAAATAAATACTGTTAAACATTATCACCTACTTGTTTGATTTACATCATGCATATTAATTCTGCAGAAAACCTGTGATCTTTTATGGCCTTGGATGAACTGTCTTTTTTTTATTTTTCCTAGCTGTCTTTTTGGAAACAGAAAATGCACTTTAAGTTTTCTGTAGCAAAAGATGCTGTCAAGTATTGTAAGCAGTTCAATTAGAATGTGCTTAATTTTAGAAGGTTGCTTAAATGAGACTTAACAGTAGGAAAAATTGGTGCTAACTCTGCTTTTTAGAAGTGGTGCACCTGGGTTCTGATACATTATGCTCATGTGAAGAGGACAGGACTGGGTCTTCTTGGAGCACTCATTTAGCTGTCGGCAAGTGATTAAGTGGTACTTGAATAGGTTCTGCAATACATGGAAAAGTCTGATCTCTGGCTTCTTAAACTAGAAACTGCAAAGTAACAATGAAAGCAAGAAATACATGGAACGTAGTTAATATTTTGGTTTTGCACTTTTCCCACTCATTTTAGACTGAAACCAAACTGTGTCTTTAGTGAACTGTAATGATCAGCCACATAGAGATATTCACATTAAAGGTTTCTACTGCAATATATTTTTAGAAACTCTTTTTTAGTTTTCCTTAGAATGAAAATGTGCTGACAGTCACGGAGAAAAAAAAAAATCCCCCACTATATTTTCCTAGAGGATTAGTTTTATTACGGATGTACATGAATTACAGTAGAATGCAGGAGCTAGATCAGGCAGTAATACAACCCTTCAGTTTTAACATTTCAGCCCTAAGATTAATCTAAATCTACCCAGGCATCTAAAAGCAAATGAGAGGAAGTAGGAAATGAAAGCAGAAAAAAAAGGGAAGAGAAGATCTATTGTGGAAGCATGTTTTATATATTTTTCTGGGAGCACTACAATACAGACTCTGGATTCTGTAAAAAACCAAAATATTACTTCAAGTGCCAAAAAGCCTCTTCTGCCGGCAGAATGATGTCCATGTTCCACTAAAGTATGCCAGTGACCTGTTTGCTCTTCATGTGCTTTTCCATGGCACATAGATGATGTGCTAGATGGGAAGGCTGGACACTGCCATTTTTATTGGGATGGGAAGATTTGGGGAACTCTTGTCCAAGTCCTTGCGTCTATAGAGACCAGGCTGCCTAAACAGGGAAGGGTGACATGTTAAGGTCACTAAAACTTACCTGCTGGCCTTCATAAATTGACAGAGCCCATATCTTTAATTCTCTCATCTTTCCTCTTGTCCTCCAACCCCACGCCTTTGAAAACATCTGGAAAACTCATTTTTTGAGATTTTGGTGTTTTAAAGGGCAATTATAGTCTGGGGAACTGAGAACCCTGAGACAGATACCTAATGTTTAGAGATCTTTCCCCTGCTTACACTGGTGTATTGAGGTGGCAGGGAACACCATCACTGTCTTTTCCCACAGGTGTGTGCAGTGCTCCACTGCAGCAGAGTCCCACCCACACAGGGGGCCTCCAGACAAATTAGTAAATAATAAAGATGATACAATTTTTTGAACAGTCACAGATGATCAAATAAATGCCTACCATGCTTAAAAATAAAAAAATAATTAAAGGCAAAATTAGCCACGCAACACCTGCCCTGTTTTTTGGTGTTTTTTTTCCTTAAGTAGCACATCTCTTTGCTGACGCTTGACTGCAGTGACTCATCATCCGAGGCTAAATCAGCCATGCAACGTAATGCAGCATGACTGATTTAGCCAGCTCTGATGCAGCATGATTAGAGTAACTTGGACCAGGAAATTTCAGCTCCTTCCCCCTCCTCTCCAAGACTGAAAACAAAGGGGAAGTGAAGCATCTTTCCAGCAGTTAAGTATTTTTGTTAGGAGATAAGCTTTTTGTTTGTTTGTTTTCTGTCAGCTAGCAAGCTTGTGTTTAAAAAATAAGCATTAAGATCTTGAACCAGAACTACTGAAGGAGCTGTAGGCAGAGCTTGCTAGAAACATCTGAGTACAACAAGACTTTAGAGCCTTTATCCCCTCAGACATTTACCCAAATGTGCAGTGGGGATTTTTGAAGACAACTCCTTAAAATATTTGTGCTCTGTAACATACAGAATCACAGAATCGTTATGGTTGGAAAGGACCTCCAGGGTCATCAAGTCCAACCTTCTCCTAGCATCTCTCTAACCACTACACCACTACACCATATCCTCTCTGACCACTACACCATATCCTCAAGCACTGCATCTATTCGTTCTTTAAACACCTCCAGGGATGGTGATTCCACCACCTCTCTGGGCAGTCTATTCCAGTGCCTAACTACCCTCTCCGTGAAGAATTTCTTCCTAATATCTAATCTAAACCTCCCCTGACGCAACTTGAGGCTATTTCCCCTCGTCTTTTCATTAGTAATTTGAGAGAAGAGACCAACACCAGCCTCGCTACAACCTCCTTTTGGGTAGTTGTAGAGGGCAATGAGGTTTCCTCTCAGTCTCCTCTTCTCTAGACTAAACAAACCCAGTTCCCTCAGCCGCTCTTCATAGGGCATGCTCTCCAGCCCTTTCACCAGCTTTGTTGCCCTTCTCTGCACCTGCTTCAGCACCTCAATGTCCTTCTTGTACTGTGGTGACCAAAACTGGACTCAAGGTGCGGTCTCACGAGTGCCGAGTACAGGGGCACAATCACCTCCCTACTCCTGCTGGTCACACCATTTCTGATACAGGCCAGGATGCCGTTGGCCTTCTTGGCCACCTGGGCACACTGCTGGCTCATGTTCAGCCGGCTGTCCACCAGCACCCCCAGATCCTTTTCCTCCAGGCAGCTCTCCAGCCACTCTTCCCCAAGCCTGTAGTGTTGCTGGGGGTTGTTGTGACCAAAGTGCATGACCCGGCACTTGGCTTTGTTAAACCTCATACAATTGACCTCAGCCCATCGCTCCAGCCAGCTTCCATACATAGCAAATACACATGCTGTATATGCTCACACACACATAGCAGCTGAAAAAGTAGACATTGTACACCTGGGATTTGAGAAGAATCAGAGGAGTAGGTTTCAGTGGCAAAGGGTGAGTGAGGGTCTCCTGTCTGTATCTGGGTATCCTCATTTATAGGAAAACCAAGCGGGTGAAATTACTACTGAACAAGAGTGGCCATATTTTGTGAAGCGGAAATGTACCCAAAAATTCCTCTTTGAGGTCAGGGAATATAATTGGGTTGTTAATTAAATAAACAGGATCATTTTAAACCAGCTTATAAAATGGAGGAGCAGAAAGTAGAGAAGTATGAAGAAGGAGCTTTTCTAAACATTTGTGTTTCTCCAGGTGTTTGGCTGAAGCATGTTAGAGATCTGTGAGTGGCTTTTGCTGTTCTTTCCAAATTCAGATACTAGGATAATGATGAGAAACTCTGCTTACACAGTCCTTCCTTGAATATGGTGTCTCGCATCTTTTCTTACTGCCTATCATTGATTTAGGAGTCCTACAACACAGATTTTTGTTTTGTTTTGTGCAGGTACTTTTTCAGTCAGTTTGAAGTGCTGGCTTCTGTGTGTGTATATATATAAATACATATTCTTTTCCTTGTAAGACAAGAGATGCACTGAAGAAAATGGGTTTGACTTGACAATTACCTTAAATCTTACATGGGTTCAGCTTCTGTGACCAGAAAAATCAATCATCAACCCTTAGTCAAATAGAATATCCTGAGATACTACATCTGATTTTAAGTTTTCTAGTATTTCCACAAGTTTTTATTTGAAACAAGATATTTTGGCCTCAGAATTCGGCAAATAAGCTCCTCCACCTTCAAGTGAAAAAGAGCATTTCATTGTAATGCACACAGGTATTTTTTCCCCCTGTTGCTGCTACCCTGCTGAAGGGTAAATGAGAGTCAACACCCGTTTCTGCACAACAAACATTAGCTCAAATCCCTTTCCTGTGGCCTTTCTCATGTATTGGTTTTGAAATACTTATTGATTACCCTTTTTATCAAGGTTTGTTTCATAATACCACCCAAAGATTTTTAGATATTAGGATAATGCTTGCAATCTACCAATGGTTATCAGCCTGAAGAATGTCAATGCTAAGCATAACCAGCAGCTGAACTGGTTCTTATTAGGTGTGACTGTCAGCCAGCACAGCTGGGTTCAGTGTTTTCTGTGAGGGTTGAAATTTAGTCATTTTTCTGATAATTTTGTATGAGACTCATTACGGTACTTCCTTAAAGTACCTAGAAAAAAAAGCCCTGTAATGAGTTCAGATTTTTTTTTTTCTCCTTTATGATCAAAGGAGTAGGAGTAAGTGGAAGGCAGAGCTGCTTAGTGAACAGTGAGGAACACAGGCATATTATCCATTCACTTGGAGTCAGTGTTTCTGTCATGCTTACTGACTACACACCACAGAAATCTATATTAAATCTGAAAGAAATACCTGAAACTGTCTCTTTGTGCTGAAGGGTAAGGTCCAATAACTTTGTTTAATGGTAAGTGTATGAACTTAAGGCAAAAGTAGGACGGCATAACCAATGCATTAAGAGAGGGCAGGAAGGGTGAGGAATTGGTGTGTGGGTTGGGTTTCTGGTCACAGGAGAGGTTTTTCTGGGGATACAGGATGAGAAAAATGTTAGGTATAGCAGGGCTGATGCTCAGCAACTGCATAATGCAGAAATGAAAGACTTCAGCAATTTGCGTGTTAAACAAAGCAGTATTCAAAAGTGGACTGATTTGTCATTCATCTAATATTTTGTATGTTTTCTTGAACTTTTATTTCTGTGCATACTTAATATTACTTTCCTGTACAGCTTCTTTCAAATCTAGTTTATCTCAGATTTTCATGTGGTTTACTCCTGTTTAGTTTTAAAGTTTAAACAGCACTTGATGAATACAATTGGATGTTTAGCTATCTTAATAACCTTCTACAAAAATACTAAATATTTTCGCGTTTAAGAAGGATTTCATACTTGCCAGGTACTTTCCAGACAGTTCATGACAAGTAACTTAACTATTAAGCACAGATTTAAGAAATGGTTACTGTGTACAAGTTAAATGATAGTTCTGCACTTTTTTCTAGCCTGTTTCTTGTTAGTGATGCAGGATTTCATAGATTACAGTCCACAAACACTGAGTTCATGTTTCCATTGCAGTCCTTTCACTATCTAGAAGTTAATAGGGAGTGGTGTTCTTCAGTGTCTTGCTCTTCAGTAGAAATGCTGTTATTTATACTTATTCCCAGGGGCCTGGGGTTAGATCTGGGTTTTAACTCTATTGGGAGGTGATAGATGATCTGTTGTTGTCTCCAGGAACCAATTTAAGCCCTAAATTCTTTTTTAGGCCCACTCTCTCCAGCCTCCTCCAACGTAATGTCTTTCCAGCCTGAGGCCATCTTCCTGCCTGCTGCTGCTCCTGTAGGATGTATGAATTTTATTTTGAAGCCCATGATGATTTTCTTTAATAATTGTGCGAAGGTGGTTACAAAACTATTTTAAGGGAGAGGTGACGTGCTTGCACAGCATTGCGTAGAATAGTGTAGGCTGCAAGTGTTCTCTGGAGAACACCTACCATGCTCCCCAGCCAAGGCTAGGTTCAGTTACCAGCTCTACAGCTCATGAACTCTGTGTCCTTGGATAAGCTGTTGAACACTGTGTCCTCCTGTGAGTATGAGAATACTTATCTTGCAGGTGGGGATTAATCAGTGTTGGAAAAGTAATTTGAGATCCTTGATGAAAACCACTGTGTAAGAAGAAAATACGTGACCGCACAGTAGCATCTCAGAGATTAGGATCACCACCATTTCCTTTCCTGAGCTTAAGGGGAAGTGGTGAGAGAGTTTGTAAAGGAGAGGGAAAACATGCTCCTCTGTATGGTATTTATTTATAACACAAAGCACCAGCTACCCCTAAAACCTGTGTGTGTTTATCGTGCATGTGTGGTTATGTGGTTTCAGTTATCTTTGCAAGAAAATGACTATTCTTGCTCCTGAGACCTATTTAAGCGATTATGACCTAAGTTAGTTCACAACAACCGTCCTTTACAGTGCTTAATCAATAAACCCTGAAAGCAAACTAATCTTCATTTACTTTCAGAGGCAACTGCAGGAAAACAAGAATTGTCAGATAAAGCTGGGGATCAGCATTCCTACCTCAAGGCCAAGGGTCAGATATTAGTACACAGAGATTGTAAATATAGTTTGGTCTAACAGATCCTAAAATAAGGACAGTATATAGTGGAAAATTGTGGCTCCAGGGGACAACACTTTAATGCATGCTATAACTGATAAGATAAGCTTCTTTATTACCAAAAGAATGAATTTAAAAACCATATATAATTTGTCTTCATGCTTAGGGGAGAGAGAGAAGACTATTAGGTGGAGATAAGTGGATCACTGGAATATTTTATTAATATTGTGCTGTTTCCTGAGGATATTAGATACATTAACAGAGGGAAGGGAGGCAGGGTACCCCAGGTAAAACACAAATCGGATGGTTAGCATGGTTTGTTTTCTACTACAGAAAGTTTTCTTCTTACAAACTTGATTTTCAGTATGGAGTTAGTAGCAATTAGATGTGAAAGGGGGAGTGAGTACTACAGTCAATACTACATCATGGACTATTACCCTGCATTATGCAAATGGGTAAAACTCTGTAGATGCCTTCCCAGCATCACTGCAGAATCTCTCCTCACTTTAGAAACTCAGTCTTTTGAAGTATACACATTCATCTCCACATGAACAAACAGGCATGGCAGGTTAAAGGATCTGTTTTTGAAAAACAAACTTGGTACAAGTTCACAATAACCAGAGGGCTAATGGTAGTGACAGTATTTTATGTGGTGAGCAGTCCTTATCCTACTGTTTGACTCTTTCTTAATTTCATCATTCTTCTCACTTCTTTTAAATTTTGAAGCAATTGAATGAGGAAAGGAAATTGTAACTGCATTTGTTATTATGTATCTGGCCTCTAATATAATAAATATAGTTCCCTGTAAAATGTCAGTAAAACCTGTTAGTTTCTTCCCTGTTTTTATTATTTTTGTTTCTGAAGGAATGAAAGTGATGGTGGATATGCATTACCTTTAGTGTTAGCAGAGAGGATACTGGTCATTTGACTAGGAAGCAGGTGGATTCTGGAATGCAGGTTTTCTGTGTTTTTCTAAGAGTAGTATCAGAATTTTCCTGCTGTACTCAGTGTTTGTGTATGTTGATGCAAATGCCAAAACTTTGAATTATTGTGCTTGAATGTAATAATTTCTTGGCAATCTTAATGGGCAAAGCCTTCTGGTTTTCTCTGAAACAGCTGTATATGGTCTTGCGTTGTACATATTACTTTTGAAAATTGAGAATAGCCACCTTATTAATTATGAGAAAACTTGACATAGTGAAATTGATGACTCAGTAATTTAATATTGTCTGTATATAATTTTAAATGTACTGCCTGCAAATATCCCATTGGTCCATCCGTACAATTCCCTGACAGAAAAAAAAAATCATTAGATGGAGGGCTTTCATGTTGCTTTTCATTGGGTGAATAACTGAGCTCATAGAGGCCTATCTGATTTGAAGGCCAAAACTTTCTTTAATACAGACTATATAAAAGTAGTATAAATCACAGTGGGAGATGAAACACATTTAAACGCAGTCCAAGAAAGAAAGAAATCACAGTACAGTCAAGTCCTTTGATTGTTCACTAGCCAGTTGCCCATGTTATGTAGAAATCATCTTGATCTTAATCTTCTCAAAAATCTTTTTTGTATTGATCTAATTCTACTTCTTAACCTCACCTTTCAAAAATATACAATGTAAATACAGTGATTGCTTTGTCCAATTTAAATATTTCACCTTATCAATTTCCTTTGCTGTACCAACTTTCTGTTATTTCCTCTTCTTATTCCAATGCTGTGCATAGCTGATAATTGATGATAAACTTTACAGAGGAGATTATGATAACACATGGTTTCATTAGGCTGGAGTAATACAGAAGTGTTAGCCATGGATAAAAGACAATAGTACAAATCTTGTCCCATGGATTGTGTTATGTGACTAAAAGGTTACAAATAAAAGCAGAATTATAAATATATGTAATACAATTATATATGAATTACTTAAAACTGGTTTTCCATCAATTTTGCCAGCATGACAAAACTTTTCTTTGGCTGTTGTACAGTAACTTACCATTACACCCTCCTTATTTTCTTGGTCCTTCCTTTTTTCTTTCCTCTGCTATAAGCATGTTGTTCTAACAGCAGGTGAGATGATGTTGGTGTTTGCTTTTTTCAGAAATAATTGTCTTGAAAATAGGAAAAGACTTTGCAAGTAGTGAGATAGACATGAAGCTTTGAGTAGTAAAATACTGAGACATCTCTGTCTGAGGAAGTTACTCTTAGAAGTCTTTTGGTTCTGAAAGTTTACTGTCCCTGTCTTTGTCATCCACCTGTAGGGTTCAAACTGATCAGATTATTAAGGGTCAATGTTAGTTTTTGCATCCTGTACTCTTTTAAAGGTCATTAATATAGGCTGTTTTGACTATACTATTTCATCAAACAGAAACAATAGAATAATCTGGGTTGGAAAAGACCTTTAAGATCATCTAGTCTAACTGCAAACCCAACACTGACAAGTCCAACACTAAACCATGTCCCCAGGCACCATTTCTGTATCTTTTAAATACCTCCACTACTTCCTTGGGCTTTCCAGTGCTTGACAATTCTTTTGGTGAAGACATCGTAGGTAGAAAGAGACAGAAGAGCATTTTGACTTAGGGGAAAAATTTTTACAGGAGACATAACTCTACTGTCAGAAACTCAGCTACCAGTCATCTGTAACCAGATTCCCTTTGGTCACTATTGAACAAGGTCATCACATCTTAATAATGTGGATAGGCATGGATGTATTTTTTTAGTTAGTCTTATTCTCTGTGGTGTTTTCCTCGTAATTTTATTCTCGGAGTAAGAGAAAATGACCAAAAAGTGTTCAGTGGATTGGTGCACTGGATTTTTACCTATTGAGACATACCTTCAAATACTAGTTTGACTTTTAGATTAAAAAGAGCTTGTTTACCTGCCTTCTCTAATACTGGATTTTGCACTTTTAATAAAAATGCTCCAAGTTTTGCTTTGACTGTCTGCTGGCAGGTTTACAAAGGGAGATAAACTGCTACTCAGGTGTTTGCAATGATAAATGGTGTACCAGTACTGTGGAGCCATTGGTCAGGAGTGAGGTGAACTGTAAGACTCAATCTGTTGTAGAAAAATCCATTTTCTGAGGAGGGCTGGCTTATACTGAATTTTTACCAACATATTCTCCTTCCTTTTCCCCAAATGTATCTAAACATAGCTTTATTTTTATCTAACCAGGAGAGATCCTCTTGTCCTCCATTTCACCTAGCTTTCTTCTCTTAGGTTAGTCACTGACTGATGTACTCTTGTGAAAAATAGAATGAAAAGGACATCTAAGCAAAATGCATTTTCATTATGATATTGGCAAACTACATTGCATCGGTATACATTGCATCCTTTGAACCTGTACTATTCCAGCTGTATTTATAACTTGTATGTGAAGAATGGAAACCTCTTTTTTGATTCTTATTTCAAGCTGATGTCCAGTACCCAAGATTGTCTGAAAAGACACTCCAGGTGAATGTTAAGAGACCTGGATGGTGTGTTCCTTCCTTTCTGTCTTTTGCAGTAGTGCGGACACATGTCTTACAGGACAATAACCTCATTTACAAGTTTCAGATTTGGTTTGAGTTCAATGTTTTGTTTTTGTTTAGTGACCTGTCGAGCTCAGATGATCTGAACTTGTTCTTTTGGGTCTGACGACTGAAAACTATTTCCTCTGACGGAGGGTCTGTCAACATTTGACACCCAGCAGGAAATACATGAATGTTTTCAGCAGGGAAGGAAAGGGATTCCATACTGGGGTTACAAAAAAAAATCGTCCAGCTCTAACTATGGAAAACTTATGAGAAAACTGTACTGGGCCTGATCATTCATCACCAAATGTGTATCCACAGGCCTGAAGTTACCTTCTCTTGGCCTGACTTTCTTTGCCAAGTCCCTGGGGCAGCATCAGGAGATGTGTGAGCCTAATATAGAACTTGGCATGTTTATATAGAGGTGACTCCTTCACCAACAAAGTTAGTAGCACTTTCATTGTACTTCCTTCTGCTGTCCAGAATAATCCATCTAGGATTATCCACCAGGATAACCCATGTGAGGAACAGACCTGCAGATGTGATGGGATGGTCATGTCTTCTAGGATACCAGTGGATATGAATATTCCTTTTTCCAGGATCTATCACCTCATTTCCATTAATGTAGAGTTAAATTTCAACAGCGGGCAAACTTGTGTTTACCATGGCAGTGCTTGCACTGTTGACAGTGCTGAGTGATTCTTAAGTGTTCAGTAAATCAGTGAAAATTTTCTAAACAGTGGGAAGTTTTGATGTCATTAACAAAATATGCATGTTAACTAGCAGCTGCAAATTAATTTGTAAAATTGCTGCTTTTTTCTTTCTCCTCTATACTGTGTCTACAGCAGGGATGGCCAGTGCTCCAAAATGACCATAGCATTCAAGACAGGAATACTTCAATTTTTCAAATGTTGACTTAGATTTTACGTCCTGCAGTGACTGCTCCTTGAATACTATTGGTCAGTGTTGCCTGCCTTACAATTCTTTTCACTGACAGTTTTCATATTACACTTACCTGGGGACTATATGAACACCTTTCAGTTGTGCATTAGCCAGGATGACCACATGTCTGTCTGATCAGGGTGCAGTCTTGCCAAATGGGCTTCATTTGTGCTGAGGCTACCATCCAAAAATAGGCAAATGGGATCAGGGAAGGCAAGGCAAACAGCATTAAATGTGTAATGATAGCAATTAATGAGTGCTTGCCTCATGTTTTGGAATATGGGAAAGCATCTCACAAACCTGTTAAGGTTGTGTTTAAACAATAACTGCCTACTTTCTTTTAAAGGGAAACAATCTTACTTTATTTCAGTTTCCTGCTTCTAGCAGTGTCAGCTTCTTTAATTATTGCTATTTAATTATGTCTTAGCATTTGAACTCTCCTCATTAACCTTCATCAAAGTGAGACACCTAAGATAATGCAATAGCAAAGCCAACATCTTGTGCAATTTTTTTTTCTTCCCTCCACCCCCTTCCCAAATCTCTGGAATTCATTAATTGAATGTTAGAGCATCTGGGCCACTTAAGTATTCAAATCATGCAGCAACATGGGTAGTGTTAGCCTGCTATGGCTCAATAAACCTCTCATTCTCTTGTTCACGGTTCATTTGAATTTTGCAGAAAACTCTGGAAAAAAAAAATGAGGCATTCAAATAAAAATGGTGCAGATAATGGTAGGAGGAGATGAAGAACTCAGACAAATGTTTACCCTAAGCACTGTGTGTATGTGGCACTGTCATCCTTCTAATTGAAAAAGGGAATGGGCTTTAGAGCAGAAACTCAAAACCCAGGCTCTGTTCCTGTGTGACCTTCAGCTGTCACTATAGCTGTCCTCTCTATCTGAAAGCAGAGTTTTTATTTTATGTTGGTAAAGTAGAAGAGCCTAATTTCTTATTTGACAAGTGCTCTAAGATCCTGGGAGGAAAGGTATAATAAAAGTGGAAAATAAAACTATATGTGGCAGTATTACTCCTGATTCTAATGGATTTTAGTGGGATCTTTAATCCCTTTATCTACCATGAATAGATGCATTGTCTATAAAAGAAACTTTAAGCTGTTTCACTTCACTTTGGTAACACCTTGGTAATGCAAATATGCCTTTGGAGCGTGTCTCATGATAGTGGAAAATGGAAGTGCAGGAATAAAGTGCAATGACTGTAATGGGGATTCTTTAATGCAGTTGTTGGACCTAGGCAGGATTTCTGTTCTCCAGTTCTTTGCTCTCCACACCACACAAGCCTGGCTTATGCTGCCATTTGTCCCAGGAAGAAAATTAACTCTGTGCCAGCCAAAACAAGGACAACAGCATATTCCTAAGGCCTGGCTTGGATTAGGTTTTCATGGAATGAAATGTAGGTTTTGTAACACCTAACAGAACCCTATGTGAATTGATCTGAGGTTTTAGTCAGATCTCTCAGATATAAAACTCTTGTGTAAAGCAGAAGCAGGATGATGCTTTCACACTGAGAATTGCTTGTGGTATGGATGTGCTAGCAATAAGAAAGGGCTGATCTTTATTTCATAGAGGGAGAAAGGGGGAGAGACTAAACCACAGATTCATACCTAAATCATCATACCTAAATATGAGCTATTTATCTGAGCTGCTCAGGTTGGAGATTCTATGCTCATTTTGCAGTCAGTGCAAAGAGACTGGAAGCTGCAGAGGGTACCAGATCCTACTAACACCTCTTTGCTCTCTGGAGGTGGCTGGCTCTTTACTTAAATACTTAAAGCCAGGTGGGATGAATCCTGGTTGAAAGCCACAGTACAAGAAGGCAGTTAGGCAGCTGACTCCTCCTTTATCATCTAAATCCCATGGATTCAAAAAGGACAGAGGTTTTTGAGTATCTTCTTGAACATGTTCCCGCCTAATTTCCTTCCTGCAGCCTCAGGACTTCCTTTATCAGTCTTTGCTCTCCTGTATTTTTCCAGGGAGACAGAGGAACTCTCCATTCCTCTGCCTGAGGCTACAAGTAACCTTTTTTCCATGTAACGTTTATTGTTAGTGTTGGTGAAGGGGCTTGCACATCAGCTTGGCTCTGTGCTGTTTGACTGCTGGGACCAATGTACAAACCTTGCCATTGTCAGCACACTAAAGATATCCAGGGTTTCTACCTGTAAAAGTCAAGCTGAATAGGAAAGGATAGTTCCCCTTTGAGGTTTAGGATCTGAGACACTGTGCCTGACCCAGATATGGTTATGGGTTGCTCAGTCATGCAGTGAAACTTCTTTACTTCTCTTCAGGGAAAAGAGGTGTGTTCTGCTTTTCAGTGGTCACATCAGGTTGGCTTATGGTGTGCTGGCACTCCTGCAGCTTGTACCTGCTGCAGAAGTAGCATCCCTACCGAGACCGTCACTGTTTTGTTTTGACTGCTTGTTATTTCTCACTGGACTAGGTGATGCTTTGGATTTTCCAAGGACAAGTTCTTCCTATCCCAGTCCCTGATAATTAGAAGTCTGGAATAGATGCTGATTTTTGTCTCTCTTCTTTACAGCTTGCATGCTGCATTTGTTGAGCTTCAGCTAGACTTGCTCTCTCTCTCCATCCACAGATAACCAAGTGAAACCTCCCCTCTAGATAAACCTTTGACCTGGTTCCCTACAAAGAGATCTTGCATTACCCTGAACAAGGCTGTCCAAAACCAAGCTATTGTACTGCTTTCCTTTTGTTAAGAGCTTGATAAATTTTTTCCCTTTCATGCAGAAGCAACCATTTTCTTTTCTCATCCTGTCTTTTTTTCTTCTTTCCTTGTCTGAAACTGAAGTGGAAAAGGAGTGGAAGAGCCATAAGCAGTGTAAAGAAAATGACAGACTGCTCTGTGTTACTCACTCTGCAGAACAGGTCACCAGTTGGAGACGTTAGCCTCTTACTGTCTATTTGCAGTGTTTCATTTTTTTTTTTATTTGTCTTTACTGTTATTTATCCGATGTAGAGACATGCATTTTTTTGACAATCACCAGCCAATAATTCCACATTTGTCAAACAGAAAATGAGATAATCATTGTGTGGCCTGGTATTACTGGAAGGGCAGATTAGATTTGCTCAAAAAAGGTGGCATTTTATGCTTACTTTTATGCTCTGTAAATAGAGGAAGAGACAGATTGAAGAGATTACAAAAAATTCCATTTCAAGTCACTGGGGAAGCAGGTAACCTTCAGATCTGAGCTTTGCATAAGAATGCAGTGGAAGAGAGGGGATTTCTATTAGCACTGCCAGCTTCTTTCAAAAAATATACTGTCTGTCACTCTACATCAACCTTCTTTCCTGTCTGTTCTCTCTCTTCCACCCACCTTGTCCCCTGGCAGTGCCATTAGAGATGAGCCAGTGACTCAGGGCAGTTCCTTAGCTGAGGCAAGTAGTCACAGTTCCACTGGCTTCAATGGAGCGGTAACAATTTATGCTGGCTGAAGGATGGTCCCTCATGGTTTGAACCTGACCCAGTGTTAGTTTGGGTTTTTTTTTCCTGCAGTACTGGGATTTTTTTTTATTTCCTGGAGTGACAGAGATCGCTTGTAAAGTTTTCACCTCTGTGCAAAGTTTGAGGCTGATCCCGACTAGGGTATTAACTTTTTTTCAGAGAGATTATGGTTCAAAAAGTTGGGTAAACTGGTTTCAGTAGACAGTAATTCTGGTTTCTGATAGAAAGATCTATTATGTTTTAAAACCAACAAATAAAACAAGCCTAATTTTCAGAATCAGGGAGGGAATGGCTGGGGAAAGATCTCTTTCTGTGTGCCATGTGCTTTTCTTATTCCATAGGTATTTAATAATGATCATTGCTGGAGCCAAAGCAGGAGACTAGATGGACCTTTGTCTTATCCAGATCATGTGTCATCAAATCAGATTTTTATTCTCCTGTTTATGCTTAGGTTGTGGAAGAATGGAAATACTCTGCCAGTTTCGTGACAGCATTTGAGGAAGGGATTGTATTTTTATGCAGAGCAAAGCCCGGTGCATGTCTTATTTCTTTAGTGAGGAGCAAGAACCATCACTGTAAAAGTGCTCTGATAATATTGATTGTTTTCATGCAAACCCAAAAGCGTTCTCCTGTGACTATTTGCATACTTGCAACTTGACAGTTGGATGAAAATAGAAAGTTCTGGATGTTTGTTAATCCAAACATCAGAACTATGTCTATCTTTGCACTTGAACTGTCTACCTGCATGGGACTATTTCAAGAGCAATGCATGGAATCAGATTATGATGTATCACAGTTGCCTGTATGCAGTACAAAAAAATAAATGGAGGCAATTAGGGTAAAATAGTTGTATGTCAAGCTTGGATGTGCAGCTATCAAAATATCTACCAAAAAAAGTGTTTTAATTAAAAAAAAGTTGAGGATTATCTTTTTAACCTGTTTTAATTGGGTTTAAATAACAATTATTTTTATGCTCAGGAACCACAGTTGGAATATTTGCTTTTCCAAATACTTCAGGTGATTGCCCATGTTACCCAGTTTTTTCATATTTCACTTGCTTCTCAGCTTTTTAACCTTCTGAAATGAACCACCAGGTTATTTGACACTGATAATTTACCTGGTGCAGCAAGCTATGTGAATTCCCAATTGCCGTTTAGGTTTACCTTTGTTAGCCACAAAGTTCAAGTAGTAAGATGTTCTGCTACACTGGCTAGTCTGTAAGCACACAGGGCAATCATGGATCTGTTTACATCAATGGCAGAATTATCATTTTGTCCATCATTTCATGCTTATGGAGAAATAGTACTTACCTGAAAGGCCTGAGAATGTAAACAGGCAAGATGGGCAGCTAAACACAAGAAAGGGAACTGAAAGGTCAAAGCAGGCTATTGTTTGGGCTGTGACGAAGCTCTGAGGCTGGAGGTCTGTTGAAACCTACACAATCTCCATCAATCAGTTATGAGGAATTAGGTTTTCATTACAGTCCTTTGGACTCTGTCCATGCTTTTGCCAAGGCTGTCTCACTTCAGAAATGGGAGGATGACCCTTTTCCTTGTTTGTGATGGTGTCTAGTTGCCCTGTTATCTACACCACCCTAACAAACAACCACTCTGTAGAGTTTGCTATCCAAGTATGATATAAGTAGTGGATCTCATAAGAAGTCAGGTATTTATTCCTGGACAACCCTCTTCTGCTGTCACAGTACTTTCCCATATAATTCCTTGGCCTAGCTGTTGTTGTACTACATAATTTATAGGATTTGCATTGTGATATGTGATTGCTAAGTCAAAAAAATAGCCTTTTTCTTCTTTTGAAGTGAGGAAATTTAACTTTCTGTAAGCTATGCATACAAATAGAGCAACTGCTGTAGCTTATGTCTACTGTTGAGCTTGTCAACCCTGACAGTGTCCTGTTGAGAGGCCTCCTGGTGTCAAGTGCACTCTTTCTCCATATGAAAAGGAATTTATATTTGTAATGAATATTCCTACAATAAAGACATGGATGATCCATAGATAAAACAGAGGTTTTTATCCTCACAAAAGCCATACTGTGAGAATTGATATGAAGGGAATCTTATATCACACAATTCAGGGTCTCTCATCACAGGAGCCAACGCGTGCAATTCTGCCCAAACTGATGGAGTGGCTTTTGTTTACCCCAACAGTGAATTTGTTACCTACCCAGCCAGACCTAATACTTTTTGACATGAATAGATGAGAGGATCAGCCCATTAATGCAGAAGATTTAGTAGCTATTTGGTGAGTTTTTGCCATCTTTGACATTTCAGAATGGAGCTTAATGATGCAGCAGTTTAGTATAAACAACCTGACTGCATGGGGATGGTTTGGTGTTCTTTTTTCCTCTTTCTGCTACCTTCCCCAGGCTTGGCATTCCCAGTGTGCATGTGCCTTGGGACAGTGGGGTCCCTTTCAAGTGCACCTACAGGCTTTGCCACAGCTATTAAGCTTTCTTTGTGACGCAGGAGTTCTACACAAGTACAGGTTAGTTCAGTTTTTTTGAGCTTAAAATAATCCCATTTCCCTGGCTTCTCAGAAGATGTTGTGTTTAAAAAAAAAATTAAAATAAAATAAATTACCCACTTTAATAGAAATACTTTTCCTTCATTAAATTAAATCTCTAAAGCCCAATAGCATTTTCAGTGCTTATATGAAAATGCCAGTGGGGATTTGAGATTAAAAGGGGTATTTTTGTACAAGTCAATGAAGATCTCAATAGGAAAGAACACTCTTCAAATACAAATTCCTCCACTATCGAGAAAGACAGATTTTCTACTTAGGTCCCTGATAATACTTCTCCCAGCCTTGTTACGAAATTTTGTTTTCACGTATCTGATATAAGGCTGTACACATTAGCTCTCCATTTAACAAAATCTTATTAATGGTGCCTCTTTTATAATAGAGATATGCCAAGCTACTCAGATTTAAATCAAGTTTAACAGTAAACATGAGGTGCTGTGACCCATTTGTATGCAGCTCAGGTTCTCTTTTTTCTATCCAAAAAAAGGATTAAATGGCATATTAAAAATAAAAACAAAATATATCCACTTATATTGATATCATCTGGACATATGTTGCCAGGAAAGGCCACTACACGTGTGAACCACAGCTAGAGGAGTAGGAAAGGAATATATTAAAAAACAAATTATCAAGAAAGGTTTGGTGGTGGTGTTTTTGTTTTGGTGTTTTGTTGTGGTTTTTTCCTCCCTCTTCTGATGTCTCCTATCCATTCAAGCACAAAACCTAACAACTTGAGGTCTGTATTTTTGTAGATAAAATGCTGAGTGATCAAGGTGCAGATTTTAGGAAATTGCTTTCTAAATTGTTTCCCGATGAAGAGAAGACACAGGCATACGTTGTTTTTAGTAATAAATGCATGCAGATGTAAAGTTATATTTTTCCACAGGTGATTATTACTTGTGTCATTAAAATGGAGGAAAAATGAATCAAGAGTTGTAAAAATAGAGGTCCAAAAAAATAATGTGGGGTATGTACTGTCCTGTGCCAATTTTGAAGGCATCTGATCTGCTGCTTACAAGAAATCATTAACCCTTCTGTAGTGCTCATCTGTGCTTTTAGAAAAAGCAAATAGGATTTAGAAAAATGGCCAACTCAGTGCATGTTGAAGAACAGACTATGAATTCTGTCCATATCTTAAATTCTCTTGTTTTCTCAGTACTGAGAAGGTGCTCTCACTCTGGATGCTCTCCTAGAGTTAGGCAAGTTTAGTATGACTGGGAAAGAGAAACAATGTTTTGACACAACCCATGTAGTTTTAACGTGTGATCTAAATTTAAGCCTTCAGAGAGGGAACATCCTCAGGCTTTGGGGATGAGAAAAGGCCCTTATTTATGCTGAAGTTACTTTGTCAACCGAGTCAATATTTGCTAGCTGCTGGGCTAGCTGCTGACCAAGAGCAATCAAGATCCTGTAATCTAGTATTCGGAGTGTCTATGTTGACAGAAAACAGGACTCTGGTTCCTGTGCTATTTAATGCTACATAGGTATACTTAAAAAAAAATAATTGTGCAACATGTATTAAGGGTACCCCTAGGAGTGTAGCTTCAGATGCCTCCAGGCTGAGAAGGGTTTTTTTCTGGGGACATCCCATAAAACATACCCAGCTTACTCAGCTAGGTAAACCTGTTGAGCCCATAAGTATTGAGCAGATTGGGGATTATTGCCACTGCTTTTTTACCACTGCGCTTTTATGGTGCTTTTCCATGAATTACAATTTGGGAATGCCTGCCAAAACTAGTGGGAGAGGCAGTGGTATGTGAATTTCTGGGGGAACTGGCCAAAGGGAGAACTCTGGTTGCCTAAGAATACTGACATCTCCTGAACTAGGTGAGAGCTGACTGCAGTTTTTGAAGATCTAAACTATGGACTTAAATGGGATTTAGGCTACTTTAGTTGCTAAATCTGTTTGTGGATTTTTTCTTGAATGTCTTTGCAAAGGTTATTCATCAGTTCAGTAGAAGAGCAACAAAAAGCACGTAGGATTTTTTACTTCAAACCTCATATTCAGACAACACTACATCATGTGTCTGATGAAGGACAACGACCTTCAAAAAGTTTTCCATCATTTTAGAAGCTTTCTCAAAATTAGGACAGTGATCTGGGCTCAGCCTTGACAACTTCTGAAAAATCTCTCCAGGGCTCAGTTCTAAATGTCATCAGTGTGGACATGTCTGGTTTGAAAGTTTAAATTCTGTGATGATGAGAAAATCTACTTGAACTTAATGGCATGGAAGCCTTATTTTTCCTTCTCTGCCCGGGAAATGTGCAAGACTGCATTACACCAGCACTCTAGAAACAAAACTGCTTAAATCCACTCTGACTTCTGCATGCTGTCTGTATGGTAATGATTGTGGTTAATGGGAAGATAGCTTCTACAATTATCATAATCAGTAGATCAGGAATACAAAGATATAAAGCAAATTAGGACTAATCTGTTCTTTTTCTTCTAAAGCAGCTCGTAAACTGAGAAGACAGTTGTTTCAAGTGCTGACCTAGCTTTTCATTCGAATTAGGCTTTTGTGTCACTTACCAGTAAAGCCAGCATGGTTAAGTCCATCAGTTGCTGTTGTTTTTCCACTGGCCTGGAGTATCTTTTTTTATTCTTTCATCTGAAACAGGTCCAAATCACTCAAATGTTTTTGGCTGGAAAGCAATATGGTTGGGTAGTGTGGCTTCCATCAGAGATGTGGGTCAGATCAAGCAGGGACTGTCCCCACAGCATGGTGGGGAGATGGAGTACAGATGTTTTGCTGGTAGTTATGCTAGTGATTTAGTAGCTTGTGTTGGGTGAGCTGTTAACCCATATTTGCTTCAAGTATTCATCACTTGAATGGGCTTGAAATTGCTTTTCTCTTACTGACAAAGTGCTGCTTGAAAAATACCTGTGCTATAGCCTGAGGGAGACTTGGGAGAGATTATCAACTCATGTGGAACTGGGGGACACTTAGTACAAACAGGGATGGATGTGGTCATGTTGCGTTCACCAATTTTCAACTCCATAAGGAACCCCAAGGTTGACTGTTTGCTCTGAAGTCTACCTTTGATAAAGGGAAGTATTGTTGGATTCCAGATCAGCTGAAGGTCATTAGCATTCTCCTGCTGTATCACATGCAGACTTTCCTGGCTCACAAGAATAGCATTACATGGAGTATGCATCCTATATCAGCAAATGAAGTGCATGCATGCAGAGATACAGCCAGGGTTTACAGGCTTATTAGATGATGTATAAACAGTCCTCTCCTCTACCTCCTCTGTCCTCCTTTCCCACTGACATTCCCCCTGGCTGTGTTTTCCCTTCTTCACCCTTATGTACTTTCAACAGATTGGGGTGAGAAGGGTTATTTTTACTTTAGCTTAAAATCAGCAGTATAGTCTTTGATCTATCACCACCCTGGATTGGCTGACCCTTGGGTGCACTGAGAGTATGTGGGGGTAAATTTAAGCTCAACTCTGTAGCCTTGGCTCAGGAATTCAAATGTCAGGTGACAAGACTCCTTATAATGAGGGGATGAGGGGACATGGATACAGCCCTCCTTCAAAGAAGAAGGGATAAGCAGTCAAAATCGTTTCAAGTGACACAGATATGTATGCTAAAATTTCCCCTATATTTGTTCAGGAACTTCTGTACCCTGCAGAACATTTAAACTGAGCCCTATTTGGCACCAGAGTAATTTGATTTTGCATGGGATGGTGTGAAGGATGGAGCAGAGGCAACACAGGGAAATGGACTAATCTTCTCTGTTCCCCTTTAATCTGTGTTTCTGTTTAAATTAGGGTGGGGAGGAAATAACACTGCTTCTGCAGTTCTAGTAAGATGTTTATAGAGAAACCTCTGTTGCTCAAGAATAGAGAAGTCTATTTCAATTGTAGCCTATTGAATGTGGTCATTCAAATGAAGTCCCAATGGTACCAGCAATTGGCTAGTTGATTGTCAACAGCCTGCACTAAATGAGACCACACTCTCACAAGTCTGTGTGGTGTGGTCCTGCTAAAGCTGAATGCATATCAAAGAAAACCGTCATGTTTCTGGAGACACTTCCACTGCAATCACCGCCGGTTTTTTTGAAAAGCTGTTGCTGGCTCAAATCACCTTTGGGCATTCCAAAATAGGATGCATCAAGTGAAGCAGACTTCTAGTGTAAGAAGCTACGAGCCATACTGAATACCAGGCTATTTTCATGACAATAAGGAAACTGAAAGCAGTACTCCATGAATGAGGGTCACCTTCCTACACAAATCTTTATTTCTATTGGCTGGTATCTAACCTACATTATAAAGATAGTGAGGCAAGAAGATGCCATGTGATTGACATGGTCTGAAATGTCTAACTGAATGAGGCAGGAAGATACTGGTGGGCAGGGAAGTTACTTAAAGGTCATTGAAGTGATTTTCTTGCACCTTTTTCCATTTCCACGGGTATCATGGAGTTTGTAACAGCATATGCAGCTGGCACCTTTGATAGTGTTGGATAGATAAACATATCACAAATGAATTGCAAGTGACAAAGTCTTAGACTTTATGCTTCTTTTGGCATTGAGTAGCTCCTCGAGTTCAGGCAACTTAATTAAAGACTAGTCAACAATGTGTCAACAGTGATGGAAGCAATGACACCATCTCAGGCTGTGGCATCCCTCTGTGATGTCAAGTTCTGTCTGAATTTTTTTCCCTTCTTAATTTTTTTGGTAAATATCCCCATTGTACACACTGACTCACACTTTATATTAATGAGAAATGTAAGGCTTTAAAAAAACAATTGCACTGTAGCCTCATTACTATGAAAAATCCATTACGTGGAAGTCATTTGTCAAAGCCAACTGTTTAGTTGCTGTAATTTACATATTTATCAAGTTTGATTGGAATGTAATGACTTTGACTTTGTTCATTTTTTCTAACCTTTCTAACCTTCTTTGCATGAAGAGGGCGTATTTTTTTAATGGGAAAAGGCAAACTGTAATTCAATTTACATTCCCTAATAAATATATGTGTTAATGTTTCAAATAACTTCAATATTTTTTATGTTGGAAGTGAGCTACGTTTTCATGCTTTTGCATGGAAACTGATGTAGAATCTTATCAATCCATGAAGATTTTTGTCTCTACCAAGGGATCTGGCTGGCAAAGAATAGATAGCACAAGACTCCGTAAAGGAGATAATGAGTGTCAAGATATGCAGTTAATATTGTATCTCCATAATTCTTGTAGTTGAAGGATGAGACACACATGGGTTTCCAGCGTAATCACATGATTTATTACAGATGATTACTCTCATTTGCATCTGATGCTGGAAGGCTTGTGACAGAGCACCAACTAGAAGTATCATATTCCCTTGAATACAGGGCTGGAGGCCCAAGAGGCTGCTGAGGACACTGATCCACACAAGCATCTTACACCCCAGTGAGCTGTTACAAGACAGATGGAGGTGATGAGAGCTTGCTGTAGCAGCTGATACTAGGAGTTGTTAAAGTGAAGCAATGTGGCACTGCTTGTTTGCAACTGGCCTCAAGTGAAGAAATCTCGTTCCTGTGAAATGGAAAAGGCTACAAAAGATGATTCTGTGGCTGCAAGAATGACAGGTGAAGAGCAGAATGCCAGCTCTCATCTAAGCATTGAAACTTTCTGTATAAAAAGATCATAAGGACATGAGAATTGAGTGGTTCTGTGGTGTGCCTGTGGGTAAGGGTTCATCTGAAGGGGTCAGTTAGTTCCTCTAGAATAGTCTATGGCCTGAGCAAAAGCTAAAGCAATGCATACAAAATTAAGGCACTTTAAAAAAATATAAACACTGAGGGAAGAGGCAAGAAATAGATTGAAATTCAGCAAAAGAAATGGCTGGCTGAATACCAAGAAAAATATCCTCAGGATGAGACAATGGAATAGTTTTTCCAGAGAAATTGGGTGCTGGCCAGATAAGGATGGCTTAGATGAGCTAAAAGGTCCTTCCCAGATCAAATGTGAAAGGGAATATAGATATTTTAGTGACTAACTTTGAGAGGCAGTGAATATCAAGCAGCAGGTGGCCAGCCACAAATATAACCTATGTGACAAAAAATGATCTGCTACAGAAGCTGTGGCATGCAGTTCGTCAGCCCCTTTTCTGTCCTCTGCTGCTTCACAGCATCTCCCACTTGACATTCCTATCTTTGACGTGTCCCATCCTTTAAATAAATGATGACTGAGAGTGATCCCCTTGAGCTTCAACTTGGAGCGTGTTTTTATTAATTTATTTCTTGCTGTGCTAGATTTTTTCCCCCTCCACTTTTAAAGGCTCCTTTGACTTTAATTAAAATTCTCCATAGGCTTATTGCCTTGAGAGAGAGAGTGTGTGTGTGTATAAATTGGTTTTAACGGTTTGCTGACTAGATACGTTTTACAAAGCTCACACAACCTTCTAGAGTGCATGTATGTAGACAACAAAATGTGTTCTCACATACATGCTATGTTATAATGAGTGACTGCACCTCTGAAATGTATTGCTAACTAATGATGGGACAAAAAAGACAATTAGGATTGGTAGGCATTTGTGTGCACATGAAGTTAATGAGGTGTTTGCAGAGATCTTGGAGAAGAATCACGTCTGTGAGTGGA
The DNA here is from genome assembly GCA_013400335.1 of Eurystomus gularis. NCBI lineage: Eukaryota > Metazoa > Chordata > Aves > Coraciiformes > Coraciidae > Eurystomus > Eurystomus gularis. The sequence goes on from VZZY01007360.1 coordinate 128,362, forward strand.
ACTATTCTTCGTTTGATGTAAGGCAGGGGACAGATATGGCAGGCTAGTTAGAGTGGGAGAAGGTTTTATGTGTCCAGGTGGAATTTAAACATCTTTGTGATAATTGTTTTTGCAACAGAGGGGAATATGTCATAAGCAGCATCTGAATAAGAATGGCAGCTTACTTAATGAGGATGGAAAGTGTCCTACCTCTGGGCATGCATCTCACCATTTTTATTTTTTTTTTTTTGAAGGAAAGGACAACAGTGTGACAGGACTTTCTCCTGACAGACTGTGGAATATGTGATATAGGTCAAATATTCTTAGTATGCTTCTGTCTGAGGTCATGCCTCTGACACATACTGATGCTAGAGTCATAGTCTGAATACATAGGTGGAATTTATACACTGAAGTGAAGCTGATTTAGGACAATGTGTGCCTGTGAAGGCTCAGTGAAGAAAAGCAGATGCCTAGCAGTGTGTCCAGGAGAGGTCACCTCACTTCTTTGTGAAAAGGAGTCACTTTCCACCCCATCTTTGCCATCCCACTTAGATTAAAAAGAATCTGTTTCTCATCCTCATTTGAAACCAATGTCTAACATTACCGTAAAGAAGGATTTGCTTCTGGCTGGTTTAGGGACGTGTGAGTGTTTTAGCCCTGAGGATGGTCTACTTCCCCATCTTGTTGAGGTATTTCAAAGTTTGAATTTGGTGTGTAAGACCCTCTAGTGAACAAATTAATTTTTGGTACTGCATGTTCAGGCCCACATTCTGATTTCAGGCAAGCTGTGAATGTGAAAAGAGGCTATTCACTGGTGTCTTTTCTTGTCTTGTGGGCTCAAGCCTCTCTCCAAAGAGAGTGGCACTTCCTGGAAAGGTCAGTGTCACATTCTGAGGAGCACTGCTCTTCATGAATCTCATTTCAGCAGGCTGCTTTTTATTGACCGCTAGCTCAGCTACTGAAGAACACACTGTCATAGTTCAGTAAAGGCCAAAACCTCTTGCAGAACACCTTGCACATCCTGCCTGGGATTACAGCTTTCAAGCAGTATGCTGAACAGTTTATTCTGCTTAAGCCTGTCGTCCTTCTTTTTTGTCCCAGGGAGCGTCCAGTGCAGGAAAAAACAAACTCATCTACTGTGTCCTGTAATTGAGCATGGGATGTCCTTACTTATTATAATTTGTGTTTTGGGAAGATTAATAGAGAAGGTTTTATGTTGTTCAAGCCAGTGTCTAAAAGGTAGAATACAGGAGATTAATCTAGTAACAGTGTTGGTTGTATTGGTTCACAGTTCCCTCAGCTTTGAGCCTTTGTCCCAAATGGCTGAAACTTTGGTTGCTTTTCACTTTTTTTTTTTCCCTTCAAGAATGAGATCTGGCCCTACTTAGAACAAGATACTGAGTAGGTATCTGAATAGATAACTTTGGCCACCATTTCATGCCTTTCCACGTTTTTCAGTTCTTCTCCTGTTGTACTTCTTGTCTGTTTCTGAAGTGAAGAATATTAAGTATAGCTCTAGTGAGTAGAGGTTTTCCAGTTACAGCTTCCCAGAAACATCATTCTGACTTCTGCATGTTGTCTTGCAGCTTGTTCCTTCCCTGTTTTATGACTTGGCCTTGAGAGGTTAGGGATGCTGTACTGGTGGATTCTGGAGTTGCATCTCATGGCAATTATAGATGTTCTTTTTGGCACTGCTTTCCTTGGAAGGATCCATGATGAGTGCAGGGATGTGGCTCTGCATCTCAAAAAAAACTAGAAGAGTTTTGAGCCTAGCTGTACTGGGCCTCTCGGCTCTGTTCTGAAGTACACATGGTTTTGCTCAATTTTTATATAGGAAAATCTAAGCACTGAAGTTAATCATAGGCAAATCCATAGCAAAACTATAAAGAATAGAACAAAGGTGTCCTGGCTGCTCCTGCAACTGCTGGACTACTCTGAGAGGTTGGTAATTCCCTCTTTGCTACCTTGGCTGAAATTCTGGCATAAATTATTCTCTTATCTTTCAGCCCATGCATACTTGCAGCAAATAAACATTGCCACAGTCCTCTCCACTGGAGAGAGCTGATACAGAATTGCTTTATAAAAGGCCCTTGCAATATCTTTTGAATCCCTGGATTTTAAAGACAAACTGGAAAGATACCCATGTAACTGTAGTATTGCAGGTAGAAATGTCTTGCACCTGAATATTTCTTTTCTACCCCTTTGCATAAAGTGAATACTGCTGTGATGGTGAGCATTTCTAGAGAGATGACGGCCGTGAAAAGAGAGCAAGATAGGTACAGGCTGGTATCAATGCCTTCCCTAAAGATGAGGCCCGCTTCCTTTGCGGCTACAGGCAGTTCCTTTGTGTTTCTACCTTATCTTCATTGCTGTGGGGTTGTGGAGCTCAGTTAAGAGAACACTGTGAAATGGCTGAAGATCTTTATTACTGTCACTGTTGTAACTGGAGAAGTGCTGCTACGTATGTAAGCTACTGCATTTCTATCTAGCGTAAGATTTTTAGAGAGCGATAAATAGGATGTGGTTTGGTTTATTCAGTTTGTAATTTAATGTCAATCATTGAAGGAAAAAAGAGATGAGTACTGTAGATCAGAGTTCATGTATTCAAATACAGATGGGTGAGTTCTGACCCTATGGAATTTAAGGAAATAACATTGAAAGACACTCAAGTAAAATGAAGACTTTTAGCAAACCGTGGCTAGAATGTTTTTGCCTTTGTGTTTTTTCTCTTTTCCCTGCAGGTGAACTTCACTTTCTTGTTCTATATCATCTGAAGGACACATGCATTTTCTGGGATTTTGGGAATCATTTCTGGGGTTCTGGGATTAGACATCAAATTTAACAAGATGATATATAGCTTTGAGGAGACACATTTGATGTACCACTTAGCCTTCCCATAATTTACTGCCTGCCTCCAGTCTCTGGAGGGCAAGGGGTTTATCTACACTCCAGCCTGACTTTATAAATAGCAAAGCAGGAGAGGGAAAAAGAAAGCAGGCTGGGGACCTGCCTGCTAAACCGTTACGATATGACGGTGATGCAGGTAGGTGACATTAAATGCTACTGTCTGCATCCTTAATTGTGAGTTGTCATCACCTTGGCCGTTTGAGGACGATAATATGCTGCTCATATTCCAGATTTTTGTTCTTATTCATAGGACTATATTGCAACATTCAAATGTGTATATGTAATATAAAAACAAAACCTAGGGATTTTGGGGAGTGGTTTTTTTGGTGGAGAAGAGGAAAGATGTGAGTGTACCTTGATTGGTTTTGCATGCAGTTAATTTTCCTGCCTCAGAAGTGCAGCAAGATGCTAGTATCAGAAAGCCCAAATGGAAAAAATGTTGCTTCCGAGATGTAATGAAGATTAAAAACAAATAAGTGGGGCTGGGAGGTAAGGGGGGATCTTCCTTTATGGTCATTTGCTATTTTTTATTTTGCAAATAGCTCTGCAGTGTCGTTTGATCTATGCTGCAGCATAATTTTACCAGGAGATATCTCTGGCCTTTGCTTTACAGTCAGATCCCTTTGCTGGGCTATTAAGTAGAAAATGCAGTCAAGTATTAACATTGAAACTGTTTATGTAACCTCCCACTGCATGGAACCCCTCCAAAATACCCCACAATTGAGCAAGGGAAGGAGAAGGAAGGCATGAAAAACAAGAGCTGGATAGAAATAGTGCCTGCTCTGGGATTTAAATAGGTCAACTTATTTCAGTAAATAGAAGTTAGGCTGTTGATATATGCCCATCTACTTAAACTGTCATCAAAGTTCACTTAGCTTCATTCCAGCAGAGATTGCTGGCTGTTAAAGAGATGCAAAAGGCATTGTTACAGAGGACTTATAGAGGGAAAAGGAAGGAGGAACAGAGAAATAGACAGGCAAAGAGATCATACAAGTGTTACCCTTTCAGATTCCTCGTGGCACTGACAGGTGTTGCAAACTCTTTCAGCATCTACCTTCAGAACACTGAGTCCCACTTTCTTACCCTGCCCCTCTGTTTGTCCCTATAGGATGTCCACACATAGCGTAAGTCTGAAAGTTCCTTTTTTCCCTTTTCTGTTGGAATATATTTAATTTGCTTTGAACAAGAGCTACCCAAATCCCAGGGCCTCTGAATAACAAGGAGTTATGGAGGGGGAATACAATGAATGTCTTAATCCTATGTCACCCTGTCTTTGAGACACTGTGCTACATTAAATTGATTTTGCAAATGAAAGCTAAAAGCTAAGCAAAAGCCACCAATCTATTTTGCCTAAAGATGATTTTAGTACTCTTTATGTTCCCCTAAATGACAAACCAATTTGTTACCTGCCTACATAAACATTTGCCTATATTAGCACCAGAAATGTTTTATTTTTATTAGCCCAAACTTTATCTTTTTATGAAGACACAGGGGCCCAATAAAATTAGTGTGCAAATATAATACCCAATTTGCATTTTTCCATGGTCAGCAGAAAAGCTGAACAAAATCAATTTGATATTAGGTCAGCATATACATCAATAAAGCGTACGCACACGCAGGACCATTGTAATGGTCCCTGTAATTTCTATGCTGCCAGAGTAAAGAGATTAAATAATATTAAATGCTCCAAAATAGCTTTGCTTTTAAGAGGAATGTAAAAAGAAAGAGAGACTTTGGCATAAAATGGGCAATAAAGGATAATAGTTGCACAATCTCCAACTTTAAAACGTTGTGACGAAGGTCTTAGAGGCAGGCTTCCTGCTAAACGGCCCAAATTCAGTTAAGCTCGTATGCCAACACATACATTTAAGCACATTTTTAAACACAATAGAAGTCCATCAAACAAATCACATTTAAGCACCTGACAGTCAGGGTTAGAACCTGAATGAAAATCTGGAACTTGAGAGGTCTGACTCCAGTTTTGAGCATTACATGTAGGACCACTGCTGAGCAGAAGATCCACGCACAAGTGAGGCTTTGCTAAACAAAACCCCTCTGCACTCCAGATGTGACTATCTAAACATCTGGTAGGTGAGGTGAGTCAATAGGCAATGTGGGCACCTTGTAGCAGTTGCTCCTCTGCCAGACCTGACCTTCCTGAGGGATCCAAGGTACTGCTGCCTCCTTTTCCCTCTAGAAGTACATAGGAATAGGTGCATTACTTACAAAAGCTTTAGTTCAGTCTTTGCTTGTCTCTCTGTGGTACAAATGGCATCATTTTTACCTTCTATGCTACTTAGTTTCTTTGTACCGGTCAAGCCAACTATTAGAAGGAAAGAAAGAAGAGCTCGTGTTTATCTGACCTCACCAAGTCTAGTGGGAATTGGTAGTGACCAAAGATGGTGTTCTTTTGCACTCTGTGCCACTGAGACATGCACTCTTACCTGAAATAACATTTGTGACCAGAAGTAACAAAAATAAATAGAATTAGGTGGTAATCTGGTCTCTTAGGAAAAGCCAGAGTACAGTAAATTCTGCTTGGATTTGATTTGCTAAGGCAGGTTAATGTGGTAGAGACTAGGCAGTCAGAACACCAACAACATCAGTATTTGCTTTGGACGCAGATGTTACAGTTCTGTTGGACACAGACAAGCCAAGACAGCACAGTGAAGTGTAATGCAATAAAGTTCTTCTGATTTCCTCTGTGGAGTCTTTAACTCACAGGATTTTGAATATAAAATGCTGGCAACAGCTCACCTCATACTGCAAAGTGTCTGAAAAAGGAAGACAAAATGCAATTTATTTGTAATGTTTACACATTTCATTAAAGTATATGTGGGTATTTAAAATTGGGGAGGGGGACACATTTGGTTTTAGGGTGATGGCACTTCATTTCCTCTGATTAAAGCCTTTTGGTCTTCTGTAGATGGAATGAAATGTGGGCAGGGGAGAAAGGCAAGCTTTTCCTAGTACCCTGCGCTGACTTTGAAGTCCTCTGCAAAGAAGTGGAATTTACTTCCAAGTTCTCCTGATGGGCTCCAGTTTAAAATCTTTCTGAAGTAGACTTTCAGTGTCAGACTTGCTCAACCTTGGCACTTCATCAGTCTTAATACTTATTTGTGAACTTTCATAATTGCCATACCATGGCTCCAAGAGTTAAAGAAACCATAAATTTACAATCTCTCTGCAGTCTGTTTCTGGTTTGATGTAGTAGCAGGAAAGATCCTGGGTATTGAGTGAAGCTCTATGTCAGTTCTGTTACAGCACTTCATTTGGGTAGTGCAAATAGAATTCCATTAATTTCATATTTCTGAGTGAAGTTTCTACTTATCATTAAGCTACTACATAAAGCACTGTCATTTTCATGTTTTTAGAGTAGCATAAAAATGAAAATTGAATGAAAATGGCTAAGCTAATTTGCTGCCTTCCCATGAAGGTTTGGTTTCTGATCTGACAATCTTTTTTCAGAAGTAAGTGCTTTCTGTTGGACTGGTTTTGTTGCCCTAGTGTAATACGTAACAAAGAGTGGAAAACACCTTTTCCTGGGTGAGAGCTGGGGGAGTGTTGCCAGTGGGACTGCTTTAAGTGGTTGGCTACAGCATTTGAGGAAAAGGAACATGAGCTGAGGGCCAAACAGCATGAGTGGTAATCAGAGTGAGGGATTTGAGTTGCTAGCTTGCAGCTAACTAGGTTTCTTTTCAGTATGATGTTCACTTGGTGTTTATCACCATTGTGGTAGCTTTAGATCCAGAATAGATGTTGAGGTTAGTGTTGTTTATTCTGACTAGCACCTTTAGATCTTCACAGCTTTGCTCAAGGGAATTTTCCTCTGCAGCAGAGTGGCAGGATGGTGGTGGGTGAGTAGCAGGCTGCAAGTGCAGAACACACAGTGGCAGATTGTTTTCGGTCCCAGTCAGAATCTTTAGTCAAGGCAAATATTATCAATGATGATGGTAGTGGTAGCCTTCAGAGGGAAAAGAAAAGATCTAGTGCAATCCTCAAGATACTTTCTGGAAGAGAAAATGAAAAAGAAATGACCCCATAAATCTATAAATTTCTTCCCTTGGAAAACCTTTTAGTCAAAGAGCTTTGTTTCCAAGACTCACTGCTATAGCAGTTGGAAGGGTAGAAGGGTTACCACAACAGACTGTTTCTCTGCATTTCCACAACTGGCAAAGTTGTGATTAAATGGAGTGTGCCTTTGTCATTTTGAGTGCTTTTGGCATCTACTGAGCAAAGCTATACACTTCTAATCTTTTAAATTTTGATCTATTCAATCCTGCAGTAGAAAATAGGATGCATTTTCAATGCAACATTTAAAATATGAAACAGTGTTCTGTACTTGTTGCATTCATTATTGGTTTGGTAGGTTAACTTTGGTCAGTGGCCAGATGCCCACCCAGCTGCTCTCCTTTCTACAGGATGGGGGAGAAAATAAGACGAAAAGGCTCATGAGTCAAGACAAAGACAGCACCTCCACTTCCAAGGAGGTGCCACCACCTTTGCTGAGGGGCTGGGCTGTGCCCTGCAGAGCCAGCTGGAACATGACCAGGCCTAACCTCTCCTCAGAGACCTCAGCCCTGCAGCCCCTGCTGCTGGCACCCGGGCATGGACACCCACTACCATTGGTAAAGAAAAAAAGAACACAAAGAATGGGGTTGGGTTTTTTTGACTTTTTCTTTCTCATGAGCAAGTCTTTGCTTCCTATTGGAGGCCCTTGGTGCACCTTGTCCCATAGGTTGTCTAATCCGTGTCTGTTGCCTCATATGTCCCCACCTTTTACCGATGTTTTCAGAGTAGCTGAGCTGTCTGAGGAGGACCTGTAGAACTGAAAGCTTATCTGCCAGTTTAGTACTTTCCTTTATATCCCCAGAGCCTTGTACTTAGGGACTTTACTCACAACAACTTTTACCAGATTCATCCATGTTTAGAAGACACTATTGAATTTTCTAGGCTTTCCATGCTGCATTAAAGATATACGCTTTTCCAAAATGTTAACAGAAACGTGTAAAAAATGTTTGCTTGCTCATGCAAATGCATCTAAACACTGAAAATGACTCTTAACAGGTCACGTTATTTCATCCAGCCCAAATACCAGAAAGAAATACACGTGTGCACAATTACGCATGCCATGTGTTTTATTGTTTCTGTATGAATAATGCAGAATATTGCTTAAAGAAAAAGATTTATAAAGGTATTGTTGGGCTTCACAAATGTGGGAAAATGTCTGCTCCATGAAGATGAACAGCCAGCTGTGCCTGTGCTCATATTGAGCACTGCACGTCTAGAAAGCTGGGTGCTATGGAAGGGTCTGTGTGTTGAAAGGTTGTGCATTCATGCTCTGCAGCAATGTACTGGGCTGGAAAGTGAGTGATGCATTGAGGACTGTAAGCCAAGGCAGAGTGAAGTTGCTTGGCACTAGGGGAAGGGTGGTAATTTGGTGCTCTTCCATCCCCCAAGTATGTCATCAAGGGAGGTCCTGATTAGCACCCAGTGCCACATTTCCCATTGACTCCAAAGCAGCTTCACATTGAGCCCCAAATTAGGAAAGTTCTCTTCGGTTCCAGAGGAGAATTAACTGACTAAAGATTTTAATAACCATTATGAAGAGTAAAGCATAAATAACAAAAATGTTTTAATTAAAACCAAACTAGAGCCACAAAAAACCCCAAACTAATCCTCTGTCTGAAAGATTTCCTAGTGAAGGAGCTGTTCCAGCTCCAAACAGTGGCAGTCATGCTGCTGAGCATCACTTCTGTGCAGAGCCACTGCCCCTTTAATGCTGTTTTTTTGAAAAGAGGAGGAAAACTCCTTTCCTCTTGCAAAAGTGATTCCAGCTTTCTCCTTTTGCTCTTTAAAGTTGGTTTGCTGATTTATCTCCTTCCTCCCACACTACTTAATGTTAATGCAAACGATGTGGGGTGGTCATCAACTTCTAGCTGATGATCTTGTATTCCTCTTTGTTGCCTCCCACATTTCCTTTGCAGACAGAATTGACCCCACCAGCTGCTATGTTTGTCAGAGATGTTCTTTCTAATATTTCCTTGCCTCTGGGGCTCAAAAACGCCAGTGGTGAAGCTGGAGTGTGAAAGGACAAATGAATGGCTGAGTTACAGGGTGAGCAGCTGCAGGACATTTAGAGAAGCTAAGGAAATAAAAAAGAAACTTGCTGAGATTGTCTCCTGAGAACAGCCAAAACCATATTGATTATTCCTGTTGTGCTGTTAGGTGTTATTTACTGTGGGGAAACGGAGCATTTCTAAGAATTCAGGAAATTAGAAAAATAATTCAGGTACGGTCTTGAGGACTCCCAAACATCTTTGAAATTTAAAGTCTATATTTGGGTATATATGTAATGCATCTACCTAATTAAAAAAAAAAAAAAAACAGCTTGAATGTAGTTTCCAGTCTCTGTGTAAAGTTTTTATTTCAAAACAAAGATTTAAACCGTCTCTAGCAATTGGATCCTGCTGTGTTTAGCATTATCCATGCTGTGCATGTTCAGATCTAGATAAGACATCTAACCGAGGTCCTGACCTCTTATGGTCTTTAAAATTCCCAGAACCCCTTTTGAAAGAGCGTAATGTTTATTTCCTGTGTATTAAATGCAGTCACTGCACAAACAGAGAAAAGATCCTGCTTGACCTGTGTAGTTTACGGCTGAGGCAAGTGGCCAAAGTAGTGTGGCTTCAATACTGGGGGATTAACCCATGTTAAGTTCAGGATAGTTGAGATGTAAGTTTCCCTTCCACCTATCTGCACTTTGAAGGGAACTCAGCACATTTTCATGCCCTCACCAGAGAAAGTGGCTGGATTTACTCCTAGTTTCTTTTCCATACTTTATTGTGTTTTGAACATCTCTTTCACTCTGGGCAGATGCAGTCCCAAATAGTTAAGAGAATTAAAAAAAAAAACAAACCCCCAAAATGCCCCAGAGCAAAGCCTAATAAATGTAATTTGTTAGCACTGTACCCTTGTTTGCCACTGTTAAGGCTTATATAAAGTGCAATGTGGGGTGCAATTGGCTTTGGGTTGTGAACGGACCCCCACTGTTGTTCTTGTCGCCCCAGGGGGACATTTATCACAAGTGAGAGAGCAATTACACTGCAGTTAAACTCGCTGTAGTAAATCCTGGTTTTTAAGAAGAGAGCTAGCTTTGTTGTTGCAGGTTTGGCTGCATGTCATTAGTTTTGCAGCCCTTGCTCAGTCTGCTATATGGCCTGGTACAGAGACCCAGTGACGTTGCCTCCTTTAATTATAGATTGTGCTCATTTATAATGTATGACCAATTTTAATAAAAGGATATGTTTTAAAAATTAATGGCCCTTTGTTCCTACCTATGGGACCCAATTTAAGGATCTTTCTCTCTCTTTTTCCCTCTGTCCCTTGCCACCCCCTTCTGCTGCAGCAAACCTGCGTCCAGGGGCTGAACAGAAAGTGGTCTTCATCACTGCGCGAGTCCACCCTGGGGAAACACCATCTTCCTTCGTGTGCCAAGGTGAGTGTCTGCATGAAGATGGCAGATCTGGTGAGATCTGATTTCTTACTGATGTGTGGTTTGGGTTTGCATAGTTTTGGATCCAACAGAAGGCTGAGTTCACACAACAATTTTATCCACGGTGAGGATGTTAGTAGAATCTCTCACCTCTACCCAGCTGCCTGTCTTCTTGGAGGAAATAGGAATATATTATCTTTGAGTCGTGAATGTTTGCTGAACTTGTTCAGAATTGAACAGTAGGCTCTAAAGCTATTTGGGAAGAATTGACACACTTGTACATATGCAATGAGATCATGTAAGGGTCCTTTTCTTAGGAAAGCAGGCTGGAAAAGCTCTGGGACTGGTTCTCTGACAAGTGCTTATGTTTTCTTGCTCCCTACTATCTTCAGCTTCTTTACCACCACAAAGCAGTTCTCCAATTTAATTCTAAGAGGCCTCTATTTGTCTGAAGCTGCTGCTCTGAGGAGCATAGCTCCCAGTGGCTGACAGCTGTTCCCTGCACAAAGCATTCCTGCTAAAAATAGAAAGCAAATTGTGCAGCTTGTATTTATAAAGAGTTGTAAATCTCCAGCTTGTGGGTACAAATAAATAAATAATCCTGGCATGTGTTCATATAACTTGGTTGTATAGGTCTGAAACATTGTATTTATGGCAGGTATGTGACTTTCTGCCGTGGTAAATTGTTGATGGTGTAAATCAACGTAACTTCCCTGAAGCCAAGGCAATATGCTAATTTACTACAGCAGCTTGGATCTGGCCCTGCCTAGCCAATGACTTGCATCAATCAAGCATATGCAGAGTTGATTATGCTGGCTGCGGGTAATGCCACAGATTGGTTTGCAACTGGCCCTGTTGGTACCTAAAGACCTTGGTGGGAAAGGTCTTGGCACAGTTTCATCGTCTTCTCTGTGTGCTCCTCATCCTGGCTAGGTCCTGTGTCTGGCATCACTCTTAGGCAAAAGGTCAACAGCTGTCACTTCTGCTGTCCTAGTCCGATGGGCTAACAGGACACTGGGCCTCTTCTTGCTGGCTTATGGAGCAGCAAAGGTAAAACTCTTCCTTTAATAAAATGGTGATCAGACTGAGAGCAGGAAAACTCGGTGAGTTTCCCATCTCCTGTGGTGGCATAGTCAATGTAGGGCATTATAGTACACATGATGTTTGTTAATGAATATGGATTTTTAATTGGATGCTTTGATTCTGTTTGTGGCTGCTGGCATAGCCCTGTGAAATGAGGGCTGAGGCGTGCTGCTGAGGTGGTACTTTGTAAATGATGTTATTTTATTTTGATAATGGAGAGTTTATTCAAAAGGGAAAAAAGGGAATGTGAAGAAGCAGGCTGCACACTTAGCCTGATGAAACAACTGGGTGGAAGTCATGCTCTGATTGTCTCAGAGAAACTTCATGTTTTTTAAGAAAAATTAAAACAAAAAGAGAGGCGGGGGGGAGGGGGGGATGTAAGAAAAAGAAAAAGAAGGGATTGGTGATGGAGAAGCACATCAGAAACTTGCTGTGACTGCAGTTATGATGCACGGTTGACTCGCTTGGAAACACATGGATCTGAAGGCACTGAACTCTGCTGTGCATTGAGCCATTCTGCCCTGTGCAGATGAAGCTGCTTTGTGTGTATAATTAGTGTCAAGACAAGTAGAAATTGCAAACATTTCAAGGCCATTGCTGTGTTGTTTCTAGCATTGCCAAATGTGAAATTGGGTGCTCTCTTCATCTTTGGAAACTTTTGTGTGGGAGGGTCAAAAGAAGGGATAAAAAGGATCTTTCTGACAGTCAAGTGAGGGCACAATGAGGAATTTTTATTTCTGGAGTCTTGGGAAGCATTTTGGCAGAGTTAGGTGTTGCAGATTTAATATCCAAATGCCAGCCTTGTGCATATCGAATGTGTCAGGATTTTTTTTTTTCTTGGTAGAGAGATTTCTTCTTGAATGTTTGATTATGCTCACCACCTGAAATATTAAGATATGGAGGCTAATCCCAAAGATTCCCCAGGTGCAAGCAGCATCTTATATATAAAAGAGCAGAATTGTGACTGCCCAGGCCTGGAGAATCAACCCATAAGGGAATAAATAATGAGTCACAAGCTTTCTTTTTCTTGTTCTTCATTTTTGCAGTCGATCTTCAGTATCATTCAGTTCAGGCTCTATCTTCTTTAAATCTCCAAGCTCATAACTACTTCTCACACATTTTTCTACCTGTCTTTGAGCTAGCCAAGTCTCTCCCTGACCTCTTTGGCCTGCTCTCTGCTAAGGATATATAGCTATGTGTAGTCCAAACACCAGCTTCCTGGGGCCTGACAGAAGCTCCCTATTACATCTTCCATTTTTTGATTAGGCAAGATACGCTGAGAAGTTGTCCTGATCCTTGATCAGGATATACTTGGTCCTGTCAATTAGTTCTTTGTCCTTCACCCACAGATTAAATCTAAGATAGGATCTTTGAGTTCCTGTGGGAAAAGACTATAAGGCTGTCTCCCCATTCAGAGCTCTGTTCTTATCCTTCTTCATACTCCATTATGAAGAATCCACTTAAAACTGAATTTTGGATACAAATCCCCCATATTCCTGCAGATATATAAATAAACTTGGATGCACACATATGTCTCCTTACAGATGTGGAGCTCTTGCAGCAGTAGCCAGACCTCCCTAGAATCATCAGGCACCTCATCCAGCAGTTAAAAACAAGTGCTATAATATTTCACACATAGTGCAGCTGCTGAGCTGTAGCTCACTTCCTTAAAAGGCAGACAAAACCCCAGAGGGCCTCTTCACAGAAAGATGGATTAAGAACCTTTTGTTTCTGTTTTGGTCTTCTAAGAGTTATTACAGTGCTTTGGGTTAGCCTTTTTAGGAAGTTTTTCTGATAGTTCTTAACTGCTTGTTGTGAGGTTCAGGGACTGAGATGGAGAGTTAGTCACCAGAGTGTATTCGCATGGATACCCTTTACATCCAAAGGCAGGACAGTGCTCTCCTCCTCAGGCTGTGACGCTCATCATGAACATTGATGATTGTGTCATGTTTGGGAGTAAGTAAGAGTAGGGTCTCAGGTGAAGAGGACTTTGTTGTTTTTGCAGACCATTTCATTGTTTCTTACAGACCATTTTCTAACAAACTGGAGTCACTACTGCTCCTGGAGGGCTTTTATAGTACAACACAAAACAGTGCAAATGCATCTTACAGCTTGCACTCCTCTCTCATGGGCTGTTCAGATTTGAGGGATTTTTCTGAAGTTTTGAGCTTAGATTCTTTTCCTTTCTTGGAAGTTTTTCCTCATTTTCCTCCTCCCCCAGAGTTTTTATTTAAGGAAATGTTTATTATTTTCTGACTTCCACATTATGCTGTTAAGGCAAGTAAATTCTCAACTCTTATAGATAGGGTCAGATGTCAGTTAATGCCTATATATGTATACAGTGTGCACAAATGTAAAATCTGTACAAGTCCCTACCCTCTAAGTGCTGGTGATAAGCCAGCTTTCCAAAGGCTTCTACTTTATCTAAGATCTGGCAAGGGGAGTATCTCCCCCCCCCCCCCCCCCCNCCCCCCCAACAGTCTTATTTTCCTTCCTTTGGATTCTAGTTTATATTCTTTATGGGAGATAAGCAGTGGTTCCTCACTACCAGTGTATGGAAAGTTGTAGGAGACACATAATGTTCAAGTTTGTCCTGTATACTTTGGCTTTTGCCAGCATTCAGTAAGGCCTAGATGTGCTTTCATCAGAGGCTTGACATGTTTTGTTAGCAGGATGCCATTTATTAACACATTTGCCAGTGTGGAATGCCATCTAAATTGTAAAATGAAAATTTGTACCCCAAGCATTTTACTTTAATATAGTTTGCCAAACTGGGAGCCTGGAATGGAAGACCCAGTGCAAAAGCAGAGGGAGAGGGCTCCCACAGCTGGGTTTGCAAATGCTGAGCTTCTTGTGCTATGTGTAATTTGACCTGAAGCTGACCTTGAATCTTATGGGCTGAATAGGGAACAGCCATTAAAAGAAAATATAAGGAAAACAGACACCTGGGACTCTTATCCATAAGAAACAGGGAAAAAAAAGACTTTTCAATCAATCTTTTTTTATTACAGCTGCTTAAATGAATGCTCCCAGTCGCTTCACCTTAAATCAGGTGATACAAAATGAAAAAACAGACTGCACGGGGCAGTGCCTCTTGGTTTTCTGTTAACATTCTTGATCTGTGTTTTTAACCCCAATTCTCTTGCTAGCAGAGGGCAGGGAAAAAATAATATCTGAAAACTTTTGTATGGATTTTGATTATAGGTTTAAAGAATGGGGTAGTAGGGAACAGACTGGCTGAAAACAAGTGTCCCACCAACGTTTTCAGGAATCCTGCTGTTGCACAATAACTCACTGAACTAGTGGGTAGTCAAACTTGCTCTCTATGTAACCAAGCTATTCCATATGCTATGAAGGGTCTTATTCCTGGATAGATTCCAAGATGGCCTCTTAAGTGGTGGCAGTTTTCTAGTGCACTTGGAGGCAGTGCCTCCAAATTCTTTGAATTTGATCCTGCAGGATCCTTGAAGGAGTTAGCAAGAGGGTGAAGTTGCTACAACATGCGAGGGATTTGGGTTTTTCTGTTTAGGATTTTTTTTGCTTGTAGGAAAGGCAGCTGTGAGAAGAATAATTTTGAAATCTGTTGCTCTTACTTGGAATTATAGCCAATCTCTGTCTTATATTATGGAGAAAGAGGAGGACTAAACTGTCAGAGTTAAAAGATGCTTTTCTGCTTCCTTCACTAAGTGTAAACCTTTTAAGCATTAAGGCATATGCGATAGTAACAGAAAGACAGGACAGAGAATGTGTTAAATGCAAGAGTAAATGTAGCTAATGAAACGTTTACATGTGAAAAGAACCTTTCTGAAGTAGCAGAGGTGATGACTTTGCTTAGCTGATTCCAGGGGATAAATTTATCCTAAAGAAATGAAACTGCATTCTGTAGCCATTGAAGTAGGATGCTTTTTGGAAACAGCAGCTGTACTGGAGAAAAAGCACTGAACCCAGAAAGTGCCTGTTGTGGCATGGGGCGTGTAATGTAATGATGGGGCCTTCAGAAGCTTGAGAGGATCATCTACCAAACTTTATATATCGGACTGAATTTGCATCTGGAAAAATTGCAGGGGTTGCATCCATTCTGACCTCACTTAATCTGTTCTATTCTTCCTTCTAGTAAGTCTAATCATTTCTCAGCTATATTTCCTACCACAGGAAGAAACAAAATAGGGTTCCATAGAGAGTGAAGATGTATCTTTATCACTATAAAGTCTCACTTCTGTCTTCTCTGCCATATGAAAGAGACTGGTAGAAAACACTTACGCTCTCCTGGCTACTTCTAGGCTCAAAGTGAAGGCCCCTGTATGTATGAAGGCTTAGTCTGTAATTCTTTCAGGAGGGTGCTCTGCCTTGGCCACGCAGCAGGCCTGCAAGGGCTTTCTGATGCAGGAATGTCCTTTGTGGGGGCCATTGCCAGTGCTTCAGTTTGTGGGCTGCATTGCTAATAATGAAGGCAACTGAACTAAACAAACAGAAGCTCTGCTTTAAGGGACTTTATACTCTCTTGCCATCCTGAAGGTACAAAGACATAAAGCTTTCATTCTCTTTTGATACTTGTATCCTTTGCAAACATCCTCTTCTGGCTGCAATCCATAGGAAGATGCAACTGGTATTGCACAGTTCCACCCTAGAGGTCACTGCTCTTGGTCAAAAAAAGAGTTAAATCTTTCTATAAAATGAATGGTATTGTGCATGAGTAAGATTGATATGCACAAGTTGTGGCAGGAGAGGGTGGGAGCACTCTCCTGTTCATGTAGCCACAGCTTAGCACTTAAAAGCAGTGACGGAACATGGTGAACAGAAGCTGCAGTTCGTGGTCTCTTTTATGGGGGTTCAGGAAACCAAATGATGAGAAGGAGGCAAAGACAAGAGAATTCAACAGCCCAACCATAAAATGAGCTGCAGGGCTCTCTTAAAGTTGTTAGACTGCATTCATCCTTCTCACTAAGATTTTTTTTTTTCTTTAAGTGCACATCTCCTAAGCTTTAATACAAAGGGAAATACACTCTCCTTTACTTCTAAAGCAACATGAAAAACACTATCGTCTGTCCCTTGTAAATCTCCTGGATGGGATTTTAGTGTGAGGTATCCCAGGAGAGAGAGAGGTGGTTCTGAGAATATAAAACATCCATATTGGAGTAACAGAAATAAAAGCTTTGCTTAAAATTTTGTTGATGTAAATAGACCAAAGAATTTCTGCTGTCCAAAGTGACTTTAGCTGTTACAAGAGGCTATAGGTTTTGAATCAGTTCACTATGGTGTCAGGTATGAGAAGTTATACACCTGATTTCCTGAGCTAGGGGAAATTTATAATGAGGTTACATTTCTCTGGCTATATAGTTATGTGATTCACTCTCTTGCCATGATGCTTTCTGGATGTGCCAGGGAAGCCCTGCACAGAAGAGAAGGTGTGATGGTGGCATGGTGGGTAGAGGGACTGTGCCTGGGCTGGAAGGCTGCAATCTGTGAAGGGAAGAAGGAATTGCCAGAGCTCTGGAGACCCAGGCTGCCCCTGAAGGAGGAGTTATGTCATCTGTGGAGAAGGCTGATGTGTGGCTGAAAGACTTATTCCCACCAACAGCAGAAGTTGCTGCCTCATCTCCTCCATCCTATCAGTAGTAGTGGAAATGGAAAATTGGACTGGCCAGGCAGGCTTACCCCCAAGCCTAGCCCTGCATGCTTACCTTGCATCTTCAAGTAGGAGGAACGGATCAGTCCTAACTCCTCATCCCTGAGACAACAAAGTCAGCTTTGTCTATGATGCTAAGAAATGTCAAGTGGCTTTGATTCAGTTTGCCCTTTGCTCAGGGCAGGCCTTTGACTACCTCTACTTAACTAATCCTCCTTACAATAATCAGAGAGCTAAAAGAAGCTCTTGGTCTTCAAGAGGGAGAATTGAGAAAGGCTTCACTATACAACACTAGGCAAGTTTACTTTGTCTCTGGGTGGGATTGCCCAATTAATCTCTTAAACATACTGGTATTGCAATGTTTCTTGACTGCTTGTACTTTTGAATAACATTAGCTTAAAGATCACTTCCTTCCAGCCCTAACCAACCTACCTCTAGGCCAAAGCACATCATCTTTGTAACAGCACACTGTGGCACTTTGCTGATGCCTGAGGATAGGAAAAAGAAAATATTGATTCAGCTGAACTTCATGGTCACTTGGCTTTCCTTAATATGGCCTGTTTTTCCCACTAGAAATTGCGGCTCAAGTGGATTTTGAAGATGCTTATCCATGTCTTCCCAGTTATCAGCTAGGTCAGGGCCATTTTTCTGTGTGAATTGTTATATATGGCCACGGGCAGCAAGTCCTGCACTTTTAGGGTGCAGTATTTTGCCCATGCAACAGATCTTCTCCGGGCCTACACGGGACAGCAAGCCCTCTGGAAGGGTTAGCTAATACATTGCTCATAGGATTGCCTGCTGAGTCTGGCTGTGCAGCAGTTCAACTGGCCAAGAAGATCCAGTGTACCATGCACTCAAATTTTCCCAAACTGGACGTCACATGAGTGGGTCAAACAGTGCTGGAGCATCTGTTGCTAGTCGGGAAATCCTGGTTGAATTAGACTAGAGCATGAATATGCAAAACCCAGAATATAGCTCTGTACACACAGGAAGTGTGAGATTGTCTTTAGATCTCATTTGCATGGCTCTGTTTTTAATGAAAAAAGAAAAGACCACTACTAAGTGGCCATAGTAATTTCAAGGAATCTGAGCAGTGAGACAAAGCCCTTTCTGTACATGCAGTGGTGTGAGAGCCACACTGATCAAGCTGCAGGTGTTGTAGTGGTATGTCAGGCTTCACAATTAGGAATCTCTTCTGGTCTTTATACTTTTCTTTAAGCCTTTTCCATTCTCCTTCAGTAGTGTCCCAGCTCTTCCTCACAACTGATATTAATCTTGCTGGTCTATTGTTTCCGACTTTGTCTTCTGACCCTTTGTTCTTTGCCTGCCCTGGCTCGGTTCAACTGAATTGATTTTTTTGTTTTCATTTTGTTTTCAGTTCTTTTGTCTCCGAGGTGCCCTGCACTTGCCTTCTTGCTCCTTCTGTATTGCTATAGCTGCTGCTCTGAGGAGCCAGCATTCATGTGTGACTAGGACTTGGCTGCTGGAAACTTTTCTTTGACACAAGGGCACCTGGGTGAAATTCTTTCTGCCCCTGCACAGATTGCTCACGTGGTGTATGTGTGCCTGTCGCAAGGTATTGTGTACATGTTTATAAGAGGTATGTCTCCTTTACTTCTGCAGTTTACAGAGAAAAGGGTGTAAAGCTTGTTTAGAGGTTAAGAAAAAGGGACTTGGGATGAAAGCTGGCTCCTGACCCAGACAATAACGCTTTAGAGGTTGTCTTTGCTCTTGCAATGCAGTCCTACTCTGGACTCTGAGGAGGGAGAGGAGGGGTAATGGGGCACACATACCAACCAAAAGAGGACACATTCCTTACCAGTCCTGCTTGATTTTTATCTAGGAAGAAATGTGGGCACAAATTTCTTTAGAATCCTAAGGTATTGGCAAACTTCCATTACACAATTTGTAAATAGGAAGTGGGGATCTAGGGTGGTTTTGAACGGTGGCATGCAGCTCTCTAAAAAGTCACCCTCCCCAGGAAGTTTCGGTCCTTAGTGACAGATGTGGCACCTAAGTGATAATTTCCAGATGTGCCCTATAGTGTTAGTTCAAGGGTCTGATTACTAATTACCTGTTCAGCAAATGTTAAGACATCCCTGGTATCCATGCTCTGATTTGGAGGTTATGGTTTTACATTTGCTGCTGCTAGGTGTAAAAGATAATTTGAGACAGGTGAAAAATAATTAATTTGGTTTTTTTTTAAATGCCACAGGTTTAAGATAATGCTTTATTTGACATTTTGTACAAGCTCACTTTTGTTTCTCTTCCTTTCCCTTTCTGTCATTTTCTCCCCACTTTTTTGTCATTTTATCACTGAAGGAAAATCCATGCTCTGTGGGGGGAGGAAAGGAGCAAAGAAAGAATCTGTTTCAGTGTTAAAGCAGGAAAGGAAAAGTCTGTATGTTGTCTTATGACAAAGTTTCTTCAAAATTTTCAGCCAATACAACATATATGTAAAATATT
Source organism: Eurystomus gularis (assembly GCA_013400335.1). Lineage (NCBI taxonomy): Eukaryota > Metazoa > Chordata > Aves > Coraciiformes > Coraciidae > Eurystomus > Eurystomus gularis. The sequence continues at coordinate 147,918 of VZZY01007360.1, forward strand.
ACAAAGCTGGGCTCTGCATTATATTATGGCCAAGCATAAGCCAGGTCTTTGGGTGACTGCAGAACAGATGTGGCACAAACAATGACAAGAGGACAAGTTCTTGTTCAACAGGTCCTCCACCTACCCAGAAGGAGCTACTTCAAGCATCACTGAAAGATTTCAGTTTTCATGGCTGTTAAATCTCTACTGCCATGGTGGCTTTTGTATGGCAGTAATCACTATTGCGGCCAGTCCCCTTCCAAACACCAGTGCTTGGTGTCATAACAGCAAAGTGAGAACAGGAAGGTGGCCAATTTCCTGGTACAGGAGAAGCTGTTCAGCCTTGCTGAGCTTTAACCATCTTCTGTCAAATGGGCAACAGTCTGTCACAGAGTCAAGAGTGGAGTTGAAAAATGCTATGGCTAAGACTCCTCCCAGGTACCATCTTTTCAAAGTTGGGTCTGTCTCTTACTCCTGGGGAGGAGCAGGGAACAACAGCTGTACTGTGCTGGGTCAGAACAGAAAACCTTTTGGAACTGAATCCCTAATTCACTGCAGGAAGGTTGCCTGCTCTGCACTGGAGACAGCAGCTGGGAAGTGACTGCCACCATGGTCAGCTAACAGACCCTTGTACTGGCTTTGAAATAAACCCTTACTTTTGCAATGTGCATGTCAGTCTGGGATCTCCATTTGTCCAATGTGTTCAGTGGCACCTCTCCACTCTAATGTCTGTATCTTTCATGCAGTAAAAGAGGCTGTTTATTAAACTTACCTTTAGGATGTTAAAATTCAGGCTGACTATTCCACGTAGAAAGTTAGACAGTCTTTGCTCCTGGTTACATGTGAACTCTGTATTTTCTTCTTCCTGGCAATGTTCCTAATGGCCAAGGATATGAGGGAAATAGCACCTTGACATTAGCTTATGTGGTCACAGCGCTGCCAGAGTTTAAACCCATTGCTGCAAAGTGCTTGAGGACAGCTTCTTTCTGAGGGCTTGCTGGCACTTGAGAGTTCATTTGCATCTGAGGCAAGCTGTGAATATAGAGTGCAATAGAACATTTTTTGAGCAATTCTTATTCTGGAACAAGAGCATCTTATTCCTTCTTAGTTTAATATGCTTCAAAGTAGATTCTGCAATAAGACTGTCTCCAAACAGAATTCTTTAGGAAATGGTGTTTTTTTCTTCTTCCTAAAACAGCAACAACAAAACCCCTCAATGCTTAAAGGAGCCCTGAAATTTGTATCCTTCTAACTTACTCCCTTGTGATCTTCAGATGGAAACATGTACTTTATACCTTCCTGAAGAATTTTACCTCTTCACAAGCCAAGCTGTCAGTTGCTCATGGTGGCCCTATTCATGTGAGGACAGTTTGCTCTTTGAATATTCCCTCTTAGATGCTAATTAGCATCACCTCTAGGATCAGCAGTGGGGCTCCATTTTCACAGCAAGAGTTCCTCTGGAAGGGAGGTGGCTGCTTAGCAGCCAGGAGCACATCTGTACTGTCAGGGCGTGGCCCTAATTTATTTCTGTGGAACTTATTCTTGACTTGATGTCATGCAGGGTAAATAACCAGATCTGTCTTCCCTGGTTAGAGGCAGAGCTTCTGCAATTTTTTCCTCATGTGGAGACATGGTCATTTTGTTTTTCTTTAAGACAAGAAAATAAACCATAGGAAAAAAGCTTTTTCCTGTTGTAGCCCAGTACATGCAGCTATCCAACAAGTACCCTCCAGCACCACTGGAAGCAACTTGTAGATACACAACCTTGATCTCAGATTCCAGGGGAGAAAATTCAGATGCAGCCAGCACTTTCTTGGCCATCAGATCTTCCCAGAGAAATAAGGTTTTGTTTAAATCACTTCAACCCCCAGCCCCAGTCTGGTCAGCTGATGAATCACCCAGAAGTAGTTCAGGTGTTGCATGCAGTCTCTGCTTTCATTGTCTGCCAAGACTGAAGTTACAGACTTTGCTGTGCAAATGGACTTCCGTGGTTCATTTCAGTTTTGCCTATTCTTTGACACAGGTTAGAAGTGCTCAGTCTGTACTACCAATTTCCATATATCAAGGTGACAAATAGATACAGATCTGCTGTTGTCTCACATTCTGTTGGCTTTGCTTGTGCAGTACTCCTAGATGTCCTTGAGGTACAAACCAGAGCAAGCAGAGAGCTCACACTAGCTTCAGGGGAAAAGTAGCCACCTCTCAGGAAGAGCAGGACAGCTTTGATGCTACTTTTGCCCTTCTCATGACCAGAAGGCAACCACAGGAAAATGTAAAGTAGCTCTTTATTGTATTAACAGGGCTCTTTTTCTGGAATCTGATGGTTGTCCATTTTAGAAGTGCTGCTTTACTGGGTGACACCAGCATTGCATAGTGCCTGTGGCCTTTGTGCCCTGCTTTACTACAGGAGTCTTACAAGTGACTTTGAGTGGGAACAGGAGAACTGCCTTGCACTTAGTAGTTTTGAATGGAAGGACGGGAAAATCCCATAGAAATGAAGCAGTATAAACTGCAAGCTTAGTAAAGCGGAAATCAGTGAAGCAGCCAAAAGGTGCCAAAGGCACCAAAGGCTTAGTGTTAAGTTTTCATGTAAGAGTGACAGAAAAGGATCATTTCACTTGTCCTCATAGGGGAAAGGAGGGCAAATAGTTGTCCTATTGGGGCAGGCTCTCAGTTGCCATTGTTAGGGAATGTAGGTATGTGCCATCTTCATATATGAACGGCAAAGTAGCAGCTCCAGTAAAGGTGTGCAGCTGGAGTTCAGTCCTGAGAAGTGGACATCTCAGCTCTTTAGCTGAGTGGAATAAACTTCTTGTCTGGAGCACAAGAAAATACAAGAAAATACTCTCCTTGAGTTCCTCTCAGCTCAGATTCCCCATTTGCTCTGAATCCCACATGTGTCTTCTTGAGAAACACAGAGTATTATGGCCACCAGATCACTCATGGGGACAACTCCTTCCCCATGTACTCTTGCTCCTTTGCAGCAACGTGTTCTACTTTCACACCGATAGTGGGTTGCACCAGGAATCTGTCTAGCTGAGTAGCCCGCTCGTGACAGTGGCCAATTGCAAATGCCTAGAGGTTATTAAAGGTCAAGGCAAATTAACAGACCTGCTCCCCAATATGTTTTTGAAACACTCTAAAGCTGGAAGAAACTGGGAAGGATAGTTGTGAATGATTGACCTTCTGCAGTGCCCCTCTGGTCTCTATCACACAGCTGGATCATACCTATTGCTTCTGGGTCTCTGCTTGACTGAGCAACACATTTGCAATGTTGGAAACCATTTTTAGAATGTGTTTAAAAATACATATTTTTCATTTCTTCCCTGGCATTATTTATGCAATGCCCTTTTTCTTTTTCACCGTGTATTAGATTTTCATATGTAAATGTATTCTTCATCTGCCTCCAGAGAAATCTACCTTTTGCCTTCTTTGTTTATAACGCATTCTTTGCTCGGGCTGATCTATCTATCTTAAGGTTTCTGTAGTTCTTATTGCTACCACAGTTAAATGTAGCTGCTTGCGCTTACTCTACACACAGAACAGCACCATATGAGAAGTTCCCAAGGAAGGTGTGAGGCAGAACTAGTCAATACCTCCATTCCAGTGCCCACCTTTGTTAAATTAAACTGAAAACCCAAAGGTTCCTGGTCCTTGGAGAAAGGCTCTGCTGCTGGATTGTGAAAAGACAAATCTGGGCACAGGGAGTACTCAGAGTCCTGGTGAGACAATTCAGCAAAAGGCTGGAAAGCAGTGTTGTCATCTTTGGCTGTTCCTTGTAATCCAGCAACCTTCAGTGGTTTCCCTAGTAGAAAAAAGTCTGCTTAGTACTCCCTGGGTCCATAAAAGAGGGTTTTTTTAATCACTTATAAAGTTCTACTGCCAATCTTTTCACTGGTGCAGACAACTTTGGAAACTTTACCCTTGTGGTGCAGTTTCCTTGCTGACCCTGGAAGATTTCTGACCTCCACATGACCAACTGTCGTGGAGGGAACAAGGACAGTCATATTCTAGGCTTTGGGGAGTTGGGCCTGGTTCTTGGTGGAGCAGCAGTAACATAACGATCTGGATTCTTTTTTCCCTGCAAGACCCTTATAGCACTAAATAGAGAACTGAAGAACAAAGTGTTTTTCTGTTTCTTTCCCTTTTTTAGTAGTGCTGTGTGAGCCACTGGTGTACAGCTGAAACTCCCCTTTAGGGACATGATGAAAAGAAGACTGATGGTTTGTAAGTTGATAAGGATAGCAGAAAACAATGCAAGGATGCTCGAGTTAATTCTGCCAAGGTACATGCCTGCTTAACTCTGGTTCACGCATTTAGGATTTTTCTATTCTTGTCTCTTTTTTTCTTCCGCTGTTGCAATCAAGCTGCTTTTATGGGTTGCAACCCTCTTGTCTTGCATTTCAGGGAAGGTGGGATCTCTTGCATGTTTCTCTTCAATTCTAAGGCTTAAACCTTAGCTGTACTTAACAGTAGTTAATGCTGTAAAAATTAGGGGCCCTAATCCAGCAAACATTTTCAGAGCTGCCTGGGGGACTCACACTCAGGGGAAGGAGAGACTTTGAATAATAACGACAAAACATATTATCTTCTAAAGAAATGTCTTTAGAATTATTCTAATAAATCCCAAGCAATATATTAATAAAGCGAGATCATCTGATCTCCACAGTGTTTCTCCAGGAACCCTTTTGTTTCTTCCCAGGAGGAGAAGAGAGGCATCATCTAGGGTGTATTGGTAGGCTCATTTTGATGCAAAGAAAACTCCAAGCTCCTTACAGCATATTAGGAAAATTAAAGAAAACAAAGCCAACAAACAAAGCCACCCACTCAGTCTGTGCTCTGCACTGAATTTATGAACCCTTCGGGCGATCCTGCAGCAGCTGTACACTCCTGCCAACATGTCTTCTCTTTGACAGCCTGACACATTCTTTCAAGTCAATTCCACAGGTCTTTGCTGTGGCACCAGTTCTACTGGAGAACTGTATGCCTACCCTCTGGGCTGGAGGGGAGATTAATCCATAGTTAAGCAAGCTACATAAGCCATCATGGTAATGAAGTGGCTGAGATGCATACTCATCACTACAGAGGTCAGGAGGCAGCTTGCTCCCCTCAGTTCAGTCTCGCACTCTTTACCAGACAAATCCAGCCTTGGTCTCATTCTACTCCCCTACACTCGTCTAATTTTTTGAAGCTAGTGGGGATCTCACTGCTGTAAGGAAGACAAGAGACAGGCACCATGAAATAATGGGAGAGATTAAGCCAGTGTACCACCTGGACTCACAGTGACTACCAAGTGCTGCTGGAGAGAGCTTATGAGTCCGATGCGCTCAGAGCTGCCGTGGGATGAGGTAGATGGTGCCACTAACACCTTGCTGCTTCTCTGATCAAGTGTTCAAGCAGTCTGCTGCTGCCATGAACCTCAAAGTTTGAAGCTGCTGAGAATCTAGCATTTGTTGTTGTTCTATGTCTTTCTCTAAAGTCTGAAAAGATCCACAATCCAATTCCATGACATCAAAATGAGTCGTGATCACCAGCTTCCTTGGGGTCTCCAGCTGTTAAGCTGCCAAAACATCAGAGCAAATCTTAAGGCATGCTAGAAGACTGTTTTATCAGTACTACATAAAGGGAACCTAGGCTTTTGTAAGGAGACAGTTCTTGTGGTCTCATCTCATAATCTACTAAGGTCTTTTTTGTAATGTTATGTTTTCAGGCAGGACCAGGTATTGGCTAGAGTAAAGTATCTGGAGAATGTTCAAGTAGGAACTGGACTTGCCCTCATAAAATGCTGAATTGTCCTTTTTTTTGATTGACAATTTTAGCAGACAAAATTCCAATACTACATTTTACCCTCTTCAGGTGATCCTGTGAAGTGATGAGCACCACTTGTGGTTTGTGGAACACTTTCAAAGCTCCTTGATTTTTGTTTGGAAGAAGACAGCAGAGCTGAGAGTACTCAAGCCTGCATTTCTGAAGTGAGCAGCAGTACTGGTTGTCTCTGTTACTAAAAGGCTTTCCATCTTGGCCTCTCTAGGGCTGGTTTTTAGAAAGTGCTTACCTTTACTGCAAAGTGTGGAGGGAATGGACGGTCAGTGGCTCACATCTCCTCTAGTGGCAGCTGGGTAAGAATAGAAAAGTTTCAGAATTTGCTCAACACCTACCAAACCTTTTTTGTTGCCACTTACCACATTTCCAAGTGCAGTCAACACCACTGAGCTTCATGAGTTTGAGAAATCCATCTGCTGGTTTTGGCCCCAAAGATGCTAGCTTTTGCTACCCTGCAAAGCTGGCCATTGCCATCTCAAGTTGAACATACTATAAAATAGCAGACTCTGGTACCAACTTGCCAAAAATCAGCAGTGCTAGAGACCAAGATCAGACATCCTGGCTCCTGGTCCCATGTCCTAGTCACTGGGAATGCCAGCTTTAATTACGTTTTACTGGCAATGTCTATCTATTGCTTTTCAGTACTGAATCAGGATATTGTGCTCCAGCCCAGCACCAGCAATCATCTATTCTCCAAAGCAGATGTGAATCTTTTTATGGGCAAAGAGCCACAGCTCATAAAAATACATAAGAAATCCCAAACTCTCACCACCTACCAACTTTTTGCACTGAATTGATTCTACTAGACTTCTGATTTGTGGGTCAATATTCCAGGCACATCCATTGCTTTGCCTAGTCTTCTTGCTTGAAACACAGCTGGAGCACCATGGCCTGGAACTCTTTGTAGTTTTGAGGCAATGTTTGCATGGTCTAAGTGTGTAGATATCTAGCAAAAAAAGAGAGTCATTACACATGAAAGGTAGATGATGTAAGTGTACCCACTTTGTGAAAACAAAGAATATCTGTGTAAGGAAATAAATTCACAAGGTATTTTCCATTCCAGTCTGCCCCACCCATTTTTTTATCAGCAGACACATTAAAATGGCCAAGGTCTGCCTAGGGGCATCATATGATCCATCTTACTACCTAGTTGTCCTAGAATGTTTTACTACAGCAAGTAAAAACTACCAAATCTTCACTGAATTTGCAATCTTAATGCCATTTGGGGCTGTAACAGCAGAAACGTCCCCTGTATCCATACAACAGCATGAGGATATTTATAACTTTACTGAGTGTTCTGAAAAGCAGTTGATATGCTTGAGTACCAGAATGGCCAGAGTCTCATTTCATTGTGGAGCTGTAATACAGTAACACAACTGGTACTTGCTGTCCTCATGAACTGTGATCTGCTGATCTGCTTAGAGAGGCCTGACACATACTTGTGGTCCTCCAGCAGAGACTTGAGTCCCCTCAGATCATTACATGCAAAACAATATATCTGAGAGACCTGGAGTGGTGCAGATGAGTGATGGGGATGCCCTGATTCAAGGCAGTGGCTGACAGAGCAGTTTTTCTCTCTTACGCTGGCAGAACACATTTGGGAGGCTCTTCACTGCTGTTCCCACCTCTTGCTTCCTTCCCATGGCTTTGTATTTTAGCCACACTGAATTTCTGGAAGCCAGGTTATTTGTGGAACCTTATGCTAACTGGAGGAGAGAGGGAGAGAGAGGTCAGGAACAGGACATTTTAAAACGTTCTTTAAATCAATTACTGTGCTTACCATGCACGTTAAACCAAGTTAGCATTCAGAGTGCCTTGTGCTGCCATTTTAAGTATTTGTTGCTCATCATTATCAATTCCTTTGCATGCAACTCTACAGCAGAAGCGTGGTTTTCTCTGGAGCTGACATTAGCACTGTTCCACTGGGCTGACAAAATGCAGTGAGCTAGTGCGTTCCCTGGGAGACTGGCTGTTTTCCATTTATTTCCCCGCTCTGGAAACAGGCCTGGCTGTAATAGCCTAACGTATCTTAAAACAGGGAAATTACTAATTCAAGTCAGTGAGCATATTTTCATTTTAAAAGAGTAACAAATTAAATAAACTCCCTGCATTTTGCATTTGAGACCTCAGTGTTTCATCTGCTGTAATCTAATTCACCCGTTCATTTCCTGCACATTAATTTTATCCCATTATTTGAGATTTCCTTTGCTTTTAATCCTGTGTTTTGAGGAGACACAGAGTTACAGCAGAGAATAGATGAGAGAGTAAATGGTAAATAAAAGAACAAATACACCATAATATAGCTTGATGTGCTCCTAATCAACCTGCTTATCACAGCTGAATCCTTAAAGTTAGGTGTGAAACTTTTCTGTTTCAGGTTGATTAAAACTTCTTTAAAAGTAAGTGAAGCAGGGCTACGTGTACAATCCAGTAGGAACTCTTGCTTTTTTTTTTTTTTTTGAAAATAGCAATGATGGTTGCAGATAAAAAAACAACTGAAATGACAACAGAGGCCTAAAGACTTTTGGGGGTGACTTTAACCAACCAAGCAATGAGATCTTACTTAACTCTGAAATGTTTTACTTGTCTAGCTGGGGACAAATTGCTCTGCAATCAAAAAGCTTGGCATTCCGGGAGAATCAACCAACTCTTTCTGTACATTTTAGATGAACCGCAACCGAGAATGCATCTGGTTCACCTACCACATCCTCCCTAATACCGTCTCACCTGCCTTGGTTGGCTCCTATGTTTCTTGTCACGGGTATTTGTATTGTTCAGCTATTGTCACCCATGAGAGCTCCTGTCCGTGGGAACCACTGGGAAAAATTATTAACTTCTTTGCATTTTCTAAGGACTTGATAGCTTTTATACATGGCACCTACAGGCCTATGCAGGCCCCCTCTGAGCCTGTCCTGGGGGAAGGTTAGGTGAAATCTGAGCATCGGCATAGAGGAAACACGATGAGCAAAGGCTGTCCTGAAAAGTACGATCTGATGTATACTCACTAAGGTTTTGTGCATGGTACTACATCCCTCTGAGTGCAAGTAATTCTCTTGCACTTTTGTGCATACTGAGGATGGTCACAGAGCGTTAATTAAAAACAGTCAGTGTTCTCAACCTTCCCACTCTCACTTAATTGTAGTAACTACTGAGAGGCACATGCATGGAAATATACATCAGGTTTGGCAACTGGAAACTGTTGACTGGTATACTTGAGGCAAGAACTTTTCCTTCATCTAATGCCATAACCAGGCACGTTTTAGTTTTGCAGTGCTCCTTCATCACTGATATTTAAAAAAAAAATTGATGAAATATTTATTTTTGACATGGGTTCCAAAGCAACCTTTGGAAAGATAAGGAAACCAATTAATAAAGCATTCCAAATCTATAAATTCCTTTAGTACCGATGTTAGAATCAATGTGCACACCCTTGTGCACCCACCCACCCAATAAATTTATTCCTAAAAGTGTAAAAAAATAAAAAGTTGAGTGTGGCAGTCTGGTTGATTTTAAACGTTAAGAGGAGGAACAGCACTGTAAGAAGGAGCAGAGTCAGCATCTGCAATGATCTTGCACTTATGGATCACTCTACAAGATGATCTCTTGTAGGGATAATTTCAGTGACGGTATGATGTTAGATCATGTCAATAACCCTGCTGTGAGTCAGCTCTGCTCATTTATCACCATTCATATGCTTTTTTTTTTTTTTTCCCTAGCTGTTGTGTTGAATATTGGAAACACTTCAGGCTATGATATTATTGGATCATTTCTGTCTATTGGCCTGTGCTGGCAGCTGCACTGAAAGCACAGAAGCACATTCTGTAGAGACCACGCTGGCACAGCATTGCTGTGACCTGTGCTGAGTAGGGCTCAGTGTGAATGTGACACCTTTCCCACCATGCTGGGATGGAGAAGAGTGTCCATCTGTCTTTTTCGTGTTTTGTTGTTTTGTTTGTTTGTTTGTTTTTCCTGCTGTCCCATGAGAAAGGGCAAAGGCTGACCAAATGAGGGCCTTTTTGCTGAAAGAGTTCCTTCACAGACAAATGGTGGCACGGCAGAGTCCTGCTGTTGTTCACTGCTTGTGCTGTACTTGCTCTGCAGAGATAGAATGTTTTGGCTGTTTGGCCTTATTATGTGATTCTTTTTTTCACCATCACATTAAAAAAACCTTTCTAAAAAGCTCAACCCTGTATTTTTGCTTTCCTACTTTCCACAAAAGTGTAAGTAGTGTCTTCCACGTTGGTTTCAGTCTCCTTTAACAGAATGTTACAGTAGTTTTATATAAGCATAAGCATTCAGGACTCCCTTGTAATTGTTTTTTCATGAACGTTATCCTATTGTTAGAGCCTAATTGTTACGTTCTCTTTAACCTGCAGGCTATGGTGAGCTGGCTGCAGGATACCAGCAGCTAGTCAGTGTTAGAAAATGGGTCTCAAAATATAAATCACTTCTTTCTTGGTATATACTAGACACAGTCCAGGATGTGTGTGCATTAGCAGTTGCCATATTGCATTAGGATCTGTGGTGATTAGATTTTCAGTAATAGCAGCAGGGCAAATGTATTATAGTTATACAATTAAACATATTGTCAGACCAAGAGTGAAAGGATGGGGTAAGGGAGAAATGGGGGATGAGACTGTTTTTTCTTTGGAAGGAGCAAATGTGGAGAGGTCATGTTAGAGACAGCAGGAAGTTTAACTGGAGTTTAAGGCGGTTGGTTGACGAAACATCCAGACAGAACAGTGGAAATCACATGAGCAGAGAACGTTGCTTTGACATGTTATGGGAGAGGGAATGATCAACTTGCTTGTGAAGCACCAGTAGGTAATTTGAGCTGGGTTAGGGTGGGCAGAGAGATGCCACAGGGTTTGGTGTTGGAGTAGGTGAGAGGTGCTCAGCTGCAGAAGGCAAGGAAATTTGAGGTAGTGCGTTCAGACTTGAGAAAGATTCATGATAGAGAAGTGAGGCAAAACAGAGGAGATTTGGTCTTGATTTAGCACGGTTTGAGTGAAGCTGAAGTTTAGCTGTTAAACTGCTAAAAATTTTGGACCCATTGTGACTGTGTATCTAATGCCTCTCAGTTGTCAGAGTTGTTTTCCCTTTTCCTTGTTTTCAATTTGTTCTTTCCTTTCCCTCACAACTATGAAAAGCTCCTTGAAGTTAATGTCAAGACTTTGGTTGATTTTTAGTGAACTATGGATAAGCCTTATCTTAGGTCATGGCTGAATACTGATTTCTGAGTTGTTCTGGTTCCAGGCAGCATCTATAATTGCATGTTATTATTTGAAAAATAATTATTTTCATTACTTTCCAGAAAGCTTGATATGAAAATAGTTTGTATTGTTTTACATATTTTAATTGGAGAACTTTTCCACACTGTAATGTGCCTGAGTAGGCCCATTCCATCCTGTTCTCCATTTTATTTTAAAGTCACTTGAAAAGCTAATACTTAGTTATTAGGCTATTTTCCTTGATCTCCAGCCACAGAAATTTGTTTTTAAATAATGCTTGTCTTATTTTTCATAACCAATGTGACTGATTCAGATTGGATTATTTCATTTGACCCAAACAAGGGCTGCGGTTCTAAGATCCAGCCAATCTGTGGACAGCCCTTTTTTTCTTTAATAGCAGACTAATTGGCAGACCAATTAATCTGCTCATCTGTGAAGAGAAAATTTATAGCAATAAGTAGTTCTATTTCCAGAAGTCATTCTCTAAAGTAACATTACAGTGGCCTTGTTTACTTCATGCCCTGCAACACGATCCAGTGCTTCGACAGTAGCACAGGTCAATTAGTGGACAAATTAAGCAATTATTAGCCACTAACAAGGGTGACTGGCATCATTACCCTTCCTGTTTACCAGCAAACTGTTATTTTAATACAAAGATCAACAAATAAATTAGGGCATCTGTTGTATAGCCATGTCTGCCTTGAAGTAAATGATATTAAATGGGTTTTGGTTGCTGCCAAATTTTTAACCCCGGCCTAATGAGATACACTGATATGTCTCTTGCTGATTATAGACACTGTAAAATTTAGTTTGTATTGATTTATTAACAGGAGGTCCAAGTCCTCTGCATTGGTATTTTTTTAAATAGTCTGATATGTCTTTATACTTCAAATGTTATTGATCCAGAGATATTGGGTTCCTCTGAAAGGCAAAGCTATCTGCTAATTGTATTGATTATTTGGATGCTTACAATAATTTTATGGTGAGGCTTGTATATATAGATGTATGCTTTAATCTGATGTTTCTCTGATGTTCCCTACAACTGCCTTTAATTCCAGGTTAGACTTCTTTGAGTCAGTTATTTTTAACTCTTGCTTTGTATTTTTATCGTGGGGTAAGACTTCTTCAGATTTAATTAACTTTCTCCTAAATAAGAAAATACATTAAATCTCTGTGGATTGGGTGAACTTGGCTGCAGTATCCCCTAATAGGCTGTGGTACTTTGGGAAATGCCGGGTATCATTTGCCACCAAGCTGCTGGGTGTGCAAGGACAGTCTGTTCCCTTTAGTCTGGTGTGCCTGGTGCAACAGTAAATCATGGAGAGCAGCGGCTCACTCATTGCATGTTTATACACAGCTGTCCACGTCATAGCATGTTCTTGGTTAGGGAATAATAATTCCCTACGTGAAGCAGAAAACTGTAGCTTCTAGTTGCCAAGATGCCTTTGCCAAGCTCCGTGAGTGAGGCTGCATCAATAATGGGAGGAAAATGAGAAGAACCTGGACAAGCCTCTTCGCCGGCACAGTTACATCCAGAGAAAAGCTCTGAGAGTCTGGGGTCTTGTGTTACCTCCTGAATGAAAAGCAGTCAGTGTTATTCTCGAGGTGTTTGTGGTCCTCCCTGCTGCATGAAGAGCTATCACAAGTACATGCTTGGTGCACTGCCAGAACTCATGGCAAAATTGTTCCATGAAGGTCTTTGGTGAAGCCATGACCGTGTACACAATGCGATGTTTTTGCTGCTTTTATTGTGGCTGCTTTGAAAGATCATACCTGCCGTGGGATAAAGTATATTCTGGACATACTGATTTCTGAATAATTAGCTCCTCCAAACATTTTAGAAAACATAAGCTGATGTGATTTTTTGAGTCTAGTTGCAAGCTCTTTAAAACTAGCACAGTGTCTCAAGAAGCCATGGACTAAGGGTGTGATTGTATCCCATTAAGTATTTTTGAGTCCTCCAGGTGTGCATACTGTGGATTATGTTTTAGACACAGCCAGAAAACAGCTAGAGCAGTAGTTGAACGCAGATAAGCCTTTCGTGTTTGCATACAGTTAGGAAACCTGGTTATTCAGGATCCAGCTGTGTCCCTCTTGCTTCTTTGTGTTCTTGCTGTTGTATAATGAACAAAAGACACACCACCAGCCAAAAAGCAGATCAATGTTTTGTTTCCTTCATTGGGAGGAGGTAATTGCAGAAACATTTCCTGAGCAATATAATTATGTATATGCTAATTTGCCTCAGAAATTCAGGTTTATTCTCTTGTCAAGTGGAAGACCTGGTTATAGAAAGGGACTTTCTCTTCTTCAAGATTAGTCACTAATAGATGAAAAAAATTGCTGATATTTAGAGTCAATTATACCTTGATCATCTTAGACATTTCATAAGCCTCATTTTTCCCCATGTGCCTCAGCAAATTAGAATTCATCCCAACAGCAGCGTAGGTTCAGATTTGTTAGTATTTGAAATACAAAATGGCTCTTAGGAAATAGGCTAAATGAAGGAGTTGTACAGAATGTAAGGCTTTGGTTCCATCTTTAATGTATATTTCAGCCAAGTTATAAACAAGTGTGTTTAACATGGCATGTACCTGGGTTTTATTTTTTGTTTATAAAGATTTTGATTGGATCACAAAAACTCAGGACTAAACTCAGCTCTTTTTAAGTCAGCTAGTTAGCCCATGCCATTTCTTCTACACTGAATTGTTGCTTGTTATATCTATTCCCTAGGGCTTTGCCCTGTCCAGCGTTAAACGTTTCTGATGACGGGATTCCACTCTTCCCCTGGAGAGACAATTCCACAGTCTAATAGAGCTCACCATTAGTGAAATTTTACTGATGATCAGCCTTAATTTTTCTCTGCTTAATTTATCCTGTTACTAGAGCATAGTGATTGATTTATTCTGGGGAAATTCGGTAAATGGTTCCTGCTTCACAGGATGGACCTTACAATAAATTGCAAATTGTCATGACCTATCTGTGGGTGTCCTGAGATTACACAGGAACTCAATTTATCTCGACATTCATTCCCTGGAAGCTATTTCTGTCAGTACCAACTCAGTGAAGGAACAAGCAATGAATTTAACTGCCAGACTGCCGGCCTCATGCCCCAGCCTCAGAGCAAGATGTTTAGCTGCTCCCTGAGCACAAGGCCCAGAGGCAGGAGATCCTGCAGGGGCTGGTGCTGTGACTGTGCCAGAAGGAAGGGCATTTAGGATCTTATTCCTCTGTCACTTGCCTTGGTTTCACATTAAAGGAGCTTCACTCATGAGGTGGAGTTACTCCTGGCTTTAAAGTGATCTGACCTTACAAATTCCAATCTATAAATTCCACAGTTTCTCTGCACCTGGTACAGAGTTTATGTATCTCTCCCAATTGTAGTGAGGCATTTTCTATCTCTTTATACATGCACATGATGTGAACTTTATGTTCATCTGTCAAGGGTAGGTCCGGATGCATTTTCAAACAAATTTGAGGTGCCTCAGCTCAGCAAATTGCTCATGAGCTGAGCTGGCCTATGTGCCCCTGCATGCATCCTGGGTATCTGAGGTGCTAGGCTTAAACTAGTAGGTTTTACTTCATATCGCCACTCAGGACAAGAAATGTTTTGTTATTGTGGCTCAGCTGATGAGCAGTAACTTCTCTCTCTGTGGAAACTTGACTGTGTCTGATAACGTAGCCATATTGTACTTGCATTATGAGGACAGAATTAAGGTATTTATCCTTAATGTTCTTAATTTTGGAGTTTTTAAAGGATGGCAGGTGCTACATGATTGCAAGTTGTTTGTTCTGTTGGAAGCAGAGGCAATGCCAGGAACCGATAGGAATGCTCACTCTAACCATTTATATGAAATTTCAGATAGATATCTGGAAATCATTGTTGTCATAAACCCTCCTCTTCAAATTATTCTTTCACTTTTCTCAGGTATAATTGATTTCCTTGTGAGTCAGCATCCTATTGCGAAAGTACTGAGAGACCACCTGGTTTTCAAGATTGCACCCATGCTCAATCCTGATGGAGTGTACCTAGGAAATTACAGGTATGGTGTGGAGTATGAATCTGCGTGTTCTATCTACCTTATACACCCTGCAATGTTTTGTCACTGAACCTTGCATGGCATGTTTCAGTTAATTCCTCTTAAACAGGAGGTTCTCCTGTGGCCGTATGCTTCCTGAAGTTCTTATCGGGGAAGGGGGCTCAGTGGCAAATTTGCTTGCTTCAGGAGATAGAGAGCAACTCTCCAAGATAGTAGGGTAGCTGCTCTGCAAGCCTCCTCTAGGTGTGGGAGTTAAAGTCAGCTTAGTGTTAGACCTTAGCTGTGTTTTATAAATGCACTCATTATGCTGCTCATCAGCCTCTATGTAAATGTGTCAGTCAATCACAGGTCCCTTCAACTACCCAGATAATCCATTAAAGTCACAGATTTCAGCCTATTATTGTACTGTAATAGATAGGATACATGGAATGGAATAATCATTCCACCCTATGGTAATTTTGCTTCGTTTTAGTGTTTGAATTACTACTTTACCACCTCCTCTGTTCAGAATGCATTCAGATAATCTTTTGTTTTCCCTAAAATTGTTTGCTCTTAATGCATTTATTTACAAAATAAATGTGCTGCTGGAGGTGATAATGAAAAGCAGTTGATTAGTTGCTGATTTGTTTGTGGGGGCAATTACATGTACCACATAGTTCTCTGGAGAAGCCCCTGAGAAATGTAATATACTGTATGTGGTTTTGCTTACAGTGCAAGGCTAAATAACACAATACACTCTGTAGCCAGGCTACCTTGAGCTTTGATCTAATTAGGTATTGCATTGCTAAGCAGAATAGGACCGGGTTATTGCATGTATGAGGGGATCAGTGAGGAAGAAACTGGAAGTTGCAGAAAATGGGGCTGCTGGCTTTTCTTTTTGTTTTGATGGGTGATTCTTAGCCTTCCCATGCTTTGCTACTTACTAAGATGAAATAGTAGGGAATTGCATGGGTGATTTCAACAGTGCTTATATATATAAGCATATATAAATATGTATTTTTATAAGCAAAACTTCTGAGGATACGTGGTCTTCTTCCAGCTACGCTGATAATCCCTCACCTCTTGGCAGATCCAAAACCAGAGGGTGATATTGCAGCAGTGGCATCTGACAGCACTAGGAATTTATCATAAGGGTTATGTCACCTTACAGGAATAAAACCCTAATATGGCTCTAGCATCTGATACCACATTGCTTTATTCTGTTCCAGGTGCCCTGCATGTAGGCTACTCCAGCTACAATTAAGTAGCTTTCATTTTCCCTCATAAATTCATTTGCCCTGTAGGTTTTTCTCCTGCACTACTACTTACACTTTTTGAGAGGTGTGCACTTTAGACATGCATATGGCTCATAACTTGAAAAGTCTTTTGGGAACCCAAGTGTTATGAAAGGGTGTGTGAATTCATTTGGAAATGCTGAGCCTGGTGGTCTACTATTGTTTTAACTTTTTGTGATATGACGAATTTTCAACTCTTCTGAAAGAGACTTTTAATGAGGTAGTTGGAAAAGCATTTGATTTCCTTGTAATTCTTCACTTTATTTACAAATGGCCTAATGTAACTAATAACTTAAATATGAGGGTAATAAGCAAAATGCTACCTATTATCTTGAGAAGAATATTAAAAAGCCAAGTAACCTGCCAGCATTGTAGTTAACTAGTGCTGAGTGAATAATTTACAGGAAACACCTTATTTCCTGCTCAAACAAAATCCACAAGCACATCACAATTTATTTGCTCAAATTTGCTGTATGAATTTTAAAAAAAAAAAAATTCTCTAAGGATCAATTGCTAGTATTTGAAAATCTAACTCTGAGGCTTCTCTCTGATTGGCTAGATAAATCTGTTTCATCTCTTTTGGTCTTTGTTCAGATTAGCACATAAATAAGACTTTCAGAAGTCTTCCATGGAGCATGGTATGACACAGATCTATTGGCTGGGGACAATCCCACTGCTTTTGCAAACAAGGTCTATGGTATCATATGCAGCAAGAGAAGTTTTAGGCATTTGAACTTCGCCTCCTGTTATTTCCCTCTTTCTCAAAGTAGCAGCTAGTGCCTATTTCTTTGGTTCACTGAAGGTTCACATTCAGAGCTATGCAAGCTAAGATAATGAAATGGGTAATTAAACCTCATGCTTGAGTTTGTAAATTGATCTCCTGCCAGTGTCAGAGACTTTTTTTACCTCACCAGTACACAGCTTCATACAACTGGCAAAGTGTACTGCCGGATACACTCGGCTGTCCTCTGAAATCCCAGGCGCAGTGGACACCATTAAAAGCCTGAGTATGTCAGCACTTCTTGTAGAAGGAATGGGATTTACTAGTTCTCTTGTGATCAAAATGGGAACTAACCACTCATTTACCAGGATGATATGGTAACAGTTGGCTGATGGAATTTTCTTAATTGTCATATTTGGGGATGCAGGACTTCCACAGAGGGTGTGGGTCCTGTGGTCTTCTCTAAATTCCTTGTTGCGAGTGATTGTGAACTGAAGTTTAGGGGTTTAAGACAAAACTGCAACAATAATACCAAGAATGTCTGTTACCTATAAACTATTGTTCATTCTCAAGAGAACAAACCAAGTAAGTTGTGTCTCTAAAGCGACTTCCTTGTGGTGAAATGGTCATAAAGAGCAACAAGTGAGTTTTCACAGTTATAAAGGACAAGTGCTCATGGTACAGACATATATGAGGAAGGTCACTCATATGTTCTGTGTACGCTGAGGTGGCTCTAACAAAGACGGTCATGGTAATGAACATCAATGCCCAGTGTATCAGGATGTGTGGAAACAGGGCACTACAATTTACTAATTTATATTCTTGCAAATACTAAGTATTTGCAAGGGTTTAAGAACTATATTTGTGAACCCATACAGTTAGAAATGCATAGACGAGGTGTCTTATGTGACTTAACGGGGTGATTAAATGTCCCTTCTCAGAATGTTTGGAAGGTCTGTACACAGATATTGTTAAAAAATAAATGAACAAAAGTTGCAATTTGATTGTAATGTTAGAGCATAAATGTTTTAATAGAAAGTAAACCAGTATGGTTCTATCTCTTAAAAGCTATTACTTATGTACATAAACCAAGATGCTTGGTGAAATTACCTCTAGTGGACTTTATCTGCAGTGAAATTTCTGACTGTTTAGAAGCTGAAACATTTAATTTTTGCTTTCACCTGTTTCTTTCTGAAAAGAGCTAAGAAATGATAAATTGCAGGCAAACCACACTACAATAGATCAGAGTTGTTTGGGTACAAGTGTCGGAGGTGTTAGCTGCAGAGAAGCGGAGCCCTCAGATAGCAAATTCACCTTAAAGCCAAAGTACTGAATGGCTGATTGGGATGGCTCCTGCTTGCAGTGATAGCTCTTGTTTGCTGGTTTGCCAGCATCATACCCTTCTGTGAAGATGACTATTATACCACACTCTTTCTTCAGCCTCTGCCTAACATACAGGATAATGATAGGTACCTGCTGTTTACTGTGGTCAGGGATGCAGGGTCTCTCCCAAAATAGGAAGACAGACTTCATCCATTTATTGAAGTCTTTAAAGCCTGTTATTATTGTACTTCTAAGTGTAGCTGGCTTTGCAGTTACAGTGTGTAGAAAATGTTATGCCACATGGGCTATGCCACATAATTAAGTTTCTCAGGAAAACATCATTGATTGATCCAGCCAAAATTCTGGGTCTTCAGTGTAATTTGCCCGCTGTTCTGGGTGGTAACTTGTCCTTAGATCTCACCAGTATTGAAAGAGCTTTTTTTGCTGGGGATGGTACATGACTTGATCTTTAGATTTGTGGAAGAATATGGCAAAAAATAAAAATATTTGAGTTTCTCCGTAACTCACCCTCTCTGACAGATGAAGCTGTGAAATAGTTTCAAGAAATAACAGAAAACTGGTGCTGTGAAGAGAGATTTCTTGACTTTTCTCTCTCTGTTTGCAGTATAGCATTATCATCTTCTGAACCTATTATCATCCCCAGGGAGGTGGGGTTAGACTAAGAAAAAAAAGTGTTCTTGATTTAAAAGTCGTGCATCCCCAGGCTTGGCCTGAACTTTCCTTTATCGAGAGCTTGTTCTTAAGCTGGCATTCTGCAGCTGAATGCTGAAATGTGTCCCTGCAGGCGAGATGACTGTACCACACTGTCTTAGATTAGTTCCAATTTGTCAGCCTCACCTTCTGGAGATGAAACCCTATACTGGCACCAGAAGAGATGTGCTTCTTGGTCTGGGCAGCTCTTCACTGAGGTATCTCAGAAATGCCCTGACAAGGCAGTTGAAATATCCTGACTGTTCTCTGAAGTCTTTGTTGCATGACCCAGTAAAGCTTCCCGTTCCTTGTCGTTTCTGTGTTGCCTTCAGGTGGTTAGCTGTGATAGTATCAGCCTTCAGTAAATTAAAACCATGAATTAGCTGAAATGGTCTGAACTGTCATCGCTACAATATCCTTCTAGCTTGATTGTGGAGACTAAGAATTTGTGTGAATGGGGAGAAGAGGGCACACTAATTCTAATCCTTTCTTGTTTCACTGTCAGGTACAATATTTTTGAAGTCAACGCAACCTTTACTGCTTGCTTGTGTGAGGGGTTAACACAGAGATTTGTTGGATGGAAAGGAGGGCAGTCCTACCAGAGTGGAAAGCCAAATTCACCAAAAATGGTGTCAGAGACCATATTGCAATGAAAGCTGTTCTGGGATGAAATGTTTTAGACAAGGATATAGTTTTGCCCCAGAAACATAGTTCTGTAAGGACTGAAATGGCTTGTGGAAGTGAGTTGAATTTGGAAAATGGTTTCAAATGAAAAAAGGAGCTGGGAAGGCTTGAGAAACATTTAAAGTATTCATATCAGCATTTTTAAAAGGACAATCTTCTCTTGTTTTTGTTTGTTAATGGCATGATTCATTTAAAAACTGGCCCTTTTAAAGATGCCTTTCTAAGAATTTGAAATACAAAAAGAAAACTAGGCTTTGGACCAGATGAAATACTTCAGACTTATCCTGAATAGGTTTTTGTGGACTTCTTCTGTGACTATAGAAATAGTCAAAAGTTCAACATTTGTGTTCACATGTAATTTGAGGGGTATTTATAATGGACTTTATCCATATATGGATAAATTTAAGGATAACTTTATTTTAGCTCTAAATCAGAGCTATATGTTGTAACACTAAGGAGTCCTGATTCTAGTCTTTGCTGATATCACTTTGGGGGATATACCTATACCTGCACCCATACATGTGTATATGTATATTCACTGTGACTGGATATGTTATGTAGTTCTTACTATCGTTAGTCCAGTTGGTTACTCGTGTGCATACTGCCATTTGCTTAATATATCGTGACTATTTTTCAACTATTTTTCTGGGGAGGAAGGGGTTTTTTCTTAGTTTCATTTAGTGCATATGAAATTCATGCATTGCCTTGAATTGAAAAACAGAGTATCCACCTTAGATGACAAGATGCAGCTCTTGATGGAGTTTATTTTTCCTAATTAGGCATTTGTCATTGTGTATTCTATATAACAACATAAGTAAACAATCATGGACCTTTTGGATAAATTTATTGGTTTTATTTATGTTACTGGGCATAAAAAACCCTATAATTACCAGGTATAGCCGCAATATAACTGGTATTTAATGACAATTACTTTTTGTTACCATAGAAATGAGTCCAAAGTAGTTACCTATAATTTCTCATTCCCAAACCTCACACATGTTGTATTGCAGTATTACCATAGTAATTGCCTATTAGTCATCATAAAATAAGCAGTTACCCAGAAGATATCCGGATAGTGTGAAATTTCTCATCTCCGTCAAAACTTGCAGCACATGCCACTTCTCGTCTTTCTTTAGTAGGATTTTTGCCTGAATGACGAGATTGTCCATTGTACATTAACCCAAGGGAAGAAGGGATGTGATTGGGAGAGGATTGTACTCTAAAAATACATCAGGTCAGGAAAAGTACGTTCTATCCCCTGAAAAGGTAGAACTATTTCCTAGTATTGAAAAACAGGGATTTTTCAGTCCCACAAAATGGAAGTTTTTTTCCTTGCCATGAATTTTCCTATTTATCTTTTTTTCCAGTTCAGTTGTGACCAAAGCAGAGGCTTAGGGAGGCTGCAAGAACAGCCGTGCTGTCAGACCTCACAAGCCCAGTATCCACTAATGCAGCAGTGGACAGGGCCACTTTCCTTGTAAGAGCAGGAGATGCTCATAAGATTACTTCCCTCCAAGTACTTTCCCAACTTCCAGTGATTTCCCTTTCATACATTTCCCGAACTCACGGAATTTCTCTGCTCAGTAATATGTGGTGGATTTGTTTTCCTAGTACAGGGGTCCTCAAACTTTTTGAACAGGGGGCCGGTTCACTGTCCCTCAGACACTGTAGGGGGCCGGACTATAGTTTGGAAAAAAATGAACGAATTCCTATGCACACTGCACATATTTTATTTGTAGTAGTGCACAAAAACACAGGAAAAAGAATGCCGTATCTAGCCTGTGGGCCATAGTTTAAGGACCCCTGTCCTAGTACTTGCCAGTACTTGCCCGAGGGTAAGCATTAGTTCTTTCAATCTCTTCTGGCCTGAAGCTGTTCAGCTCCTGCCCCAGTGCAGGAAGCAGCACTCTCTTCAGCCTGTTGTGAGCTTCTTGGACTTCTCCGTGGCCCCTCTTGCACCATGTTTGTCATATTAATTTAGATTGCCAGTTATTGAGGCCAGTGAGTCTCTCTCTGTGCCTGCCTAGATCACATCTGGTATCAGCTGGAGGTTGATGACTTATGTGGAGGCACATGATGTTCCCTTTCATAGCTGGGACTACAGGAGAGGCAGGCCATAGGTGCTGAGTCCGTTACTGACCTCTAATAGAGTCGTGGCAACTAAGCTCTCCTCACCACTTTCCAGTTTCAAAATTGGAAATCCAAGGTGGCTTTCCAATGCTTCAGTGTCTTTTGACAGCCTGTTGGATTTAAAACGGCTGTGGCCAGGAACAACCACCCTGATAATGGAGAAAAAACAAACAGAAGGAGCCCTGCCCCAGTGGGAGAATGACCATTTCCTTGTGTTGCCTTTGCCCATGTGGCAGGGGAGAGGATGAGGCATGGCAGAAGCTTTCTCCTCTCCCAGCTCTTGCTTGGCATAGAGGAGAGGGTCAGGAATTTTCTGTGCTGTTTTCCTCCCGCATCCTGCATGTGTTTGTGTCTGTTTTGGATCTTCCAGCTCTTGCAGTGTGCCAGGCTGGGGCTCTGGAAAGCAAAGTCCAGGGTGGATCTGCAGCTGTGACACAGGTGCTTTCTGGGCAGCAGCAATGGAAAAGAGCAGGGAGCCAAGTGAGCTGCAAAGGTTTTCTCTGGCCCTAAATCTATCTGGCTCGTAGCATTGCCATTCCTTTCCTGCTTGGAAGTTTTCTTTCCATTGTGGCTTTTAATGCCCAGAGACTGCTGTGATCGTAAGACGGTTACAGTGGCTGCTGTTTTGCTCACCATGACTTAAAAAAATATTCTTCCTTGTAAAAAAAGTTGTCATCCTTTATCTTAAAACAAATACTAGGTTTGCAAAAGGATTCCTATCTACTGCCATCGAAAATGCTCTTTATATTGATGTGGTAACTGCTCATTTAAACCATATTACAGCTCCTGAGTATTTTTCAGTTGCTATTGATGTGACAAATTCTCTTGCACAGAGGACTGTACCAATCAATAGAGTCGGTATATGTGCCTTAACAACAAAGCCGCATGCCTTGGGGTTCCAGTTGAATCTGAACCTTTTAGTAGCATTAAATAAAGCTATATTTATTTTGCTTTTGGTGCAAGAAAAAAAAAATATCCTAACCCAACCTAATTTAATACAACTTGTTGGAAGGGTTTGAAGGCAGCATTATGGGGCCATTTTCACATGTGATGAATACGTAACTAGTGTCAGAGCTGCTATTTTGTTGTTGTAAGCAAACCCTTCTCTTTTAGTTAGATTGATCTGGGACTACAGAGTAGCCTTTTAGTTTTAGTTGAGCAGGGAGAGAAGTCATAATGAGAAATACTGAAATCATAGCTTTTTTTTATATCTGCCATTATTCCACTGAGAATGAGACATGATGTCCTTAAAGAGACAGGGCTATTTATTTTCCATTTAAATAGCACCATTTGTGATTATTACCTTTGGGCCACTAGGCAGAGAATAAGCACCCAACTCATGAATCCCAGCCCAGTAAATCAAACTTTTACACCTAAGTGCCATTTATATCTGTGAGTTGCTGCAGGAGCCTGTTCTTGACCTTGAGTGACTTGATTTTTTTGCAAGTTTTTGTCTTCTAGAATGTGTTTGTGATTAACAGGGGTCTTAACGTCAGTTTGGCTGAAATGTTTATTTCCTCTCCTCCCCTCCTGAATAGCTGATCTTAGGTCTGAATAATCCTATCTGGGTTTCTTAGCTTTATTTTCAGTTAAGTAACTAAACATATTAAGCTTTCTTCTTTTTTTTTTCCCCACTTTTTAAAGATTGGCTTATATCTTTTGTGATTTGAGCTCTTGTTCATAGCAGCAAACAAAGGACCAAAGTCCCCAGTGGTTTTTTGTTTTTCTGTTTTGTTTGGGTGTCTCTGTATTTTATTTTTTGTTTAAATTCTGCAAATTACTCAGTAAACTTCAGCCAATTTGCTGTAGATCTTTGTTTTCATTTACCCATCTGCAATTTAGGAATAATTAGGTCTCGTATAGCTAAAATTAGCTGTGGAGCTATGTTTATTAGTGTGCATAAAAGAACCATGTTGCATTCCTTGGCATTGAGGCACCTTGTAGGTACCAAGCAGTATTGTTTAGAAAAACAATATCTTTAAATACGCACAGACAATCAAAGCAATGCTTTATTGTTAGTTTTGCAAGTGAGAGAAGGGAGAAACGTGCTGAGTTGGTTTCTGTCTAATGTCGTAAGGAGCTGAGCTCCTTCCCAAACAGCAGTTTCCAGGCCACAATCCGTGGTATTTAAGAGCTGATACAAAAGACTGGAGGGCTGCTCTGAAAGGCTATTTGCCAGACACAGGAAGTTATGGCAGTGACACCACCCAAGAAATATGCTGTGTATTCACAAGTGCCATCTGCTGGTACAGTTTATTGAGCCGTTTCCAGTGACAGGTGCAAGACGTGCCTGCGAGTGGCTTTTTGTTATCAGTGGCCTTCGAGCAGCTGCCTCCTTATATGGCACATATTGTTTGCTTCCACTGTGCATTGCACCTAGCTACAAATGCACCAAAGTAGTCCTCCCACCCTAGCAGGATGCTAGGAAGCTGCACCAAAGTGCCTTGAAAGAGGGGAGGTGTCAGCACAGTATCAATGGGCAGAGAGGTGTCCATGGGGCACTTACCACAAGAGGAGATGGTCTGGCGTATGGAAAGATTTGTGTAGCTGTCAGCAGTGGGGACAATCTAGATTCCAGTTCTAAAGGCTTTGCCTCCTCCCATCCCCCAGATGAACTTAGTGATGCTGTTGCTTTGCTGAAAGTCTAGCTCAGGGAAGTGCTCAGAAGTGTCTCAGAAGGGCTGTGATTCAGGAGTGTGTGATTCTCTTGGCTTTCTTCCCTTCTTGCCCTTGCCCTTTGCTTAGTTTTCCCTTCTCAACACAATTACTGGCCCAAAGAAAAGGTGTGGCTCCTTGCAGAAATCAAGAGCAGCTGAAGCCTACTGTGAGCTTTGCTGCCTTTTTCTGCATTGTATTTGCCTTGCCAGGAGCATCACTGAGTTGTCAACTCATCTGGTAGAAAATACCAGAACCTGAAGTTGATTAGGTTGAGCTCAGCTCCAGCCCTGCCTGTATTCTTCTGTCCTGGGATCTTGTGTGTCCAACCTTGTGGACACACAATTGTGGCCATAAATGGGGATTCAATCTGTCCTTGTGCTATCTGTTACTGAGAGGGGCTGTTCCTAACTAGACTCCTCCATTCTTCCCCATCTTTGGGAGTTACTTTGGAAGAGATTTCTCTATCCTGACTCCTGGCTAGCATGGAGTTACTATAGCATTTGGCAATACTCTTCTGACTTCCTGAAGAAAAGCAGGCTCTGGGGAGACCTTATTGTAGCCTTTCAATACTTAAAGGGGGCTTATAAGAAAGGCCTGTAGCCATAGTACAAGGAGTAACGGTTTTAAACTAAAACAGGGTAGATTTA
Source organism: Eurystomus gularis (assembly GCA_013400335.1). Classification (NCBI taxonomy): domain Eukaryota; kingdom Metazoa; phylum Chordata; class Aves; order Coraciiformes; family Coraciidae; genus Eurystomus; species Eurystomus gularis. The sequence goes on from VZZY01007360.1 coordinate 173,136, forward strand.
CACTAGATATAAGGAAGAAATATTTTACAATGGGCGTGGTGAGACGCTGGCACAGGTTGCCCAGAGAGGTGGTAGAAGCCCCATCCCTGCAAACATTCAAGGTCAGTTTGGATGGGGCTCTGAGCAACTTGACCTAGTTGAAGATGTCCCTGCTCAGTGAAGAGGAAGTTGGACTTGAATGAACTTTAAAGGTATCTTCCAATGCAAACCATACTATGACTCTCAAGAAGAACCAGGGCCCTCTGTTTGTTGGTCCAGGGGGCAGAGCCAGGCTATTTCTGTATTTTAGCTTCACAGGTTACACTGCAGTGCTGGTTCATGCCAGCAGGGTTGGTCTTTGCAACAATTAAGTGAAAAATGGAAACTACAAGTCAAGAGGAGAAATATTTTCCATAACTGTAGAAATGACCAATTAGAGGTCAAATTCTGCCTTAATGAGAGCACCTATTGTTACTTCCAGGTGAACAACCTATAGAGGGAGAGCAAAGGAGGTGTTTAGCCTGCTATCTGTGAGCATAGGAAGGCTCAGCATGTAATTAATGTGTATCCCAGTTATGGATTGTTCCACCCCAAACAGTATCTCAGAATCTTTTCCAATGTAACTAACATTCCTTTCCCACCCCCCCATTTCAGCAACATCTGCTCACCTAGAACTACATACTCACCAGCTGTCAGGGAGGACAGCTGATGGATTGATTCTTTATGAAGAGCTTTCTGGACAGAGATCCTGGAATTTTCTGAAGTTGCACCCATTTACACAAGATCACCAGCAACTAATGATCACTCGCATGGTCTGTGCAAGTCCCCTTCCTTGGTCAAGTTTTATCATGTTTTGCTAGTGAGTGGTTCAGTAGTCACCTTCAGTTCACTGGGCAAGGACTTACCACCTATCAACAGAAAAGTCCTGTCTTCCTGTTCCAATTGCTGCGATGTGGGTGAGGAGGGGGAAATCCTATCCAAATTATTAGGAAAACAATAACAGCCTAAGGGAATGTTTGTTTAGGCTGGTTTTTTTGTTGTTTTCTGCCGTGACAGCTGTTCTTTTCTTATTTTATTTCCTTTTTTTTTTTTTTAAATTGCAGCACTTAAAATGATGGCAGCTTGCTGTATAATTTATAATATTAGTCCTAAGGGCAGTGTCATGTAACATGAAAATGATCCCGGGACAAATCCAGATAATAAACATCCATTATCTAAAACGATATTGTATTAATAAAACAACATTATGGAATCTAAGGATGTACATTACTTCTGGGGAGTGTAAAGGCAGGCAACTGCCCAAAGTTCCCACTTGCATGTCTTGCTCATCACGAGGGCTCCCAGATACCACAATCTTTGTGACTTACTAGAGCTTAGTTTTCAATCTTTGCCGTAAAGTATCTCTAAGTGATTCAGAGCTGTTGTGACATTTCCTCTTCTCTGTTTGGAGAAGATACCCTTTTTCCTTGGGTTAATTCTCATAGGTGAAGCTTCCTGAGAGAAACATGGCTAACTGTTGAGTTTCAGGAGCTTTCAAGGTGTTGAGCTCTTGAAAACTAGTCCTGGTGCTCAACTGAAAATTTAGGTTGTGGCTGTAAAGGAAACTCTTAATGTAGCTACTCGTACACAAGCCTTTTCTGCTGAAGCAAGGAGAGATTGGAGACTGCTGTTTCACAGCTGCATTAACCTAAGGGAAGTGTGTGCTGGTACCCAAAGGGGCAGTTCAGTTCTGTTTTCCCTCCTGGCTGTGCATCCCTGTCATCTCCTTATTGCTAGGACTGGTGCTTTTGTGGCAGTGCTGTGAGCCAGAAAAGGACCGATCCTGCAGAAAACCAGCCTGACAAAACAGTTCTCACATGGCTCCCTATGCACCCAGAAAAATTAAGACCAAGACAGGAGGAAAGAATGAGCAGAGAGGGATCCCTTTGTAGTGGCAGTTTGGATGTAGATGGGCTTAAAGCAATTTTGAAGCCAAAGCCAAAGATCTAGGTCGCTGTTGTGCAGTTTTTGCAGGGATCTTGGAAATGAAGGACAGCAGTGACCAGTGATTTCTTGGATGGTCATTGACATGTTCTAATGCAACCGTGCCTATATGATATCTTTCTTAGGATCATTATTTCCTAACAGCAGCAAATGATTATTTGTACTACTTGGTAACAGGTTGGGTAACTTGGCATGTCCATTCAGAAAAGCAGGAGTTTTAAGGCATTAGAGGCTGGAAATGAGCTGTTTCCATGCAACTGTTATATCCCATTATGTACACATGGTGAAAAACTGTCAACAAAATCCTTTCCTCTCTTCACTCCCTATCAATACAGAAGCCATCATAGCTGTGCTGACATGGCAGAGGGAGCAATTAATCTCATAGCAGATTACTTCTTTGCTGCCCCTGGCACCAGGCAGAGGGGGGATGTCCGGGCAGTCTGGGAGGAGATAGATGTGACAGCTGATTGACAGCTGACGGCTTTGCCTAGTTGTTGCCTAAGAGCTGGAGGAAGGGTACTGTGCCAGCATGGAGGAGTTGGGATCAGAAAAGGGATGTGACATTTCTGGACACACAGCACTGAGGCACAAAAGCATTAGCTGTCTCTGCCAGTGTGAGCGGGACAGGTATTTTGCCTCTTCTTCCCCTTCTAGGCTGGAAAGATGTATATTAATAGAAGTATATGCGACTTAACGTGCAGCTACTTGGTGTTAACCCAGGTCCCCAGGGAAGAGAAGTGCTTATTTCAGGTTGTGCAGATCATAAACCTGCTGCCTTGTGTGGTGCTTGTGCTCTGAATACTAATGCTCCCTTTCACTTTTCTTCACTGACACGGCCATTGAGCTGATGAATTGTATAGATTATACAATGATAATGGATGGGGAAGGGGAATTTCGTCTGTCTCTTTAACCAAAATATGAACAGTAAATCCTGCCTGTTTGCAGAGAACAGCTGGATTTCTAATAACACAGGAATGCGGTGGTGGTGGTGGCGAGGGGGTTTAGCTGCCCCCTCCCTTTCATCACTGCCACTCAGACATCCAAATGCTCACAAAAGGACTGGAGCTTTCCAACACCCTGACCCTAATGCAGCAGTTGTCCTAGGAGTCTGCCAGCTCTGTTGGATCTAGGAAAATCCTGAACCCCTCTATGGTGCCTCTGCACCATGCCCAGGGGAAGAAAGGGAGGAAAGGGCCTTGCATTTGACTCTCCAAGGAACAGTTGGGTGAAAGAATGTTGGGATTTTGGTTTTGTTTTTGGTTTTTTTTTGACCAGTCTCTATTCATGGAGTGGGCCAAGCTGTGAGCTGATCCTGCACAAAGCAGTGAGCAAGCTGCATTATGGAAGGGCTTATGGTAACGTTGTGTGTATCTTTGGGAATCTCAAGAACAGAAAGAAGGATGTCACGGAAATATGCAAAGCCTCTCAGGCTGGTCACACTTTATATTATTAATAATAGATTTTGTATATTAATTTGAATTGAAATAGGTTAGCAAGAGCGCCTGGGTGTTCAGATGATTGATAATGTATTGACACCGCAGTACGGACCAGATGCCACTATCCTGTTCTGCTAGGTGTTGGACGAGTGCATCATAAATGATCCTTACTTTCCCAAAGTGCTTTCAGAGCTAAAAGTGTGGCACGGCAGGTGGAGAAGGCAATCAAGGAAGCTGTTATAGCAGGGGAAGACAGACTACTAATATAATGGCACGAGTAGTGGTAGGTTTTATCCTTTCTTAATGGGGTGTCCCCCCCCCACCTCTGGTTGGTGACAGGAAATACAATAGCAAACTATAAAATCAGGCTGAATAACCTTTATATGTCAACTGATAGTAGGACTGCTCTAAATTTGGTGAGCCCAGGGACAGAGCTTTCAATGACAAAATAAATTTGCAAAGGAAGGTTGACCCAAAAGGTATGATTCTTCAGAACTGGATTACTTTTAGATGTTCTTCTGTTCTCCTATTCTTTACTCCTTGGGCAAAACTGTGGAGCTCTACTCAGCTCCCAGTTTAAGTGTAATTTAAATTCTAGCAGTAGGATTTTTGTTATTCTGTTGCAGCTGAAAAGTATTATTGTTCAACCCATTGTCTTACATCTGGATTAAATTGCCATTCTGTGCATCTGGAGGTAGGTTTGCTCAGTGTGTTTTGGAAATCCACAGATGTTCAAGGACCAGTCAATGTTTTGGCAATGCTTGCTATTGAGGAAGCTACACAGTCAGAATATCTATTCCATGCAAACATTCCCAGCAAATTTTGTACCCCAGCAGTTGTCCTTGGATAGATCTTCTGTCTGCTCTTCCAAGACAGAAAAGAATCAATTGACAAGCTGCCAGTCTATCTCCTTTACTTTCTGCTATGCCTTTTCTAATCTTCTGTACATTTTTAGCTGCTAAAATCCTTTTTGTTTTTAATTCTTCCAGTAGGGTTTACTTTTACTCCTGCTGTTGACATGGAAGGAGGAATGGATGCTGGCGTGGGTTTGTTCTTGACATCTCCATCTTGCTGATGCTTTGCTAACTAGTGTAAAAGAAAGACAGGTCACATCCAGGAGATATGCTGTTATTGGAGAGGTAAATGCAATCCTAGCAGACAGTTCTTATTCCTTTTACATTGGTCACCTTTTCAATTACAGATCTCATCTGCTAAAGTCTTGTCATTCTCATTCTAGTTTCTGTTAATGAAATGCATTTAACTGTCAGCTCTTGTTAACAGTAACAACACAGCTGAGGATTCATAAATTCTCATGGAAGTAAAATGACTGCTACCTTAGAAGAACCCAGTCCAGTCCTTTTTCATCTTGAGCTGGAGGAAGAAACAACCACAGCTTTCTTGATCCAACTAACCAGAATATTTTGAACAATGAATCTATCTCAGACTTTTGTTTCTGATTCTTGTCTGAAAAGGTCTAAATAAATATTCTGTTTATAAGAACTAGGAGTTTTTGAGTCCATGTCATCACTTAGTTGTGCTCTTTGTATCTTGGATCTATCTCAAATTATTACTTGTTACCTGGAATATTGAGAAATTCAACTTTTCAAAAGCCAGTCAGACAAGTGCAGTCTGTAGATGTGTAGTCAGTTGTGTTTGACACAGGTTTGACCCATTTTGAAGAGCGACACAAATAAGATAATTAGAAAAATTGGTATGTGACAAGACAGTCCTGGAGCTTTGTTTGGTATCAGACAGCAGGTAAAGGAATGAGTGACGTGATCTGAGACCATATGTGGGGACTCATCAGTCCACTACCTGAGTCTGAGTACATACATAAGGAATATACTAACATGCAGCAACAGGAAGGTTACTTTTCTGTATAATAGGGGCCATAAAAGAGTAGAATGTCTTGATGCTGTTTAAGAAATGAAGATTCAAGTCCTTGAGGAGGTGATTAAAGACTGTGGTGTATTTTCCCTAATGGACTGTTTGAAAATCAAAGTATATTCGTAAAAGATCTGTTTGGGGTTCTGTTTGTTTTATTGGGATTTTTTTGTGAGTGGGAATGGTTTCAAGGGAGGTCTGTGTGTGAATGATAGATCAGGAAAGATGATCACATCCTCTTCCTGGCTTTAAAATGTATGATTTTCAAACTATTGTACAGTGCTGATAGTTTTCTTTTGCAAGAAGCCCATATAGCCAGTGATGTCATGGTCTTTCTTAAATTATTGGTTTGACTGGGAAATTTTGGCACACTGTGTATGAACTTTAATCTAATTGAGCTATTCTATGAGTTCTGGAGGTAATTTCTTCCTTTCAACTGACAAAATCACATTAGAATCAGTGGAAGCTAGAGGCTTCTTCTTTCAACTATCCACTGCAGAAGGGTTTATGGTTTGGTATCAAACCACAACATTGGGTAAAGAAGAAACACCACAAAATAGAACTTCATAATTTCTCAGAAAAACTAGCTAACATTTGCTGATGCCTCCTTGAACACTTGCCTTAAACAGATGTTGGGCTGAAGATGTATAAGCCCTGTAGTTGTTCCAGGTCTGTAGAAGGAAGGTCAGCTTTGACCATTTGATCATTGCTAGCATGATCAGAAATGGTTTGTACCTGCATATTCCTCAATGACGATTAAGTTTGTTACAGACATGGTGCTTTGTTTTAAGCCAAACATGAAAAAAAAAGTGTTTTTTTTATTGAACAGATACAATCTCTAGCCTGTAAAATAAAAGTCTTGGAGCATGGAACTGGGAACAAATAAGTTGGGAGCAGGCCATGACTACGTGCTGGCATGAACAAAGAAAATTATGTGGCCACATTCTTTGTAAATGGATCTCTCTTTCACATCTCTTATTTAGTCTTCAAAACAATACTGTATTTTCTTATATCTGGGGACATAAATTGTATTCAACTGAGCTCTATAAATGGTCTCAATGTGACTTTCACCAGTGATCAAGGTGAAAGCTGGTATTTAGTTCTGTCAAGAATAGAACAAAAGGAGATGGAGTGTGTGCTCTTCACATACTCCTGTGCCCTTCTCACTACATCCTGTTGGAGCGGGATGGTGTGCAGGTATCCATCTGAACAGTCCTGCTCTACTTGTCAGGAAAGTCATAGGTCTGCACTGGATTTGGAGGCTTATGGTTAGAATTTTTGTAAGCAACTAGTGGTTCTTGGGAGTTGAACTTTTAGTTGCTTACACCAAGATATGTCAAAGGCTTCTGGAGTCCAGAAGAAGAGTTTTTAGCAGTTTTTAAAAATACAGGCCCTTCTGTAACATGTCAAAATAGTCAAATTTGACATTTTTGCCTTCAGAATTAAAACTATAGCTCCCTGTTGATCCCATGAAAAAGCTCTATAGTATTTGTGTTGCAAATGGAATAGAAGGGGAAGTGGATTTTCAGATGGATGAAACTTTCTCTTTTGATTTGTGCTTTATTGCTTGTTTCCATTCCGATGCATATGTATTGGTGGCATGTTGGTCATTTCTCATCTCTTACAAGCCGGATATCCTGTTCTGACCCACAAGTGGTGATAACAGCTTGGCTTCCTAAGACAGCTCCCGCCACCAGATTTTGTTCCTGTGTACAAATGAGTCCAAAAGAAGTGGGCCTAAACTAGCTGCAAGTAAAATTTCCCAGGGGATTCCCTGAAGGCATAAATGCATCATTGCTGCGACCAGAGCAGCTGCCTCTGTCCTGTTAGCTAAGGATCTCTTTTGGGGCAGGATGGGGCATCTCAGGACATGGAGCATATGAGGAATGGAATTTGGAGGAGAATGTTCTGCAGAACAGAATTACGCCTTGCCTCTCTCCCTCCCCACCCCCACCCCCCCGCCCCGCTCTCTCAAATTACCTTTCAACCAATGATGCTTGCTTTAATTTGAGTACCTGATCTCAGCTACTCTGGGGCATATTTTTAAATGTAATCGGTGCCTAATCCCCATTGATCCCAGCAACATACTATGGGACAGAAACTGCTAACAAGAGATCAAGAATTGGCTACCTTATAACTGGCAGACTAGGATGTGATGTCTACCACCCACAGGACATACCAAATGTGAGCTCCGGTAGGAAATGACAGAAGATTGCCATTGGTGAGAATTTTGGTGGCAATCCACGCCTTGAGAGCAAACAGAATTTAGGAGAGTTTTGGGAATGACTGTGGGGAGCAGGATCATCATAACATTTGATGCTCTGTTTTATGCCTGGGCATAAACAGAGCCAGAGTGTAAGAGCTAAAATCTGCTCTGAGCATGGCTGATCATTTGCTAAGGAGTGGGGCCTTCTCTCTCTCCTTAGTTGCTAGTCTGTGTTGGTCTGATTTGCCTGCTGGTTTGTTACACCTGGCTGATGTGCCATTGCCACTACTGTTTGCCACTATTTGATGTGGAAATACTGAGTGGAGTAACTGTCAGATACTTTTTATTAGTCTGGGCTCATGTGACACTGTCCTAAGTGTTCAGAAAAGCTTATATGCATGTGGGTTGCACTAAGATACTGAAAGAGCTCAGTTAAGCCACTGGGCTAATCCTGTGCTCTTACTTAGCTAATATGCCTTGTTGCACTAACTTTGCTTTGGGAGATTTGAAATGCGAGTGTGGAAAAGAGAGGCAAAGATCTGTCTGAGGTCTGGAAAACTTATCATAGAATCATCTTGTAGTGAAGATGAATTCTGTTCAATATAGAAAGCTGACACCACCATCATGCCCACAGTCAGTCAGAGGGGTAATGCGGAGGTGCTGAAAATTTAGCAAATGAGGATGTGACCAAAATATTTGGAGAGTGAACCTTTCAAATAGGAAAATAAATGTTTCAAATGGGGAAACAAGCTGCCAAGGCAAGTAGCAGATTGTTGTCTTAGGAGGCTTGCAGACAAGACCAAACTTTTTCCTCCCTTATGAGCATGTCTGTAGAAGCTTGGTGTCATCAAAGGGTTCATTGCTTAAAAAAGCCTAGATGAATTAAGGATCTCCTCTGGCATTTCAAAGTATGTGTGTCAAGATTCTGAAAGTTATCACAGTTTTCAGGGCTTCTCAAAGTCTAGTTTTCTGGTCCAGTTCTGCATAGCTTTCTAAAAATCTCCTGCAAGAGCATGCTCTACTTCCCAAAAGATCAACAGCAGTTTGCAGCACTTCACACCCTGCTGACCAGGGCTTCCTTCTAGACAAAAACATATTAAGTAGAAATAGAAAACTTATTGAGAGACTGATACAAAATCGCAGATGCAATAATTATACTTGTTCATGTCAGAGCACTGATATAACAAAAAATAATAATGAAACAACATTTACTTTAACCTCTTTCAGGGGCCAATAAAGAATAATGTGACCATATTCAAATTTTTTTTTAATGTTACATATTGCCTTTATTAGCATTTTTTTCATTTCTTATTTTATATTTTAATATATTTTAATTGAAAGCATAAGAAGGAAACATTTTGGAAAAACAACTACAAAAAGTTTCCTCCTAAGTATCATTGGTTACACTATCATAAGAATACTGCTGCCACTCTGTATTGCAGTTCCTTGGATCAGAGATTTCATTAAAATCTTTTGTTGAAGGTCTTTTGACACAAACTTTTTCTCTGGAAGTCTCATTTCATCTAATTAACTTTTCTGTATCTTTGGAGTTCAGTGAGACAGTGAGTGCTTCTTCCTGGAAAGTGGCATAGAGTAGCACAGAGTGTAACAAAGCAAAAGAGGTAGGGAGGATTTGAGAACCTTTCAGCTTTGGACACCTTTTGCCATTCTTGAGGCTCATTGATTTGAGTGCTGTGGAAAGGGACTAGCCACTTGGGTGATTTTTCAGTGGTCTTTTGTGGTGCACGTGAATTCAGATGCCAGAAGTTTGCAGCTATTAATGCACTTTTGGATTTATTCACTATGCAGCAGTGCTTTGTGTGTTTGCATTTTTAAGAGGGATGAAAGTATGCTTGTATACGGGTTCCTTGGATATAGAGCAGCATTCAGTGGAGATTAGAACTGATACAAGGGAGGACAAGTCAGTGAGCCAAAGCTCTCCTTGTCTCCTCTAAAGGGAAGACTCCCAAAAGTTAACCTAATTAAGGAGGGCACTTAGGCCATAGGGTTAACAGCTGTTCGGGAGGCAACAGAGAGCTCCTTTAGGAGCTGAGGTTAGACTTCAGAAATAGTTCCTCAAGGGAGTATACAGGAAAATTGCTGTGCACGTATGTGTGTAGAATTCAGAATGAAGGGTTCAGATGCAGCAGCACCAATGAGGATGGAAATAGGTCAGTCAGTCGTTTAAGTGCTCTCTGTGTGCCTTCTCTGTGACAGCTCTGAGTAGCAGTTGGAAGACAGCCTGGGATTTCATTTAGAAGCGTGAACCAGAAGAAAAAAGAAAAAGAGAAAGGAGGGGGTCATTTTGCTTGTTTTGATGCCCATATGTCCCACTTTCAATTATCCCTCTCATCCACTCTCACTGGGATGCAGTGAGAGGCTTACAAATGAGATGTGGGAGAATTTCAAAGGTTTGGATTCTACATTTGGAAAACTCAGTGAAAAAAAAGATGCACCTCTTTAGGTTATGAAACTTGACTTGAAATTGCTTGAGGACAAATTTTCCCTCGAGGTTATAGTATTTTGAAAAGCCTGAATGACTTTGTGTACCTGATTAGGGGATTACTGTCTTCATGGTGTCAGATCTAGCCCTATAGATTCTGGACTTTGCTTAGTAGGTATAACACCGCCTACACTTCAAACACCTTTTTAAATAATACCAATTGGATTCATTTTGTTTAGTTCTTAGCCATCTAAAAGTTAGTTATCTGCTCTAGACTGGTGACTTAGAGCTGTCAGCGTTCAGTGGGGGATTCCGAGAAACTGATTTGTATCAGCTACAGTAAATGGGCTAAACTGCCATATGGACAGATTTCTCTAACCCTGTTAACTTGCAGGAGTTGAGGGGAGTAGGGTTAGAGTGAGACTCATCTTTCCTTTCTCAAGCTGTTTAACATGAGTCTGAAGACCTGCTCTCCAGCTGTCATAAATTTACTGATATCCACATATATGGTTATCAATAGAGCTGTAGCAATTTACCTTGACTGTGATTCTGGTCCACTGCATTATTTTTTTTTATTATTACATTAAAAAAATGTAATAGTACCAGATGTTGCTATCAATAACTAGACTCTAGTTCTGGCTCAGTAACCACACATAAGTGGTCAATCTGATCCCTTATTAGCACTGAAGTGTTTTCTAAGAACATTAGAATTTCTACAGAAGACTAAACCAACAGACAATTTAGTCAAGTGTCTTATTTGTGACAAGCCAGTGCCATATGCTGGCATTACTATACTGATCTCAGTAATGTGTTAAGTATCTTGTGGGGTTTTTTCTTTCTCTATGGCTTCCTCCTTTTGTCTGTCTTTCTTTCAATTTTGAGGTATTTCCAAACGCAACTTTACTCATTGGTCACATTTTTGCCTGGGAATCCTGTATGTGTCATGATGACGACTACATTTGTGGCTTGAGTTTGGGTGACGCTCTAGAAATAGATCTAGAAGCCAAACTTTGTGACTGCTCCCATTCTCTGTATGTCATATACCGTGACACAGTAACCTCTGGTCACTCTGAATGTCTCTGTCTTCTGGCTAGGCACTCTCTGTTTTTTGTGACCAANGAAGACACTCTCTGTTTTTTGTGACCAAGTGTGTGCTCAGCTCCCTCCCCCCCCCTTCCATTTCTATCCCTTTTATTCTCAATGTGTTATTCATCACTTCCTTATCTTTAGTCACCCCAGTCCATAGTTTCTTATCCTGATAACTGATCTACTGCTTCTATACATCTTTCCCACCACCACCACTTGTCCCCTTGAATTGCAAATTTAACACTTTTGCTGTTACTTGTCAGAGTGGTTTTGCATTGTCCCTCATCCCATGACTGTCTAGTCATATTTAATGTGTACGTTCAGTTTTGTCCAGGGCTGGCTGCTACTGCATATAGTACTCCTTTCAAACCCTTAAGTTTAAAAGTTTCGCTTCAAAAGTTCGTGTAACAGAGGAGTAATAAAAGCCAAATGCCCCATTTGCAGTAGGACTTTGGGTTTTTACAATGTTAATTCCTTCATTTTGTTTTTTAGTTTGGGCAAACTGTGCGCCAGGTTAATGATTCTAGTTTGCTGAGCAGTATAGCCACAGAGATGGCTGCAGAGCATGATTTTGTGCCAGTGTGGAGAATGCTGGTGTTGGCAAATTGGAGTCCTGATTTATAATTCAAGGAATGGGGGGAGGTCAGAAGAGCTACGAACACAAATTTGGAGAGAGACTCTTTTCGTTTGAGAATTGTCCTGGTTACTGTGCTGATTGCCCCAGGTAAATCACCTTTCAGTTTTCAATGATATGTTTGTGTATTGTTCATTACTGGGAAGCGGTTTCAAATATTTCTGGAGGAGAAAAAAGTTGGTAATTGGCCTTTTCTGCCTTACATCTATCTCTGAACCTCCATCAGATAGTCATCTTGTCAAAGCTGTCAAGAGAAGTAAAAAGCAAATATCCTTTTTAGCACAAATAATACATTGTAAGTTTTCCAGTTAAGCTTGAATATCACATTCCTGGGAGTGGGGAGGTATCTGTAGTGCTTGGTCAAGCAGGACTCTTTGAACGTATTAATTTCCCCCAATACGCACCAGTTAAGCTGTTCTGTTACACTGGAGAGACTATCCACATTAATTTTTTTATAGCTTGGCTAAAGTTGCCCTGCTCAGTCTAGGGCAAGTTACTCTTTCATATCTGAAGATGATTTTGCTAACCTGGCTTATTTAGCTGTCCTATGTCCGCTTGGTGAATGTCGTTTGCTATTTATTCCTGCCTTGATAATTACTATGAGAGAACAACAGTAAATTTGGAACTCAAGTTCTCTTCAGATATATAAGGCTTATTGAGATATCTCAAATCCTTATACCATTATCTTGGATCTTAAACATTCAGATAAAATTCTTGTGAGGATATGTGTGTTTTGCACACATTACTTATGGCTGAAGATCTGCCTGGACTTTCTGTGGAAATGACCTTGCTCAAAATAGTGGTATTTCCTTTCCTGGCCGTAACCCAGAAGCATAGAAGGATGCATGCCGTTAAAATTAACCAAATATTTTGCTGCTTCTTCCAGGGAGTGAGGTGATTTATTTACTTTTTGCAGCATCCTGATTTCTATTTATGACTCTGGCAGACAAGTCCAAAATGATTTTGGATGATTCACTCTATCCCCCTCTGTTTCTCATTTTTTTTTAGTTGCAAAGTGAAACTAATACTATGCACCTGCCTCACTGAAGCATTGGAGGGCATTTCATTAATGTTTGTGAAATCTCCAAGAACCTCAGCCTGAATTTTGGGGCATTTGATTCAGCCCTTGAACTACAAAGTCTTTGGCTCTAGAAACAAAGAAAACTGTGTAGGATTGTAATGTCTGAGTGCAAAATCTCCATCCCTAATTACAGGTTACGTGGAACTGTTCATAGTTTGACCTGAGCTTCACTCTATTAATGTTGGGTACCTAGAAATAAACCAAACAGCCATGTCATGGCATGAAACAGTCTGTTTGATAATTGCATTCTTGTGACCTAATGGGAACATAACACGTCACTAAGCCTGTAACTAAAACGTGGATCTCTGCAAGGGTGCGGAAAACAAAGTAAGCTGCTGGACATGATTATAATAGCCAGAATGGTGAGGATGCCACGCATTCATGCTTTCTACCTGACTGGCATTTATTGCAGGATTAATTCCTCTTAAGATTAATTTTCGACTTTTCTAGATGGATTTACATTTTTTCTTTTTCTTTTTTTTTTTCCCCTCTCCTACAGACAAATGTTTCTTCAGATTTTTTGTTATGTGTAGTTTGTTAGAACATGTTATTTTTGCCTCTGGCACTAACATATGGATTTTCTATTTGTGTGACAAACAAGATGGCAGTTTACTTAGGAAATTTTGTTCCACATGTTGCTCAAGATCCCCAGCTTTAAATCTCACTCTTTAGTTGGAACTGTTTTCAGGCATCTACTGTGACACTTGATGATGTTACAAAAACTGTAAAATTTCAACGTGTGAGCTGTATAATTTCTAGTGGCTGTCCAGATACCAGATATTTCTTTTCCATGGATTTTTCTACCACTTTGCATTGCACTAAACAATAATACTAATCCATTCAATCGCCTTGAATATTTTTATCACCTGTACTTAGCCTGTGAAGCTATCTTCAGTACTGAGATAGAAAATGCAAGCTGAGACAAGGGAAATACAAAGTGATTGTGATGTTTTTCTTTTGAAGAAAGCATTTGATGTCATCTCTCTTACATGCACATGGTTTCTGATTTGGCCTCACGTTATTGACAATCATGGACTGTTTCTGTGCACTGTTTTTGTTTAGGAGCCATTACAAAGCAATCTCATGAATCTTACTTTTTTTCCTCCGTGGCAGTGGCATTAGCACACTTCTTTGCTGTGTGACAATGATGTTAGCTCGCTCTTTTTATATTTAACCTGCTTTGTTGGGATATTTAGCTCAGAATGTTGTCTGGTAGTTTATATATATATATATATAGGTTCATATACCTTTCATTCCATAATTATCATATTTTCAGAAAATGGAATAAATAGAGGCAGACATCTGTGCCCTTCATTTGAACAGAACATAGGTTTGTATGAGAAGTTAGACAGAAACCATTTTGGAACATGGCTTAATTTTTGAAACAATGTTTTGAAAAAAAAAAAGTGTTATCTTTCTCCACCTGCATTGTCATCTTCCTCTTCATTTCTAATCCTGTTGACAAAACTGCTTTTTCAACTTTAAAATCTTTCTGGAATTAAGTGGCTTCTGAATCTTGACAATGCAACATTTTGATGCATGTGTTTGTCACATCCTGATTAGATTGGTATAACTCCTGCTCTCTCAGGTCCCTCTCAAAACTCAATTCATAAACCACAGTTTCATACAAGATGCTACCACTAGGGTGATGAAACAGAGAAATTCAATCATACCACACATAGGTTATCCATTTTCCAGAGGCTGATGGGAGAGATTGGATTTTCAGAGCTCTTCTGGGCCATTTTGTTTTGGTTTTGGTTTGGTTTTTGTTCTGTTTTTGATTTTGCTTCTGTTCTTTTCTTCCAGGCTTCAAGAAATTTTCTTTTAAAGTGGAGAAAGTAATTTTCATCTCCTCTTTTCCTGGCCATGAAACTATTCTTTCCATGTGCTTCCATTACAGATGAATCACTTAATTTTGTAAGCTTCAAATTTGTTTACCTCCATCTTCTATTTCAAGCACATATGTGATCAGGGTGATCCATTTCACTACTGTCAAAATTTGGTTTATTTTATTAATTCTGCCCTCTGAGTTTCTGATAGGGATAAGCAATGCTCTTGCCAGGTGTTCAGGTCAAGCCAATGTAGAGGAATGGTTTGGTTTGGAAGGTAGTGAACTGCTCTTTTCTTTACATGCCTCCAGTAATCCCATTTCATGAGCCTTACAAACAAGCTGCCTTGCATTTTTTTTTTGGTCAGGAGGAAAGAACAAGAATCAGCTCCTGAAATACTCTAAGGTGGGAGCACTAACTATGAAAATCAAAGAACTAAATCAGTCCACAGATGAAGCCACACCACTCAGGTTCTAGTCTTACCTTGAACAAGCCAGGTATCAGGACTGTTGATTTTCTGTCTTGCCTGCCAAATATTGCAGTACTTCTCAGGACAGAGTACAGCTGAAGAGACTGATTCCTGAACCCCATCAGAAAGATGACATTCTAGGATGGCTTGGGAAAATAAGGACTGGCACTTTGCTTCATCATGACAGATGCAGTGGTTTTAGAGACTTAGGGGTGAAGTCTGAACTAGTGTTACTTGTTCTTGTCAACAATGCTTCAAAACAGACTTACCATGGGAGGCACTGCAGGTGACCAAGAATCTACTCAGTTAATCATTGCTTTTACTACTGTGGGAAACAGCAAACTAATGGGCAGATCAGCTGGGAAGACGTACTTTCTTCGTTTGCCCATTTACAGCTCAAATGTCTACAAGAATCTGTAACAGAAGCAAGAAATCTCTCTAATCACTTCATAATCACCACAAGATCAATGCACTGTCTATCAACTAAAACTTGATAGATCTCAGATGAGTATTTTGAGTTTTAGTCCCATGTCAGCTTGGATATGGGCAGATGATGAATTTACGAAAAATAAAGGAAGGAAAAATACAAAATTCAAATAGACTTTACAGGCTCATACTGAGACACAGCTCAGTGTGAGTTCTTCAGAAGCTATTTCTGTGGCTTTCTCTAGAAAGTTATGGACTGTTCTTATTTTTCCCGAATCTGGTCACCCATTCTGAATTTTAACTGAGATTTTTAAAGGTTGTCTTTAAAAAGAAAGCAGAATTTGACAAAGCTTACTTATTTTTGACAATCTGGGGGGTAGCAGTGTATGAAGATAATTGTTGTTACAGCCCTGGTGAATGAATCGGGCAAGCTTCATCTTTGCTTCTAACTTTCCTGAGGCTTTAAACAATTTTTGAAATGTTCTCTTCGCTTCAGGCTCCCTAGTTCTCAGTCTCCCTGTGTGTCTGGAGGACACTCTCATTATCCCACTCCCACCTCTATGTTCTGAGGCTGGATTGTTTCATGTTTGTTTATGCTAAGCCATGAAAGCTTGAAATTGAAATCTGTTTGCTCCTCCACTTCCCACTCATATATGTTCTCATTCATTGTACATTTTTGCTATAGGATTTTATCTCAAGGGTGCTGAACTGTGTGAGGCTGCAAATATGCATAAAGAAAAATAAGTCATTCCATGAGCCTGAAAACTCTGCTGTCCTGCAGCTGGGTTCTCTGGTGTCTACTGAGGTATGAGCAGCAATTCTCTTTCTCTATACTTGAGACTTTAATGGAATTATAGGAAAAAAATATTAATGTAGACCTCTGGAGGTCTTCAGTCCAAGTCCCTTCTCAAAGCAGAGCTAAATTCAAGAGTTATGTTGGTTACTTAGGGCTTTTTACAGTCAAGGTTTTAAAATCTCCACACTTAAAAAGTCATAATATGGGAGGTTTTTTCCTCTGTGGGTTCTCTGTTGCCTAATACAGGTTGACTTCATTACGTAATCTTTTCAGCAGAGATGTTCATAGGATCTCCCTCTTTCTCTTCTGCCTAGCTGCTTATATTCATAGAACATAGAGGAACTGAAAATCTTTGAAGTTATTCTCGATTTGGTTGAAGTTCACTAGCTAACAAAAGTTACTGAAATGTAATAAGCACAAACAGCATGACCTCATCAGCCTTGTTTCCTTTAACTAAAAGTAGACAAGTCAAATGGTAAGTCTTTCCCCTCCAGTGCTATAGGACAGGATTTAGGACATTATGTGCTGTCATCTCTAAATTCCTCTCTGTTTTCAGCTAGACATGAAAGCTGAGGTTAACCCTCTTAAAGTAACAGCCTTGGTTGAAATGAGTGCAGCATTCTCCTGCACAGAGTCTGAATCCTGGGACAGGAGGAAGTGATTTTTAGGGCCAGGCATATCTGCCTTTCAAGCAAAAAGCCAAAAACTCCTCTCAGACTTCCAATTTTTGTCTGCAAGGACTGCTTCTCATGACACTGCCATGTCACTGTACTTCTTCTTTCTTCCATCTAGAGTTCACAGGGAGCCAGAAGAAGAGCAGAGGTCAAGACTGGCCAAATTTACAAAAGAACTTTAAGTGCACCTCCCTCCCTAAGCCTTGACCTTTCCCCTCCCAAGCACGCATGCACACACAGATTCAAGACTTATTCAAGTATTTTTTCCTTAAGAAAGAAGACTGAAAAGTATCACTTCTGTTGGTCTAATGCAAATGTGGTGAGGAAGTGGAACTCTGACAACAAACAGCATGGAAAAGCAAAAGGTATTGAGTGCTGTAGTATGCACAAGCACATGAGCATTTGTACCTTTTAACCATGAGATGATCTTGCACTGAATTTCCTTCTGCTGCCATGGCATCTTTCATTTCACGTGTAATGTGCTTAACAGAACAGGTACAACATTCACCATCTCAACAGAGAATGGCATAGACTGGCTCCTGCACTTGCGATGCTGACAGTGTCAGGCTTAATTTCTGAGAGGTGCTACTCCAGTAAATAAAATTTTCCCAATAAAACTTGGCTATATTAATATTGCACTTGTGCTCTTCCTATTCACTTTACTTTTTGAATGACAACGGACAAGGCTGCCAGTGAACCAATATATGGTTGAGCTCTTTTGTTTCAATTTGCTTACATGATTTTAATGTACATATGTATCACACTGCTTTAACATTCATCAGTAATTTCTGACTGACTGAAAGGAGGGTTCACTAGAAAAATCATATAGACTATAATGCCAGAGAGACACAGTTAAACTGAAGGGTGCACTCTTTGTCTTCAAAAACTCCCTCCAGTTTATATACTGGGCATGACATCATATGGTGTGGAATATTCATTTGGACAGTTTGGGTCAGCTGCCCTGGCTGTGTCCCCTCCCAACTTCTTGTGCCCTTCCAGCCTTGTCACTGGCAGGGCATGAGAAGCTGAAAAATCTTTGACTTAGTATGAACGCTACTTAGCAACAACTACAAATGTACCAATGTTATTTTCACGCTAAATCCAAAACACAGCACTATAACAGCTACTAGGAAGAAAATTAACTCTATCCCAGCTGAAACCAGGACCTAGACAAAAAATTGCTTTTCTGACACCCAAGTGCCTATTTTTTGAGGGATAATAACAACAAAAAAGAAAATGCTCTGATTCCATGAAGGTCTAATTTTTCAGATTTAACATTCTCATCAGGATTCTCAAACTAATCTTTCATTGTACCGTTATTCATTGTAATGAAATGTTTCAGTGCTCCAGAATCAGAATGTGTAGTTTCAGCTTGGCTTGGTATCAAATCACATTCTGCTGGTGCATTGCAGTGATTGATAGAAGTTACAGTTTGTGTGCTTACATTCTCATTCTTCTGCATCGGACAAGCATCCGTATCGGACAACTGACCCATATCTCATGTGATGGCACCAAATCCCTTCATAAATTGTTTTAAGTTAGTAAGGGGACATGTCATGGAGTATTATGAGAAATATATCTTTGCTAGGTATCTTGCCTTCTAGGGCGTATAGTGTACTTAACTGATGGCATTGGTGGAAAATACAAATCCTAAGTGATTTGAGGTAGAAATTGGTGATGAAATGGAGACTACCATGTTGTCAAATAGTTCCTCCTTTTCTGCGTTGCTTGGACAGAGGCACTACCATGCAGTGAAGCTCGGATGGTAAAACTCTGCCTCTTAAGTGATTGGAAAAGATCTGAGCCTGATTTAACTCCCTTTAAAAGCATCTGGGATTTTTGTTGATTGCAATCAGAGACAGATCAAGGCTTTATAGCTTGCCTGCCATCTTCTGAAATGTTATGTGACAAACAAGGCACTGGTATTATTTCTGCTATAGAATGTTTGTTATTTTATCATAGCAGTGATTATAGTAAGAACATTTGCTTCATGCTCAGAGTTTCTGGTGGCCTTTCAAAGATGAAAGAGTCTGTTTTTTTGGTGTGTGTTTTGTTTGGGTTTTGGTTTGCTTTTTTAAACTGACTTGGCCACATTGTCCCTTTGCTACTGCAGAGCAGTCAGCTGGCAGGTACTAAAACAATTTAATAGAATAAGGTTAATCTTTTCTCTTTAGTTAGACAACAATATGTAACATGCTCATTGGGCCAGATGACCTTGAAAATTAAAGTAAGAATAGGATACATTTGAGAGGAAAATATCTTTAGTTACAGGGGGGTGGGCGTAGAATAAACAAGAAGAAACATTCACTGATATAAGGAAGCAACCCCATACAATCCCCCTTCTATACACAAACCCCCTGAGAATTTCATAAAATGGACTGAGATATCTTATTGCTCTTACAGGCATTTCAGAAGTGTTTAAGTGTGAAGTAATGCAATCTTGTTGGAAATGAACCTCACCAAAATTCAGGGTCTATCAGAAAATCTTTCTGCAATTCCATAAACCACCTAATCTCCATCTGTAGAGA
Organism: Eurystomus gularis; assembly: GCA_013400335.1. NCBI lineage: Eukaryota > Metazoa > Chordata > Aves > Coraciiformes > Coraciidae > Eurystomus > Eurystomus gularis. Next base: position 192,590 of record VZZY01007360.1, read on the forward strand.
CTAATATATCCTCAGCACTGTAGCCCCAAAGTACTTCATAATCCTTCCTGTATTTCCTCTCAAAACAGCATGGAGAGTTGATAATTATTTTTATAAGAGAAGAACTGAGGCATTGCAATTTTTCCCTAGGTTGCATAAGAGACCTGGGGTTTTGTTCAGGACTTTCCATACAGTTGTAAATTTTCCAGTTAATAGTGGTAAAAAGACTTAGTATTGGAGTGCCTGGCTAACGGACGTATCTCCCACTCTAACTTTTGATGGAAATGATACCTGCTAACTAATGAAGCAGGGGTAGGCTGCTTGCAGGCAATGTATATGGGTTGAGTAACACTGCAGAGACAATAAAAGGGGCCTTGCCTCCCACCAACCATAATAGATGGATACTCATGTATCCAAAAGGTTGTTTGCAAGCTGAATGTCTTGCAGACCTGGCAAGACTATGCAAGAATACAATCAATATTCTGGCAGTGTATGGGAGTGAGAAATACATAAGTATGTTAGAGCCTGTTAGCAAACACAGTTATAGAAGGAAGCCAGCAATCGTGCTCTCTGGTGCTGGGCAGTTAAGCCTTGCTAGTTAGCATTCAGCCTGCAGTTTGCCAGTCCTGTGTTGCTTTTCTGTTTGCTATCTTGTCAGAATAGCACACACCTTCTTGACAGTTTTTGGTATCAAGTCAAACACTCACTTCAGGGTATCAAAGAGGAAAAGGCTTTTGTGATATGGAGATGGACTGCTTCTGCCTGAGTTTTGGCATGACCTATTGAGAATGCGAGTGCAGCATCAGTGCCTTTGCACAAGTGATGTTCTGGATGCAAATAGTCTGCTAGCCTGCAATGTAGTGGAGTAACCATTTAGTCCTATTTGGGAGAGTAAAGGCAATTTCAGGCACAGTGCTAATCCCAACCTCCAGGTATTAGAGCAGGTTCTCAGACACAATTGAATGCAGTAGTATTGGGAACCAAAGCCAAGCAAAATGGCTGAATTAAGGTATAACTGAAAAATACCCAAGCCCCATTCAGGATCCAGTAATGTCTTACCATCTTACAGTAACTTCCGTCTGTCCTAATCCCACAAACTTGGATGTTTCTAACATTCTATCCAGTCATAGTGTCCTTTTGGGATCAGATGTGGAGGAGCCTTGAGTATAGTCAGCTTTAGTTCAAATCAGTAAATTTGATGCCAAACACATAACATGCTACATAAATCTGAGTTCTGTTAAACAAAAATCTTGTCTTTGGCCTCTTGGATACGGTGGCCCAAATTATCGGGTGTCTGTTATGCAAATCACTTTTGTCCTAATTGCTCTTGTATGAATTGGGGACAATGTGATCCCCTCTTGTACCAGTGCTGTTGGGAAAATTAGTCCATCGGTGTTTATAAAGCAGTTGTCTCCTGCAGTGCTAAACACTTTAGAAAAGCCATGAAGGACTGAATAGCTCTGTCCTCAGAGCAAGCTTTGAGTAGCACACAGTAAGCAGGAGCCTAGGGCTGCATATTGAACAATAAGGAAAAGCCAAAATATTGAATAATCTGCTCATTAATGAGCAGCGTTGATCCTGTGCACAGAATAAAACAAGAGCCCTGTGGAAAACCACCCTGTGCTCCTGTAGTTAAAGGCTGTGTCATGATAATGACAGACAGGGCTGAATGAAGGTTGTGTATATCCTTGCAGCTGTGGCATATCCAAACTTTTAAGAGCTCAACTTTGTGACATTAAGGTTGGCTCCTTTGACTGCAGCTTTCTGTGTGTAATAGGTCTGATAGTAAAAGCTGAACCATCTTTTGAGGGTGTTCGTATAATGTTGGTCTACAGGGAACATGACACACCCTTCCTCTTGTCTGAAGGTGAGTAGGTTTAGCAGGACTTCTAGCTTCATCTGCCAAGAAGTATGTGCAATATGTTGTAATGTAGGGGAATACAGCTGGAGTATTCACTAATAATTGTGAGGTATGTTGTGTATCAGATTCTTTGCATAGCCTGAGGAGGGGCAGAAGTGGGAACAAAAGTATGATTCAAGATGAGCTGTGTCTCCAGAAACGCTTACATGTATATCAGCTGTTTTCTGTGAACCACTGAGGTCTTCACCTTACCTCCACCGAACCTCCACTTTCAGGAATGTAGAATGACAAAAGACATATAAAAAGTTCAAAGAAGGTCTGCCTGTCTGAAAGGAAAGGTTTGTAAGGAGACAGGATTTTAGGGCATTGTGTGGAAGCGTCAGGCAGACTGAGCAGGAGGGCCTAGAGGAGTTTGACCTGTTGACAGCACTCACATAAAGGTGGGAGTCTAGTAAATTAAGCACATGTGAAGTTAAAGTTCTCTTTCTCAGTGATTTACAGCTTGGGATCCATGAATTGCAGGTGGCTTTTGGACTTCATCAAGAAGGAAAGTTCATATAATACTGCATTATGGTCTATATATGTGAAATTTCTGAAGGGTCAAGGCCTGCAGTGGAAATTTTTTTGAGATGCAAAAATCAGAAAATCACCACTGTCTCCTGTGTTGCTCTCATTAAAACAAAACATGATATGTTTGGTTTTGAAAAGGCCAAACAATGAATCAGGCTTTAAAATGGTAGAGCTGTAGGTGTTCTCAGTAACTTGTTTAAAGCATCTGGGTGCACAAGATTGATGTGCCAGTGTGACTCAGCCTGCAGCTGGGAGTGGGAGTCCCAAGAACACCTTCCAGGGGTAGGTGCTCCTGCAGAGCATTTGTTTGGAGACATCCACACATGGGGCCAGACATTACTTCTTGTGGGAGAACTTTGCTAAACTGTGACTTGCCTCCCAGGGGATGTGCTGGAAACAGTCCCTTGAAAAACTAAAAGTGAACTGAGCGTCATGCAGGAAAATATGCTGGAGAGATGAGTACTATGCTAGCTGCAGGGATGAGCTGTGCTAGTGACAGGATTTTACCGTCTTACATCCCAGGCACACTCTCAGGGCATGATTCTTCCAACTGTGTTTTGTAGGGAGAGTTAAATACTAGAATTGAGATACATCCTGAAGATCAGAGAAGGGAGTCTGCCCATGTCAGGTGAGGATGTGTGTTCTTCTTGGTGTGTGTGTCTGTAACGCCTATTACCAGCTCTGAGGAATGCATGTATTCATCAGAAGGAAAAAATATCCCTTTGTGTTTATTCTTATTTAACATTGTTTACACAGAAAATGGAGAAACGTATCTTTAACCATCATGTACTATTTAAAATTATGTCAGTACACCACACAAGGCTCATTCTGTAAACATCGACTCCACCATGTGGTCTTTGGGAGCTAATGCTGTTCTGCTCTCTATGGCCACTTGAGCTCTGCCTGGAGCACACTGCAGTGGTTATGTTAAATAGCCTTTGTGAAGGTTTCCAGAGCTCTAAATTAAAAATGCGGAAAGCTGGGGAGGGGCAGAGAGAGTTGGGAGACGGGAGATTCTCTGTAGCTGGAGTGTTGGGATGTCTTGCTACCTAATTGCCTTAGAACATGTGGGCTTCAATGAATCCTCTTTAATGAATAATAGGCAAATGCATAAATAGTAAACCCAAAGCACCCAAACAGTGTAATACACACTAATGAAGACTCTGACTTCAAAGGCAGGTGTAGAGTTAATTTCAAAATGTCACAAATATATCAGGTTTAAAATTATGTGTTTATTAAAAGAAGCAAGTCTTCCATGTGTTCCCCTTGTATTCACTCTCTCATACTGCACACCTACTCTTCCTGCATGATATTGCAGGCTGCAGTCTCCCAGCAGTTTCTTGCTATAACTCTTGCTTCGAAGTGCAACAATAGACACCAATTACCCTCTGTCTCCACTCTTATTGCAATAAGCCTGAGGAGAAAAAAAGTGAGTGCACCCCCTCCCCCCACCACCTTTTCAATTTTGAATCCTAACCCTGTTGGTAGTGCCATTTGTGGATTTGAACTCTCTGGCTTTGTGTGTGGCATTATCTGGAGATTCACCTGGTACTGATCCAATGAACCAATGCAACCTTACAAAGCTGAAGGGAAGAGTGTAGAGTTCTCTTTGTAATAAATCATATGCCATGAAAAAGGATTTCTTTAACTCCTTTCCTCCATTATTCTCCATATCTCACCTTGTGGAAATGGGTCTGTTAGTGAGAGACTTAGACTCACATAGTAGGAAAAATGAGCAGGGGAGGAAGAACTGAAGTGAAAGGAAGGCAGAGGTTTCTGTAACTTGGAAGATTCCAGAAAGAAGAGGCACAATCTGAAAGAATAGGAAGCAGCCCTAAAAAAACCCCAGCATATGCCTTGGTACTAAACCTTTCTCAGTTCTAGAAAGGGACAAGGATGTTTTCATTAAAGCACCTGCATAAGAAATACCTAAAACCAGTGATGAGTTAAACCCCCAGAGGTGAGGAAGTTCTTGACCAGATAATTGCCCAGCAAACTGAATGCTGGTCTGAACATCTTCGGTTTTACTGAGTTGAGCTTGTAACCTCTTGAGATCTGGCTGCCTCCCAAGCAGGGAGGGCTGAATACTGCAAAATGTTTCAGTTTCCAATTCAATTTTGAAACTCATTTGCTTTGACTGAATTTGCACTGTGTTTATGTAGATTTATAAACACTGTAATAAATTTATCTACTTGTAGAAAACAAATTTTAGAAAAAGGCTGGAGAACATTCGTGAAACACAAATTCTAATTCAACAAGTATAATCATGGAACCTGACTTAAAAGTATATTTAGTCACAAAGCAGAACCACAGTATGTAGTTTGTATATCTAGCAAACCCTAACAAGCATAATCCAAAACTCAAACAGTTGTTAACAGCTTAAATATTTTAAACTACATACATGTCATTTTTTGTGGTGGCAATAACTGCAACACACAATCCAGGTTTTCACAGTATGAATGAAGAACACAATCAGTTAATAGTAGCAGTTTGCTACTTATTTGTTGTAAAAAGCTTGCCTACTTCTGCTTACACTTTTTTCTAACCTATGAGATCCTGTACCAGCATGTCATTCTAATCTGGCTCCATGTAAATATTGCCTGCCACATTTATGAGATCATTCACGGGCATGACCATCAAAGCTCATGGAATGGGGTATTCTCCAGTGCCCTTACTCTGGAAGTGTTTGCCTCTTCCATCCCTCACTAATTTTGAATCTGCTTTTGTCTTCCCCTGCACCTCTTGGAATTTGCAATGTCTCCTACTTTGCTCTCCTCCATATTCCCTTTCAAAGATCATCCTTAAACAGTCCTTTGATATAATTTAGGTGGGTTTTTTTTTGTTTGTTAATTTTGTACTGGACACATTTACTGCACAAAATAAACGTAATCTGCATTGGAGAGATTTGGAGGCCCTTTCTAAATCTGGGGAACACTTATATGAGAAACCATATTGAAGCCAATGACAGCACTTGCCATGTTATAAAGAGGTCTGGTCTCAAACATTGAAAGATCCTGTATTATAGTTTAACACAGTTTTGTCCCCTTGTAGAGCTGCTGTTTCTAGAGTATATCTACAATTGTACTTTACCAGCACAGTGCTTGAAGCAGCAGCTAAACGGTTAAGCAATGGAAGCAGCAAGCAATGTGTATGAGAAATGAGCTGCTTTAAGATTGGTAGGGGGAATTAAAAAGCACTGCAAGATGCAATTTTTAAGTTATCCTATTCAAGTTCTTCCACTGGAGGTATTAGCCACAAGGGAGATCACATCATCTGGGAGCAAGAGAATATAATGAATGCAGGATCTGTAATAGGCATATGGGAGACTCTTACCGTATGTTTTGGTCATGTCCTGATATACGTGAGCTTTGGGAGACAGTTCTACATGTAATAGAGTCAATAATCAAATCTGAAGTACCAAGGAACACAACTTGATGTTTCCTTAGAGAGACCACAAGTTTGCAAGAGATGAATAAAGAGAGAATGTGGTAGACACAAATTTGTCTTTAGGCAAAAAGGAAAGAAAAAAGACTTAAAAACAGGAGGAAAAAAAGAAAGTTTTATACTGTTCCCAGACTGGAAAGAAATAGTAATGCCTACATCAGAAATTTAATTAATTGTTGTTACATTGATAAAGATGTGATATACCACATCAAAGACTAGCTAAATGATATTTGGAAATTAATTTTGGTTCCTATTAAATTGAGCTCAGAGGAGCTTCCCAAATGAATAACTTGTTTGTCAAGCACTGCTTCCTTCTGTTTTATAAAGTCTTCTCAAGTAAAGACAACTATTTTCAACTCTTCTTGTTGCTTGAAATGAACTATGAGATTCATCACTAACCAGATATTCACTGCAAATTCAAATATTGCAAATCTCAATGCCTTAGTATCTTAGAGAAATTAGATATTGCTTACTTCGGTTCCCTATAGAGATGGTTTATATAAAGTTATCTAAAAAGTCCCAAACCCCAAATTTAATATTCACAATCCATGTTTGAATTTAAAATTTGCTTTTGATGCTCTGTAGTTTGGCCACTTCAATGTGCTCTGGAGATGAACATAATGGAATCAAAATATACTTGTTTTCTGTAATGTTATTAGTTTTAAATATTCCTAAACCAAAATGTAAATGGGACACATTAACCATATGAGGGCATATGGTTTCAGGTTCTGATCACTTAAAGTTAGCCTGTAGAGTGAGCATTCTGTTTTCTTGGGAACAGTGTCAAAATACGGTAAGACTCATGATGATCACCACAGTTTTTGCTTTTGTTAAATGAAAAACTTATTCTATGATTCTGCACTTATACCCATTTTATCCCACTGTAATTTCACCTAAGTTTCTGGAAGCACTTCTGATTTTATATTAATGTTAGTGAGTTCAAAGGAAGACAGAATTTAGTAGAACTCAGTGAAGAGAGTTTACCTGAAGATGAAAGAGAGAGAGAGAGAGATCTTATATCGTATGTTTTGCTTTGTAGTGGGATGGAGGCAACTTTCAGCATTGTCTGTGGACTTGTAGTTGTTGGAGTGTCCAGAGAAGAAATTAATCTGTTCTCTAGGCAAGCAGACAAGTAACAGGGAGGTGGCTTTCTCCACCACAGCGAGCTAGCTAGCTCATTTCTACACCAAGTTAGCAGTGATGAAGTTACAGAGCTGTCAGTTGGGTATTTGAACTCCCAGGCAGCCTGATGTTTGGGTTGTCTAAGGCCAAGGAGCACAGCAGCTCCTGCCTGCTGAGCTTCCCATAAAAATTTTTACAGAAGAATGTCCCATTAACTTTGTATTTTTTGGTTCATAGGAAAACATTAATCATTTTTGGAAATAAATTTAATCCTCTGGTTTCATCCCCTCACTTTTCTTAGCATTTCATCTCTCTGTCTTGGTTTTTATGTTGATATATGCAATCCTTTGTTTCAGATGGTAGAGTAGTGAGGCATTTTCCTTTCTTTTTGCCAATTAAACTTCTGGGTTTTGGTCATCAGATTCTTTGAATTTTTGCCAAAGGATAGTGCTACTAGAGTAAATCACTATTGTTTGCATAGGCGTCTTTAAAAGATTAAGGCTATACAGACATTCTCATAATAGATCAAGTGTCAATAAAAGCTATTCTTTTCCAAGAAGCTTTAAAGATTAGTAGTGAGGTTGATTTCGTTTGGCTGTTTGTTTTAAATACAGAGGAAGTTGCACCTCTGCCTGGGCTTTTATTATTTGTGTGGTCTTCCATAGAATCTATCCATAGATCTATCCGAGGTCCACTGGCCCCAAGCTCAGCTTGAGAGGACAGAAGAGGCTTCTTTCCCTGCTTGTACCAGTGGCCATAGATTGTCTAGGTGATCTTTGCAGTAGTCAAGGGACATGATTGTCCACTCCTATTTGTGCCACTTCCAGCTTTTTAATTTCTTCTGTGTTCACTCTAATATTGAGTTTCAATGGGACTTCCCAAAGAATGGGATATTACTCCACAGGACTGGGAGCAGCAGACTGAAACTCAAGACAATGTACTGAGAGGGATATGCATCAGAGCAGAAAGGAGAAGCCAAGGTGGCATACATGCTTCAATGCTCACAAGATTAGATGGCCAATAAGCATTTTTAAAGCAGTGTCTTGGTTGGCTTACTTTTGTGTAGGCAATTGCAGTAGGGGAAGAGACTCAGGCCCTGGGTTAGTGGAACAATTACATTCATGCTTTAAATCCCTTAAGCACATACTTAATGGCCATTGATTTCAATGCTCTTAACAGCTTTGATGAGTCAAGCTGACTGAGGACAAAGTAAAGGCCTAGTGATGCAGTTTCTGAATCATCCTCATAGCTACAGACCCCAGTTTAGGGCATTGAATACAAAGGAACATTGACGACCAAACAGGTTCTTCCAGTGCCACCATAGCAAGCTGGCAAAAGGCAAAAGTTAAAGTGAGCATCAGTGCTGTGGACGGCAAGAAGGCTGAATGTTTCAGCTGATACTCTGTTGGTCACATTATTTCTAAATTGGCCATTGCCATAAGCTTTCTTCATCCTTGGGGGAGCATTTGCTTTGTTTTTTTTTTCCATGAGAATAACTTGTTTAAATACATCAGCTGCAGAATGTAGCCCTAATTCTGCAGCTGAGGCCAGAAGAGGCTGCAGCCCATATATGTCCTTTGTGTGTGTTGTTTTTTTTGTGTGTGCAGGTGCTCCCTGATGGGGTTTGATCTGAATCGTCACTGGGCAAATCCATCTCCTTGGGCTCATCCCACACTGCACGGAGTGAAACAGCTCATCATTGAGATGTACAACAATCCGGTGAGTGGGGAAAGGTGATGACAGAGCCGCCAGTTGCTGAGGTACCACCAACACTCTCTGTGGGGTTGTGCAAGATTCCAATAACCCTGACATGACTTAATCCAGTGACAAACCAAAATAAGAAAGAAGCAAGCAACCACCACCCCCACTGCATGAGACAGGGAACATTTGTGTCTTTTGTCACAGGAAGCATCAGAGTGGAGAGAGCAAGTGAAATGAAGTTCAGCTCAGATTAAATATGGAATAATTCTGAAAGCAGGGTCTAAATTGAATCGAGGTTCTCTCGTTGATATCCTGAGCTGGATTCAAAACAGCAGGCCCTCCAAATTGAATTACTGAATGGCACTGATGTCTAATCCAGTAGCTCCGGCAGGGGTTGCTATGTAGCGTGCAGAGCAGGAGGGGGATAATATTTGCAAATATTATATAAATACACACGCACACACTCAGGCTCACTCAGAGAAGCAGAGGTGTTCTTGAAGGTGAAATCTTAGCTAATCAGAGGAGATGGATTGCAGAGAATATGGAGAAGAGAAGTGGGAGGGAGGCAGACAGCTATTGAATATTTGACATCAAAGCGCAGGATTATTGAACGTGGCATCTAAGAAAAACTGCTGAACAAAGATGGAGATGGGTAGGAAAAAATCACTGCCAAGTAAATAAGAGGAGCTTTTATAGATTATTATTTTTCTGTATGAAATTCCTAGTATTTGTCCTTTCTTTTTGCTTCCCATTATGGAGATGGCATTTAGATCTTTAATACCCTGAAGTTTTGCTGATTTTTTTTAATTATTTTTTTCTTTGTTAGTGTGAAAAAGGACCTGGTTTGCCTTGCTAATAAAGAAAGAGGATTCTTACCCTTGGCTACATCTTGTATAGGATAAGAGCTCCTTTAATTTAACTCCTGGTTCTCCTGATACATCTTAATTGGACTTTTTATCTTCCAGCTAGTAGTAATACCCATACAGAAGAGGGTTTAGATACAAGGAAGGTAGGTTAATAGATGAAGTCCTTACATATGGAGTGGAATCCAATTGCATGGAAAATACTTTCTTAGACTGCTAATTGTATGGCACAGAATTTGTCTTTCTATTCTGTTTGTGCAGCACCCATTACTGTGCCTGTGACCAAGGCTCCTAAGACCTGCTGTAGTAGAGAGGTGATGATGCAAAGTACAGAAAGGAGCTTTACAGCCAGCCTGGTCTTTCCTCTGTCTCCTACCTCAAAGAGTAAGACAACTTTACTTCTAGATGATGGAGAGAGCATGCAGGCTGCTTTGTCTAAGAAGAAAGGGATTTGTTCCAAGAATAAAGAGGTCCTTAAATGTTACAAGAAGGTTGGGTATAGGGAAATGCTTCTAGCTAGTAAAGCCACAAATCTTGGCACTATTAAAAGTCACTGTCAGTAAAATAAAGCTATTCTTGCGGGGGGGGGGGACGACGGACACACGCATGGTGAGGGAACAATTCTTTTCAGCTTTGTCCCCTTCTTGGGAAGCTTTGAAAACTCTGGTAGTTTCCAGCTGCCCCATGTGTGAAGAATGAATTTATTTGTGGTGGTGGCTAAAATGAAAAATCAAAAGAAAAGTTTGGTCAGAGTTGGTCTGAAATAGAAATCTTTTTTTTCTTCCATCTGTCTCCCACCCATCCCCAGTGATCAACCTGGGATGAACCAGTTCCAGTTCATTTCCTTCTGAGAGAAAGGAGCCTTTCAAACACAAGTGTAACATTTCATTTTCAGGGTTATTTAATTTTTTTTTAAATACTGTTTAAGAATCTTTTTTTCTGGATTAAACTACCAGCAAAGTTCAGGTGGCTCTTCAGGGTTTCATTTCTCAGTGAATTAGCTACTCACCAAAAAACCTTCTTGTCGGGTTTTATCATCTCCTAGTCAATACCAGCCTTTCTGACAGTTTTAGAGACCTTCAGCAATACGATGCAGTGTGTGGGATTATTGTTTTTTTCCAGGCAATACCGGATTCTTAGTCCCTCTGATCTCAGTAATATTTGTATGAACAGACCATATCCAAAGTGCTGGGACAAGAGCAGAAAACATACCAGCTGCCTCAGAGAGAGGGCTTGGGACTGTACATGTGCCATCCTGTTTTAGCAGTGACTGTTTTTATTATGTACTTGAGATAAAAAGCGCACCCCTCCCCTCCTGACAGAGTGCCAGAATAAAAACGTGCTTTGAATTACTTCAGGCTGCTAAAGATTTTAACTACTCTCCCGGTGTAGAGCGTAACTTTTAGATGAGTAATGCATGATAAATGGTTGGCTGCAGGCATAGGTGAACCGGTTGCAAGAGGGCTGTTGTCAAACTGCGACAGATCAGGGATTATGCATTTGAACACATCTGTCCTGCCACCTTCTCCTCACCTGAAGTCTCCTCATACTGGGGAACAGGAAATGAAATAAAATGCAAAGTAAAGTTCCCTGCAAAATATTCTAATAAAAAATAACCTTCACCCCTCCCATTCTAAACAAGATCTGCCGTGAGGAGCTGTCCACAAGAGATTGGATTGTTTAAAGCAGAGGAAGTTCAGCTTCATGTTACCATTGCAGAGTGGCTCAGTGCAGGCCTTTTAGATATGTTCATTCCCTTAAATCATTTAAGGGAAATTAGCTGTCATAAGAGCATAAAACTACGCTTTAAATATTGCTGTATAGGAGGATTTTTCTTCTGCTGCTGTAGTATGGAAGATAAGCCATTTCCTTTGAAAAAAAGTTCATTCTGGAGGAGGGAATATGACTGACACAGAAATAAGTGAAGTGGGCATGAGGCGTACACACAATGCCGTAGCTACAGTGATTCCAGCACTCAGTGGTCCAAGGCTAAGTGTTTACTGTACTTACTGTTTAAAAATAAACCAAAGCACCTGTGGTTCTCTGCTCTCCTGGGGTTTACGCAGTGTGCTTATTTTTAAAGTGTTTCAATTTCCATAATGATCATATCCTCTTTAGGAGGGATTGGATGGGTCAAGAAATCAGAGACTGATAGGAAGCTTTTGATCTCTATGTCACTGATTTTGAAACAATCACTCTTGAGACTAGGTCACTGTCATTGTGTTGGCCTATGTGAAGTGAGGGGATAGTCTCAGCTGGTTTTAGTAGCGTCAGTCTTGCAGATGAGACGAAGTGGTAGACTTGCTCTTCTAGATCATGTGCTGAAGATATTTCTGTTCTTAAGTAACTTTTCCTGCCCGTATGCCCGACATCACTGTCTTCCCACCTCTCTACCAGCTGATCTGTGTAGATGCTTTCCTTTCTGTCTGTGCCAGACCAGGTTAGCAGAATTAGCTCAGAATATTAATGCATTGTTTAAAGAAACTCAGATGACTTTCACCTGAAGTACATCAAAGGATGTTCATATGAGCTGTTCCAACAGCTGAAGTGTGGGGCCAGGAAGTTCCACTCTCATGTGATAATACACTTGACATGGGGAGCTGTTTGGAGAATGAATGTCTATAGCCTAGGCCAGGAATCTAATGCAGCATATATGCACAGCTAGATTAAATGTGAACAATGTGACTGAATCCGGCAGTGTTCTGTATGTGCTTACAGTTAAGCAGGTGCTTAAATGTTTTGGACTGGAAAATCAAGTGCTCAGCACTGGCAAGTTTAGGATGTGGACGGTCTATGGAGATCAAACTGTCCTTATCTCTGGGATAACATGAAGCCTCAGAGAGAGCAGCATAACTGCTTGATTGTGTGGCCATCCAGCACTTTTCCCAACAAGCAAATGTGCTCTTTAAAACAGATTTAATGAGTGAACTTAGGTGGTGTGTTCAGTGTCAGCTCAGTCCCCTTGAGTATGTGCATTGTGATGTGGTCTTTAATCATAAGGCCTCATGTTATTCTCTCAGCTAGACCCCTGCCTCACTGAGTTCTCCAAATGGAAAACCTTCACATAATAAGCAGCTATTCAGTGTTTTGTTTTAGCTTCAGTGTTCATTGTGCAGCCCTGTCCTGTATTTACTGTGCCCTATTCAGATCTTGCTCTGAGGATAGGATTGTTAATCTCCTTACGGGCTTTTTTGTTTTGCTCATTGCTATACCCTGGGAGCATTTCAGAGGTGTTAATTATTTTGGGAGGGACTCCTGTGAGAGACAAATATGTTATTCTTGTATGGATAGGAAACAGGCAGAGACAGTTACGATCAGAAGTGCCTACTCATTTGAGATAGATGATTTAAGATGTCTGAGATCACATTTGTTTCATGTCATTCACCAAGGCTTGATACATTCACTGTCTCATTTCTACCCTTTCCTTTTCCAAGGAAGATTGGGATAGACTACTTCTGTCATTTGGAGCTCATACGACGTAGAAGACAATGAATAGGCAGTGACTGACTGCTTGGGAAGAAACTGTTTCAAGTGATTTGCCCACCTCAGCTGAAAATGCAGAGATGGGATGCAGTGCTCTCAGGCACTCGCATTGCAACTCTGAACTTTGTGTTCTGGTATCCATCTTTCTTCTATTCTGCCTGTGTTCTACCTCCTGTTGTCATTGAAGCTGGAGTCCTACATGCAAAGGATTCCTATGTTAAACACTATTTACCTTGTGCCCTGCGTGAACTGGAGACCTGACCAAAAAAAAAAAACCAAAACAAAAAACTGCTCACCTGAGGTGCGCTCATTAATTATAATCTCAGATAAAACCAGAGTCTTAAGTTACTTCCTCATAGACAACTTTTCTGTTTCCATTTCTGACTTCAGAGTGCTTGGCATTGCAGTCTTTGCATACTTTTAATACCATTCTGGGTGAAAGTTTCCACTGCTTCAAAGCAAAACATACAGCTGAAATGAAGCCTCTACGTGCCAAAATCTGAGTCATCTGCTGGGCTGGAACCTTTAGATCCACCACACAGACATCTGCCACAAGAGCTGATGAATTAACTGATAGAGGATCGCAATCTGCTATTCCTGTGGACTGGCATGAGAGAGGGAGACACTGCCTGTGGGCTTTGTGGGTATCTGATGACAACAGAATTAGTAATAAGAAAGGATGAGTAAATACAATACTGAAGGCATGAGAAGGGCATATTTAAGACGGAATGACACCTTTTATGTTTTTGAAAAGGTTTTTTTAAGATCCCATGTGCAGGCTTAGACTTAAACAAAAGCATGTTTCCAGTATTCCTGTCTCTGAGGTGGCTTTGTTTTCAATCCAGGTAGGCCTGTGTAAGTAGTAAGACTACAGATGAATTAACATTTTTCTGAAAAGTCAATGTAACTCTGGATTATTTGGCAGATAACCACATTCCTCTCCATAAAGAGAATATATCTACTTTATTCCAAACGTACTGAACATAACATTCTTCTGGTTCTGTGTTATCATCTATCTCTAGACCCCTCTTCATAGGCAGATGGATATCCTTCACCAGGGTTGGCTCCCCTCAGTACATCATGCACCCTCACTACGAAGGAAGACAATAGAGACAGCTTGGCCTGGGGAAGAGGTCCGAGTTGATCTCGGAGTTCCAGCTTATTGCTTTCTCTGCTGCTAAACCCAGATACTAGAAAGCAGGTGAGGTTGAATGTTGAGTGGTGTGTGAAGAGGTTAGCATAGCCAGTTGAAAGGAAACCCCTTCTCACCCCCACAATCTGTAACTCATTACAGCTGACTGTATTACTGAGCTAAGTGGTTTCTCTAGGTTTTCCCACCATCAATGCCAAAGAGTACAGGCTTAGCCCTCCCTTGTGCTCACAGACTTTTTTTTAATGTTCTGTTTGTCCCATTCAAGTACTGAGCTTAGTTCATCCCTGTCAGGAGGTTACACATACTCCTACCACTTCAGCCCACTCCCCATCTCTTTCAAAGATGAAATTCAGGTGTTAATTCTTAATGTAGGGTCTCAGTCACTGCCCTTCTGCATGCTGCTCTGACCAGTGTTGTATTCAGATAGTCTTTAGATTGCCCACTGACAATGCTATTGTTCAACCTACTTCTTCTCTAGGCCTTCAATAGCAGCATCTATAGCGTACGATCAAGGACAGTGGTTTTGACTATGAAGGAGCCATGTTCAAAGTGGTGGCGTTGTGGGAGTGCTCCATGTGCTGCACATCCAGCCCCCAACTTTCTTCATTACCCTGAACATTTGTAGTGATGGAAATCAGGATCCTTGTTTTTCTAGTGTCCCTGGTTGTAAAGGCAGTGCCATATTTTGAGGGAAGCATTCTGGTTCCATGGAAAACTAGATCACAAAATGAAGACTTAGAAACCTGTAACTGATACTTTATAGCTTGCAACTATCCTTAATGGCAGCATTGCTTTAGTGACCTCCCATCTTCTCTGCACTTGGCAGTGTTACTTTCTTCAACAGACAGCACCACATTAAGAAAAATGCAGCTGGTCTCTGAGATGGGTGTACTTTGCTGGAGTGTGACATAAATCTTACTTTTGTCAGTCCTGCAAATTGTGTCAATCTTACAAGCTCTAGTTCCACTCATCTTGTGAAATGATGTTATTAGTATTATCATCAATGTGATACTGGATAGTTGACAAATAAAGTATAATAACAGATTTTGCAAGGGTTTCATATCAAAATTGTACACTCAGGCCTTCTTATACTATAAGCCCACAAGTACTATTATCTAATCTAAAATTTGAATGACTGGAAGCAATTGTCTTCTGTTCAAAAATTCTTCTTTTCCCTCATCATCTCCCCTGCTCCTGTTACAAATTGGTGCAGCAAAGTGGAATATATTTCACTGGAAAATTATAACCTGATTCTCCTTCTAGCTGAAGCCAGTTTGGATGTTAATAAATGTTTGGAAGGGCTGTGGGTTGGGGCTTGGTATTGCTCAGAAATCACTCAGAGCCAAACAAATCAGCTGAGGTCTGCATCATCTGGTACATGGAATCATAACAGATTAACATAGGGTAATGAGATCTGTAGCATAACACCCTACCTGGCTCCACTTTGCTGTTAGCAGAGCTCTTAGACTTCTTTCCCCAGCTAAACAACACAATAGCAATGAATAATCATTGTTAACACAATATTGAATTTTAACAACTTACCATGAAGTGATGTTCAGATAGTCCCTCAGATATCCTGGGTTGTCATTTGTACCTGATGGTTTTCACTCAGACATCAAAACAGCTATCATCAGGCATTATTTTTTGCCAATAATTCTCAGCCTAATATAGTACATGTTATTCTGAGTTCTTCTCAGGCAAAATGGCCAACACATTGCTTCTTGTTTCTCTCCTCCTGAAATTAGAAGAGATATTACCTATTCCTGTGCAGTATGTGTTCAACTGTGATAACCCTCTGGCTGCTTTCTCTGGTAGTGTTGGTGTTTGTGTCAGTTTGTTGACATTGTAGAAATGCCCTGTACCACTTCTATCTTGCAAGCCCCTATTGACTGAAATGTAACTTTTTAGTATTGCAAATATAAATCTTATTTCAGTTCTCCGCTGAACAAAACAGTAGTAAAGGCAACCTTTCTTTCACTAGTGCTAGAGTGTAATTTAACAATGCAGTGTCTGATTCTGTAGCTTTTGCTTAGTAGGTGCTTAGGATTTTGACTCTACTTCCCACCTTACAGTTGGACTAGCATAGAGAGAGTTACTAATGCCATAGCTAACATTACCCTTCATATAGACTGTTTAAAAGTATTCCCATTAAATTCTTCCTATTGTTAAATATGAATATATTGGGTATCTGCTGACAGAAATAAACGTGATGTGCATGATCAATTTTTAGCTGTGGTATTTCATGTTGCTTCCACTCTCAGGAGATCGCTTATCGGTTGAGAAGAATTGCTCAGTTCCTTTCACTCAATTTTAACAAACCTACTTCCAATTTTTTCTGGAGAAAATGTTCTTTCTTAATCTGTTAATATGTCCTATATTTCTGCTAGCTAAAGCAGCTTCTGATACTAGCAGTTTCCTTCCCATGTTCCACATAACACTATGAGAAACTTACTAGCAGCAGAGCTAGTTTGGCACTAGAACAGATT
This sequence comes from Eurystomus gularis, assembly GCA_013400335.1. Lineage (NCBI taxonomy): Eukaryota > Metazoa > Chordata > Aves > Coraciiformes > Coraciidae > Eurystomus > Eurystomus gularis. The sequence continues at coordinate 209,252 of VZZY01007360.1, forward strand.
ATTTGCAGGAGATGCTGAGTCTTTACCACTGCAGGGTTTTATGACAGGTGTTTATTGGGAAAGGTTTAGAGAGAGTTAATTCCCATTTGAAGCAGTAGAATACACTCAGTAACCTCTACAGATTTCCCTCTCATCTCCAATTAATCTATGAACTTTATCTCTACTATTTGTTTTTTTTTTCAACAATGTAAATTGCCTACATGTATATCTTCATATATATATATATATAAAAGAGAATATATAATTTCTCTGGTAACTTCTTAGGAATCATTGACACCATCAGATGAAGTCTCACCTGTAACTGTGGACTCCCTCTTAAAGTGATAGGCATGGAAGGGGTGTGCTGTTCAGGCCACCCTCTGCTAATAGCCTTACTCTTTGCAAAGACAAATTTGTAACTTGGGAATTATTAGTCACATTTCATCTAAACTAGCTAGGCTTTTTGGTCGGTTTTGCTTTGTTTTGATTACACTGACATGTTCATAATCTAGCTCTGGACAAGGCTCCACTCTATTTTTGTCAAATACTCTAGATTCTCCAGGGAACATGTCTACAGCTACCAAATCTCTCTCTGTACTCTGTGTTAATAATTGTAGTAACCTCTGACACAGGATGTGGTTTCTTTGGTTGGTTGAGGTTTTTGCGGAGAGTTTTGTTATCCCCATTTGGTAATGTTTGTATCTAGAATAAGAACAGTTTCAGCTTAAATTCATCTCCCAAAGAAGAATGAAGCACTTTAATCTCAGACATTAAAGCCAAAATCTCCTTTGTTTCAATGCACTGATGGTCAGGTTTTGTTTGTGCCTGACACTTCTAAGCTGTTCTCCTTTATGTTCAGTCACCTGTTTGAAGCACTGCAGACAAAGTAGTGTGTGGTTCACTACCATGTCTCTAGAGAAGTACTCCTTTAGTTAACTCTTTCAGTTTCTCAGATGTTCTATTAATATTTGAGGCTTGTGACTTGGGGTATCTGTGCAGCAGCATTTGCAGGTTGCTGCTTCAAACATCTATATCAGGCATATGTTTGTGTTTTTTCCTGTAGTTTTCTATTCTGAGAAATCTTTGTACTGCTGGTTTTTGTTTGGGGCAGAGATGTTAGTTATGACCTCCACTTTGCAGTGATCTACTGTACACTTTATCTTTTTTTCAAGGTGTTTTATTGCTATTACATGAAACTTGCATTGTTGCTTTCTTAGTTTTAACTCGGCAGCTCTGTCTCTTTCCACGGCTCTTTAGGGCCTTTAGTCAAACCCTTCTCTTTTACCTTGGATCAAAATATTATCCATCAAAGCCTTAGTATCCTACCATCAAAACGTGGTTGTATTTTCCTGGGACATGCCTAGGGGGCTGAACACAACTCAAATATCCCTCTGAGGAAATAGTGTCTCCTAAAATAGTTTTTTGAAGATGTACAGCCATGTTCTCTATTTTTCTAGGGGCATCTGCCAGCACCCTGCTGATGAATCAGAGCCATCTCTTCAAAGAATTTACCCCTTGTCAATGGAGGAAAATATTCCCTTTATATAATACACATATTTTTTTTCTTGGTCTGAGTGTACAGGAGGGGTTCAGTATGGATTCTTTTCTCACTCTCTTCCATCTTCCTTCTGCTCCTGCTTTTTGTGATTCTTACAGCTGTGATGTTATCAAATCCCTCTTTCAGAATCTACATTAGGGAGAGAGGTTTTTTCATTTTTATTTTAAGTAGCATTAAACAGGGAGTGGTTGATATGTTCAGTGCTGTGTTGAGAGTTTCCCTGAGTCTGGGAAACATGTTTAAGCTCCTCCTCAGTAATTCTGGCTTGATGTGTCTCCTCCCCTTCTCTGTTTTTCAATGAGACACAAGGTTTGAGATTTTTTTTTACCCATTTATGAAAAATTGCCCCTTCACTGCTTCTCCTCCCCCAAGTGCTTCTATAAACTGGGTTAGAGTCAAGGTCACGGACAATTCTGCTTCAGTCAATGGTTACATTTGAACGGATGAGCACTGAGGAGATGGAGCTCCTGCGCTATACAGCAGCCAGTTCCAGCTGGCTCTTTCCAGAGCATCTTAGAGATGGGGCTTCTCACAGGATGCAAGTGGAAATGCCTGGAATGAGCTGATCCATTTTATTTTTCCTACTTCAGGCAGCACTGGGAACATGCCTTTTGTTCATGTAGCTCAATTTTCTGCCTGGGATTGCATTTGCCTTTTAAGACACAGGGGCAAAGTCACTGCCAGGGCTTTTTTTTATTTAGTACAAAAGAGCTCTTAGTATTCAAAAATGATTTACAGACAGCTGGCCAAGTGTTTGACCTAACTATATCTGTTCGTGCTATTCTACTGGTGCAAGATAGCTGTAATAGAGGCTTACCCAGCCAGTGGACAATTAGCCCAATGTATGCAATGAAGATGGGTAAAGTGAAATGCTGATTTTAAATGAGGATATTGACATAATAACATCTCAATCAGCGAGCACTGGAATAGCAGTGTAAAATTACTCACGAATAGCAGAGGAAAACAAGCCAGTGGAGGAGTGACATTATAGTTAAAAGAAAGCTCAGAAGCAAAAAAGGGAAGAGGGGGGAAAAAAAAAAAAAAAGAAAAAGAAAAAAGAGGGGGGGGGCAGAAGGCAGAATCATATCAACAAGTACTGAACAGTCTCACAATCTCTATGCATTAAAATTTCATGCCAAAGTGGGATGGTAACAGCAAGCATCTTTATGTCATGCTCAGAATTACTGAAGAAGCAATGAGAACTCAAAGAACATAATGAAGGGGAGTGACTAAGTATTGTCATTAAATGTGATGTAGAATCTGCATTTATACACTTAAAAAGTGACATCATCTTGAAGCAAGAAATCCAAGATCCCAAAAGAAAAGACTAGATTTTTTTTTAAATTTATCCCTGAGCAAGGATTAAGTCTTGATTGAAGTTTAACCTGTCAAAGAATCATTCTGTAATAGTAAATATATTCATTCTCAAATTCATCATCTCTGAAGGAGTACAAAAGCCAAAAAGTCCTTAGGTTGGCTTCTGAAAGGCGGCCAACATAAAATGTAAAAGAAAACTGAAAGCAGTAGTGAAAAAGGCAAGACAGGACAAAATAACACTTCCAGGTGACATGGCAGCTATAGGAAATCACCATTGTAGGAATGCATTTTTGCAGCTTAACCATTAGGGAGTATTACCCCTATTTGAAAAACTCTACGACTTTATAAAAGGTCACATGAGAAGTTAGCAAAGGGGATTATTAGACTGAGAAGGCCATTAGCATTAAAAGGACACCCTTTGAAGTCTTGCCCAAAAGAACTGAGGAAAAAAACCCACTACACTCCAGCAAGTTAAATGCAAAACCATAATAATAGAGGACAAAAACAATTTTGAGGAATAACTTGCTAAAGGCATAAAAACTAATAATAAAAACTTTTTAAAACACATCAGAGGCAAGAAGCCTGCCTGAAGGTCTATAAGGTTGATAGATGATCAAGATGTAAAAGAAGTGCTCAAGGAAAATAAGGTCTTTGCAGAAAAGCTAAATGAATTATTTGCTTTGGTGCTCACTGCGAGGAGGCTAGAGGGAATTCCCAAATTAGAGGCGTTCTTTATAAGGGACAAGTCAGATAACACGGGTAACAGTGGTTTAATGGTATGTATCATTTTGGAAGGGGAATTTGTACCTCATACATCTGTTAGTCTTTTTTGGAGGAGTTGGCAAGCATGAAGATAAAGGCAATTCACTACCTGTTGCATAACTTTGAATTTTTTATAAGCTTTGGCAAAGTCGTTAACCAAATGATTTTAAAGAAATTAAGAATGCGGTTTATTGCTGGATGACATGGGCATCCTGCCTTTAAGATTCAACACTAATGAAGGTAAAAGCAAATTTTAACGTTATGTGAAAGTTACATGTGCAGATTTCTGGGATTATGAAAAAAATTCATGAAATATTCAGAAAAAAATGAATAGATTTTTCTGATGGTAAACAATTATTTCATGCAGTCAAAGTTACACTACAGAAAAATCTTATGATATTGAGTGATAAAATGGCAAATGAAGTCCAGTGTCAACAGATGCTAAGGCACTTGTGTGTCTTTGTGATGAAGAGGGAGGGAAGTCAAATCAAAGAAGCAGAAAATAAAAAAATCCAGTGCCAATTAGTAATATAATACTACTTGAGAAAGAAGCTCATGAAATGGCTTTCAAAATACCCTATCAATGATCAGCTGTGCTCAAGGAAGCAAAGGCCATGTTAGATTCATCACTATGGTACTTTATATGTTTACCTGTATCTTGGGAGAAGTGTATGATTCTGACAACCTTATCTCAGAAATAACAGAATAAAGATTTTCTAGAGAAGGGTAAAGAAGAAAGAAGACAAGAAGTCTGAAATTATTTGTGCATGACAAAAATTTATACAGCATAGGCCCTTCACCTTGAAAGACAGAGATCTGAGGAGGGATAAAGTAGTTAAAAAAAGTCAAATATATGAAAGTTATCAAAAACAGACTAACAAGAAGTAATCTGTCAAAGGCTATTAATGCTGTCCCCAGAGTTGGGAGGTGTAGAAGCTGCCAAAATAGGGATGCTATTACTTGGGGAAGCATTGTTAATATTTGTGCTTTTGCTTGCATTGTTTTTTAAACATTGTGTGCTGCCCACATCCGGGCATCTCTGTATGGCCACTCTTATATGAGTTCCTGCATTCTCCAGAATAAAGTACAATAGGGTGGCTGTATGACAGCTGAATTGACACAATCAGTTTTATGGACAAACACTAGTAACTGTTCTGCCTAAAAGAAAGCTCTGTTCTTCCCTTGTGTTTATCCTGTGTACCTCTGCATTCCTGTATTTATGGTGCTCAAGGCTACCTGAACCTTGGTGGAGGTAGTATGCAGTGCCATACAGTATGACTAAATTGCCCAAAAAAGATGTGAAACTGTGTTTTGAACAGGAAGAGAAAAGACTGTAAACTATATGATTTCCCTAGATAAAAGAGAATTCTTCTCAGTGGAGACCATTATATTCTCTTTGTGACAATACACAAAAGTACGGGCTAGGTCCCTTGACTTTTTGTCACATCTCATTCCAAACTAGTAATCCCTAAAAGTCTTGCAGGTAGGATTCTCCACTGCTTACTTTCATCTTGTGCCTATTTTACTGTGCCATCCAGAGCCTGGGCCTAAGAACAGGAATCCTGTGAGAAGAACACAGTGACTGCCTAACAGCTTAAAGAAACGCAGAGTAACTAGTGGATCCAAGGGAGGTATTTTAGGCAGATAGGCTTTATTTACAGAGTTGGGTGACTAGAACTGAACGAGTAATACTGTTGTTCTTCTGAAACATGTAGAAGTTATCCTTTTTGATTGCAAGTTGCCAGGATCTTTGCTTTTTTGAAAACTCATCCTATGAGAATTATAATGAAGCAGAGCTGCTTCCAGAATTGTTATTTTTCTTAAACCTGAAAAAAAGCTCTTTTAGACTCATAGTTATCAAAAATAGCTTAATGCCAGTAGCATTCCTAGCTGGATTTTTCAGGCAGCAACCCTGCAGTTTTGCATATGTTTTCTTGATCTAGAGCCCAGTTTAAGCTGTTGAATGGGGTCTGTGTCTATAATGTTCCCTAAGTGCTATTATGCAAAGAGATTGCTTATTTGAATCATTAATCAGCCTCTGGATGGCTGCAAGTTCTTATATTTCATGGCTGTTTTTCATGATGTATGTGACCTATTCATAGCATTGCTCAAGCTGAAGAACAAGAAGACTTAATTCCCATTCTAGTTAAAGCTTTTCTGCTGACTGTCTTCACTAGTACATGCTTAGAAAATATCCCAGACCCAGAGGACTGCTATATGCAAAACTGCTCGAAAGGTTCCTCAGACAAGAAAACTATACTAGTAGCTTAACTCTTTCAAGTCAGGGTTAATGTGATAGATCATTGTTTCCTATATGGATGCATTCGGTCATCTTTTCAGAATCTTATTACTATATGCATTGTGAAAAAATGCAATTAAAATCAGTGTATTAATTATCATAAGTTTAATTTTCTTATTGCCAGGAGATACACTGTGATGTTGAAATTTTACAGCATCAAATTTAGCAACAGTTCCCATCTTATAAAACAAAGCTTCTACTTGTTGTCTTCTACAGTGCTGACACCAGTGGATCAATAGGTTTTTTTAAACCAGACAGGAATCACTGTGATAATCTAGTCTGACTTACAAAGTACTAAATATCATCCATCATGGTTTTCCTAAATGGGCATCAAAGTCTGAGTTTCCCCAACTTCTGGTGGCTTAGCTGTTAGAGAGAATGACAGATCTAAAAGAGCTTAGAGGGTTTATCTCACAAGAGCATCTGGAATATCAAATCTTTCTCAAAATATCTTCAAAATCCCATCCCTGTACTGGTACAGTTGTTAATATATATATATATATATATATTTATTTATTTATTTTTCTTTTAAACGAAGTATTTCCTTTTCTCTTCAGTATATCTACCTTCTGAGAACTGACATACCGGAAACTGCCAGATAGAGCAGGATTACTGTGCTGGGTCACTTTGATGGTCTGAGCTGCAGAATCTGAACATACTTCATGAGATAAGTCTGCCCAAGTATGCAGAAAGCCAGGGGTACTCCACCGCATGAGTTGTCTCCTCCATTCCTGTTGGGATATTCCAGGCTGACCCTTTAGAGACAATGTGGGTAATTATTTCACTGTTTCTCAAAACATGGTAAGAGGAAGAATCACATCATGAGGGCTGATAACCCTTGGTTCACATAAGTCTGGGAGAAACAGAGTGTTGCCTGAGCATAAACAGAAAAATCTAAGTTAAGGTGAACACACACCATGGGGTGTTTGCAGGCAGGGAGAAGTGAATGATTCACTTAATAATGCTGAAAAGGGAGCTTCGCAAAATAGTATGCATGCAAAGTCTGCAAAGCAAGTCCAGCTTTGCTCCCTCCTTCATCATGGTATTTTGGTCTAATTGACCCTTTTTATGTGTGTGGATGTATAGAATTTGATGGGGAGTTTTGGTGGTTTTTACGCTTTTACTCAATAACTGCAGAAAATATAATGCTACTAATGTTACCATTTTATTGTCTTAAATAGTTTGTTACTTTAAATGTTTTTCTTTATGAGCTGTCCCCTAAAAGATTATTTTCTAACTGGTGAGAGTATCTTGCATTTATGTTCAGATTTTTCAAAAGCACCTGCTGAAATAGGATCTTGTCCTACCTTATTGTATCTTAAATCCAAAGTTTAAATGCAAGTTAGGAATCAGTCTGTGCTCTACTGAAATGTAGTCACCTCTGGAAAAGACCCAATTGGTGGAGCACTATTTGAAGGCTGTTTACTTAGATGTACATCAAGAAAAACCTTTTTCTGCTCTGAGTTCAGCTAATCTATTGTTTTGTATTTTTTGAAAATAAACTGCCTTCATCTTAGTATTGGTCTTCTGCTAGGGAATTTGTGGTGGTTTATGACTTCTCCCAAAAAGGGTACTCGCTATAGAATTAAATCTCAGCAGGAGTAGATTTAATCCTCCCAGATGACTTGCAGTCTATGGAAACATTATTGCCTGTGCTTGGTTGGTGAGCCTGCCCTTCAGGAGCAGGATGTTCTCTTCTTGCTGCAGTTAACTCATGCAATAGAGACAGCTTTTTATTCTGTTTATGTCCCTTGGTAATGGCTGTATTGATCTGGCCTGATGTAAGCAAAGGTTCACAGTTCGCCAAATGTTGCTAAGGGTACCAGACTATTACTGCCACAGGCAGACACATTCCATCATCCCTCAACCTCCGTGTGAAAGCCAGAGCAGCAGGATGCCACACATTGGTGACTCAGGAAAATGGCATGTGTTGGTATCCGGCATATGTCAGACTTGGATGCTTCTAAAATTAGAAAGAGTGTATTGCATTGTGGTGGTGGTGGTTGTTTTGTCTGTCAAGCAATGCAGGCATGTTTAAAGGTTAGGCTAATTTTCAGTTGTTTGGAAATGAAAGCCACAACGACAGTGCTGTGCAGGAACACCAAAGAATTTTGTTTTCAAACAAGCTGAGCATTTCTTTCCTTTAAAAAAATATAAAAGTTGCTCAAACTGACCTGAGCCAGCCCAGTAAGGACGGTGGGCTATTGGCCAGCCTGGCAGCCCTAGGCAAATGACTTAATTATCTCCTTGCTTGTTCAGTTCAACAAGGAATTTTCACTAGAAGGCAAAAGCTAAGAGAAAAGGTTTTGAGCCTGAATTCTTACTTGTGGCAACTCAAAGCAGAGCTGTAGGAATGAGAACTGTTGAATCTCCTAATACTGCCTGGGGGATTTGGCTCTTTGTTTAGAAAACAATTTAAATCTGTTTACCTGACTTTTCTAGCACAAAATCCCAGTTGTCCTTTGAAATAAGATTTTTTCTAGTTCTGCAATTGTCTCATCATGACAGAATAATTTGATGGGGTTTAGACTATTTTTAAAAGCAAGAGGCCTGAGCCTATAGTTGGGAAGGGGGCTGGTGGGAGAACACAACTTGCTATTAGATTATTAGGTTGTTGGGCTTTTTTTTTCCAGAGCCCAAGGTGGAAGAGAGATTAGATGAGGGCAAACTGTTTTCATTTTTTTCTTCTTCTTCTTGAGAGCAAAAACATTGATTGCTTGATCCCGCCTTGTCCTGGTTCTAGTCTGTTAATTCCAAAGATCATTCTCCAAGTGGCATGGTTACTTTCTAACAAGATTAGAGGGAGAAAGGCAGTGAACTGCTCAGTTGCACTCTAGAGGCCCTTGGAAAGTGTGATTTGGAGTGGGTTGGCTAGAGAAGTAGTGCAAAGAGGCCTGTCCAACCTAGCATATTATTGCAAGGATTTTACATCTGTCACAACAGTGGATTGTTCTCTGCGAAAACAAATATTTAGCAATTATTGCCTGTGTGAGTCAAACTGATATATACCACTGTTGTATAATAAGGTGGTGTTCCGTTCAGAGTGTTTGCAAACGACTTTGTTGGTTTCTGCAGTATTGTAATAGCAAAAGGCAATAACAGACATTGTGATTTTGATATTAATGAAAATAACTTCAAATGCAGTTAGCTAGATCTGAAACACAGAAATTCATCCAAGTGAAATATTATTTTAGCTTTCAGTCTTGTTCTGAGAGTACCAGTATCTTTACTGAAGTCAGTGGAAGCCGTACATTACTGTGGCTGCTTTTAGCCATTCAGATTGATTTATCATCTGAACCCCTTAATACTGTGCACAGAGAACACTAGGAAAAGTGTATATGTATGTGTCTATACATACATTACACCTATAGTATCTTTTACATATTGTTTTTCTGTTGATTATGTGTTTTGCAAAGGTATTTATCTTCATCTCTTCCCTGTGAAGTTCAGAAGTATGATTTGTTCTAGTTATGCTGCAGCTCAGGGAGACGCTGCAGCATTTGGAATAAAGCTTGGGAGACATTTACTAGGCCATTACAAAAAGTGTGGTCTGCACCGGGTACCCAGGCCCAAAATGCCAAGGAGAAGCTGCCATCTGGCTTTGCAGGCTGGCCAGCATCAGAAGGGTCCATGCTAACTGGAGCACAGCCCCTCAGTTAGCTGTAGGGAGCCATCCTGCAGGAACTCAGAGACCAGCCGGATGACTTGATAGGAATTTTCTTTCTCTAACTTGTGTGGTGAAGAGTTGGCTGGAGTGCACTGCCAGCTGCCACCCTCTTTCAGGACCCTGTTGAGAGAATAAATCTGAACTTCAGCTAACTGGCTCTGTACCCTGGCTAACTTTGTTAATAACAAAGCTGATGCCCTCTTGAACCACACTGGGACTTCATTTTAGGTATTTTAGGGTTTTTGTCCTTTGGACTGGAATAGATAGAACAGACTGCAGGCAGAACAGATTGAATTATCACTCCCTTAGTATAGTTTTCACTTGGCCATTGTTTTCTTCAGCCTTGTAGAGTAGTTATAATAATGCATAGGTGAAGCTCAAAAAGTTTGCTTAGGGAACTGTTAACATTTCAGGAAGAGTGGTCAGAGTGAAACTGATTTACCTTAGGGTATGCAAATGTTTAAAGTCACCCTGAAATCAGTACTTGCTCCTTATGTACTCTGAAAACCCCTCAGATTAGTGCTTGGCAGCTCTTTAGAACTGAGCGTGAGAGTGCTCCTCAACCTCATACCTTGGCTTTAACCAAGCCTCTATTCAGCCCTCATCCCTGCAGCTTGTCCACTTTCCCTCAGTCTTCAAGGCAGGGATTTGTCTGGAGGACCAGTTCCTAGCTCTGATACAGGAGGAACCCTTTGGCCCCCAGATAGGGGAGGCATGCACATGGGATCTTCCAATGCATGATGTAGTCTCCCTATTCCCCTGAATGGCCCTCTCATGCCTTCTGAATCCAAGTTCCCAGCCATGGAATGACCATGGAAGAGGTTAAACTACCAAGGAAGGCTTCTAGAGGTCTGCTTGAAAAACAATGTGCTCTGTAGGTGGCTCTATTGTGGCCTGTAAATTGAGATGTAAATGGGGAACCACAGATTGGGGGAAAAATTATTTTCAAAGCCAACCATAAATATAGACTTGTTTGTTTATGCATCTGTATGCTTGGGTCAAATTTCTTTGATCTGGCTGCCTAGAAAGCATCTCTCCTTCCATAATGAAGCTTTGAAAGACAAATACCATGATTTCCATCAGTGCTGGGCATGGGAATCATAGAATCGTAGGGGTTG
>VZZY01007365.1:8443-25639 GCA_013400335.1 Eurystomus gularis
ACTGCACAGAAGGGAAAGCGCCTCAGGCCAGAGGGCTGGGACCGGGTTCTTTCTGACTTTGTTTTGCCATTAATGTTTATATTTAGTTATTGTTCACCTGCTTTAATATATATATATATACTAGTAAAGAACTGTTATTCCCACTCCCATATCCTTGCCTGAGAGCCCCTTGATTTCAAATTTGCAATAATTTGGAGGGAAGGGGTTTACATTTCCTATTCCAAGGGAGGTTCCTGCCTTCCCTGGGAGACACCTGTCCTTCAAACCAGGACACAGACTTTAAATCTACTACCACTGAAAAAGAAATCATAGCATCATATCCCAGAGATTTGTAATGATCAACCTCTCTTTTCACTTCCACCTTATCACCTGTATTATTTCCTTTTTTCTTTTTTTTTTTTTTCAATTGGAGCTACAACTAAGACTATGGATTTGTTAAAAAAGGTAATGTTTTACTACAACACTGCAAGGCTTTTGAGATAACAGTAAGGTCTATACTGTACAACATAATAATGAAACAAAAGTCTGACAGGCTATAACAAATGGCAACAACTGTATGCAATTAATACAATTTAACCTTACTAAACACTGAGTTATGGCTGAGTTCAAGTGGAATTGACTTCGGTGTTCAGAGACATCTTACTAAAAGGTCAAGATTCTTTCCGTTATGGGATCTCATTGTAAGAGGTTCTTTATATTGTAATAGATTTTTTTGGTTTTATGGTTTTACTTATTTCTATTTTAAATAATCACCTCTTCACTCTTGTTCCATATCATTTTTTCATATATACCTATTTATTGTTTCATTTGTGTTTGGGAAGGGAGAGAGGGAAGGACAATGCAGTAGCAATTTTGGCGTGTTTACTTGACTCTGAATTAAATAGCACCTGCAACCAGAAAGGCTATTGCAGTTTAACATCTAATTGTTCTTCAATGTGTTTATAATTTATAAACACTACAGCTGCAGCCTTTGCATTAACATTTAAATCATATTTGGAGTAGACTTCTCTTAGAGAAAACAAAATATGACATAATGCAACAGTCTTAGCTGTGAAAAGCAGAACTTTTATTTTAAAATTAATAAAAACATTTTATTTTTATTTCATACCATTCAATGAAACCTTGTAGAAGCTTAGCATATACAAACAAATGCAATTATAAACTACATTCCTTATTTCTGTTTATATGTAAAATATATTTTGGATAATTGACTCAAATATCCATGTGTTTGGTTTAAATGCTCAAAGGAGAGAATAAAAAGGTTATAAAATATGGTTATTTTGGTTCAATTCATGTAAAGACCTCTGTGATTTTGATTTCTTTCTACAGTTAGTTCTTTATTTTCCTTTTTCTCTTCTCTGAAAGTGGATAAAAATCTTTGTATCTACAACACTGCATGTACCAGTGTATGCCTTGTGACACTGAAATGAAACAACCCACATCAGCATCTAAGGCTTTGCACAGTAGACCAATTGTCCTTGAAGAAGCTTTCTCTAATTAATTACTATCTTTACCTGTGTGTAGAGCAATCATATTGGCAGGAATTGATTGGGCATGTTAGACACTTCATTTAGTTGGTAAAAAAGTCCTTTAATTAAAATAATCTTACTGCTGCTAAAATGAACTGTATCCTAAGCAAACTCACCAACTAGAATTTAAAGCCCCTGTACTCGGCACTCGTGAGACCGCACCTTGAGTACTGTGTCCAGTTTTGGTCACCACAGTACGAGAAGGACATTGAGGTGCTGAAGCAGGCGCAGAGAAGAGCAACAAAGCTGGTGAAAGGGCTGGAGAGCATGCCCTATGAAGAGCGGCTGAGGGAACTGGGTTTGTTTAGTCTGGAGAAGAGGAGACTGAGAGGAGACCTCATTGCCCTCTACAACTACCTAAAAGGAGGTTGTAGCGAGGCTGGTGTTGGTCTCTTATCTCAAATTAGTAATGATAGGACAAGGGGAAACGGCCTCAAGTTGCGTCAGGGGAGGTTTAGATTAGATATTAGGAAAAAATTCTTCACTGAGAGGGTAGTTAGGCACTGGAATGGACTGCCCAGGGAGGTGGTGGAGTCACCATCCCTGGAGGTGTTTAAAGAACGAATAGATGCAGTGTTTGAGGATATGGTGTAGTGGTTAGAGAGGATATGGTGTAGTGGTGTAGTGGTTAGAGTGATGCTAGGAGAAGGTTGGACTTGATGACCCTGGAGGTCCTTTCCAACCATAACGATTCTGTGATTCTGTGATTCTGTGAAAGTACTACTTGAATTACATACATTTTCCTCATCTTCAAACTTTCCTTTCAGAAGACTCATTAAGAACATTCAGAGATTTATCCTCAATTTGTTTTTTTTCCCTCTTTCTCTCATTGTTTTATTAAGTTGAGCCAGGGCTTCTAATTTCTAGAAGTAATTGAAGTATTGAACTATGTAGATGGTTTGAAATAGTCTTTCTGCAGAAGGCATCTCTGGTGTCATAATAGCTAATGTCACCATAAGGAAGATACGGAATATAGAAGTTCCTGTATCTTTCACAATCTAGTTAAGACAACATATATACTACCAAATGAAACAATGGCATGGCCTAATTTAAACCTTTCTGTCTCATCAAATTCACATTTTTAAATTCATTTATTCTCCAAAATACAGTAGTGACATGGTCTAACCCCCGTGGGCTGCTAAGCACCATGCACCCAGTCACTCACTCTCCCCCAGTGGGGTGGCAGAGAGAATCTGAAGGGTGAAAGTAAGAAAACTTTTGCAAGTTGGGATAAGGACAGTTTAATAGGTAAGGCAAAAGCTGGGCACACAAGCAAAGCAAAATAAGGAGTTAATTCACTTCTTCCTATTGGCAGGCTGGTGCTGAGCCATCTCCAGAATATTTGGGGAAGGTCTCTATTTTGTGTACAGTGGAGGTCTTACAAGTCTCAAAACTCAAATAGATAAAAAGAACAATAACATTTCTTCCACAGCTCTGTTGCCTGTACTAAAGGTGAACTGGCAAAATAATTTCTGTAGCATCATGGGAGGTCCCTGTATCACAGAAGTGTCACTGGTATTACACAGCAGTATATGTCTCAGCAACAGATGCTGTCAAGCTTTGTTCATTGCATTTTGTGTTATTACCATTGTCACCTTTCAAAGAGAAATTGTTAGTGCATATAGATCCCAAACATCAATGATGATGGACTGAAAAAATGGAATAAAAGTAGTCACTTGCTAAGTATTGCTACAGGAATTCACCCAGAATACTTATCTTCATTAAACGAAGAAAATAGGAACAGCTTGCCACTTTGCAGAGGATTGAATTTTCTGTTAAAAAACTTTCAGTGATAACTGACAGAAAGCAAAAATAACAACCAAAGTAATTCAATCTCTAATACACTTCAGTCAATGTCTAGAAATGTTTCCTGCTGTTTATAATGCCTTTTAGAAGACCTGGCTGAATAGCATTAGTTAGGGTGAAAGGCACATGGTTTTAGTTAAGGCACAGGTACTTAAAAAGATCTCTCACCTAAAAAGATGGCAAGCTGAATTACATGAAAACACAATGGTTCCACTCCACCTGGAGCACTCCACTGTAGTAACCAAGATAAAAGGATAGAGAATTAAGCAATCAAAAAAATAAAAAGAGCACATTAAACTATACTGGCATAATATTTAATTTGCATAAACCTGCATAATATTTAATTTGAAGCAGGTAAAACTCTGGAAGACTAAGCAAGGGCTAATGTCTGATGTTGTATCATACTTGTGGGAACTCCAAACAGACTGTGACCTACAGCAGATTAAGTCAACAGTTTTTCTCAGGTCTTCATTTCCATAACAAGTATTAAGACTACTGAAATTTTCATGCTGGAAAAACTATTTTTTTTTTGGCATGCAGCAATTGCATGAAAAGTCAAAAGACTGTAAAAATGTTCTACCTGATATTTCAAAGAGAAACTTAGTATCAGGATTTAAGTTTTAGCTGTTCTAAAAATGGAACAGAATGTTCACAATGCATGGGGATATTTATGAACACATTAATATTTCTTAGTATTTCGGTTCGTGGTTTAAGTCACAGTACAGTGAATATTTTTGGCCCATATCAATGAGAAAGAATTTTTATAGAATTTTTGTCCATCAAGAATAGTTATATGTTACACGGTTAACTTAAAAATACTGTAGTTTGTTAAGAAGCATATATAGTATCAATGTCTATGGATTTCCAAGTAAGTAATTAGTAAAGTTTTCAACTGAAATATAGGCTTTAAAATGTTCCCTTAAACTGGACATATAAAATATTCTAGCTGGCTACATACATCTGCTCATGAACTCCAAAAATTACTGTCACCCACCTGTCAAACTTTTTTTTTAAGGAAAAGTACAAAACTCTTGTCCTTTTACTTTCTGGAACTGTTAGACAAGCACTCAAACCAGAGTGGTGTTCTATGTCACCTACTGACTATTTAAAAAGTAGCAAAGTTTCAGAGACATAGTGGAAGTGTTTCCTACTCACATGTTCACATGAAAGTCTGACCTCAAAGTCAGGTGCGTACAAAACAAACTATCACTTTCTTCTCCTGCTTTCCACTTCCTACCAGCCTACCATGGCTTATTCTATTAAAGCATACAACTCCAAAATTTACTTTCAGGGAGTTTCCAGAACTCTGCTGATTTGCTTTAGCTTGTCTGTCTCTTCTGGCTTTACATCTATTGATGTCTATACTTTTCTTGTTTAATCAGAGTAAAACCTAAAAGGAATCTAAGGCTCCATGGTTAGTTTAGTAAGTCTGTCACAGAGAATACCAGTGCATTATTCATTCAAATCCTCCAAGATATAAATCTGCCCTTAAGCGATATGGGAAACTAGGAATTTGCGTCTTTCTGTAAGCACTTAGAGACGCAGCTGGAGAGACAGTGTACATTCAAATAGTTGTAGATCACCTCCAAAAAATCATCAGTAAGAAACAGGAGGGAAGTATACCTTTTATGTAACTCAATCAAAAAACATTTAGAACAAGTCATTTGAAGTGTTTTAAAAGCTGATGATCTATAATAGCCATAGAGACATTTTTTCTGCTTCTCAGCTCAGCCTGCCTTGATTAACTCAATTGAGTACAGCATTTCAGATCTTACCTAGATACAAGAACTGTCAACAGTGCTACAATATCACCTATCACGCTAACGGGTTTAAAACATGATAAGGTATGTAGTGTAGATGTTAATATGAAATGTTTAAAAATAGAAACTGCATTGCAGAGATAATCAACACTATCGTGTAGTCCTACTGACTGGTTTTGTTAAACAAAAATATTTGTAGCTCTATTTTATTTCTTAAAAAGGCCTTAGTATTACATCTTTCGGCTCCCAAAGTCTTTTTGTATAGTGAAAGCTTTCAAGTTTGGGATTTAATGTTTCTGAAGAAATTATCATGAAAGAAAGTACGCAGACAACATGATTAAGAAAAGGTTACCTGTTACCTGTTTTACCATGTGCAACTAAACCAATCCACCATAGCATTCTTCTATCAACCTGAACATAGACTGTCCTCTCTAAAATATCGATAATCATGCTTAACAATGTATTGTTTACCTTTTCTCAGACACAATGTACTACATCACTAGATGACATAGTCCACTGTATCTCCACTGAAACTAGGATTATGGTAACTAAATCTCCAAGGCTTTCTTATGCTATTTCTCAACCTTTGTGTTCAGTAGCTGTTTCTTCTAAAAAACCCTCAAAACCCTTTCTATTTAAATTCTGTAAACAACGTGACAGACTTAAAGCATAGTTTCATCTGTTATTGATATCTGTTATTGATGTGTATTTTTAATGTGATATAAGCAGTCTTCATAGGCACTGTAAGACATATCTGCTTTCTTTTTAATTTTTATTACATTAGAAATTTACATTCTGCAATAAATTTTATACTTTGGTCTTCCCTCTGGGCCTCTCTCAGAATAATTTAGCTTTAAGTTTTCCTTTTCTGAAATATACTTGCTCTGATTTCTATTTCCTGAGAAATAAAAAACATGCTCCTTCAAAATATTTAAACTCCTTAGATCTGTTTGTGTTATACCTTTCTCATAAATCTTGGTCATCAATTTAGTGTAAATTCAGTATGTGATTGAAGTTTGGTTTCATCTACTTTCCAGATCATTAATAAGAATATTAAATAACATTAGAACTAATATCAGTTAGAGTACTGTGTGAAGCTCTGGAGTTCTCAGCACAGGAAAGACATGAACCTGTTGGAGCAGGTCTAGACGAGGGCCTCTAAAATGATCAGAGGGTTGGAACACTGCTGCTCTTGTAGAAAGGCTGCAAGAGTCAGGGTTGTTCAGCCTGGAGAAAAGGTGGCTCCAGGGACACCATACTGAAGCCTTTCAATATTTAAAAGGTACCTGTAAGAAAGATGGGAACTGTCTTTATAGGATGGCCTGTTGCAACAGGACAAGTGCTAATGGTTTTAAACTAAAAGAGAATAGATTCAGAATAGAGACAAGGAAGAAATATTTTACAATGAGGGTGTTGAAATACTAGAACAGGTTGCCCAGAGAGGTGGTAGATGCCCAGTCCCTGGAAACATTCCTCTGAGCAATCTGATGCAGTTGTAGATGTCCTTGCTTGTTGCATGGATTTGGCCTAGATGACCTTTAAATCTCTCTTCCAACCCAACCTATTCTATGACACTACATCAATCTTTGTGGCACCCCGGCACATGCTGCCATCCCAGTACACTGACATTCATGTTTACTCCAGGTTTATAACCCATCACATTCTGTTCTCAGTCCAGAATTCTTGTGTCTAAATAATTAGAGTCCATTTCACAAGGAATTTTTATAAACCTTAAAAAAAACTCACCACCTTTCTGAAACTCCAGGTGTGATATTCATGCCTCTTCCAGAGGGCAGGGGAACCTGCAAGGACATTATTGTTTATCCAGGCTGGATAGGATGTGTATTCTGGAAGGTTCTTTCTCTGTGTGTGGTTGTTCTAGACTTCTTCCATATTTCACATATGATTATTGACTGATTCCCTTCAGGCAAGGAAAGTTTAAAACACTGTGAAAGAGAATAAAATTAGAGAAAATGTATCTGTTCCAGGCATGAAAAACATTTACCATATTCTTCTAGTATCCTTGAGTTTTTTATAAACCGGATTTTCCAGTGAGACATATGAAGGGCACTGTGAGTGGCAACAAAGCAAAAAAACCACCCGAACAAACTCCCCACAGGAGAGTAAGACACTATTTGAAAAAGAGTTCTACAAAAGACTTTGCCAAGGGCTGAATCTTTAAGGCCAGGTTTCCAGCTAAATCCTGGAGGCAGCTAAGAGAAAGGACAGATAATCAATCTATTAGACGGTCAAAAGTCAAATTGTATGTTCCAGAATAATGAGTTCATTTAAGAACCAAGGTTAATAAAGTACATCTCAGACAAATTTCAAGACATTCTGTATACTGTAGCTCAGCCTAAAGACTCCGTACTAAAACAAGCTACAGAGGAACTTTCAGGAAGGACTTTTCCTAAGAGTCCTTAAATTATTCATTTCATTCTAAACCAGGAGAAGGTGAAATTTTAACTGTGTATTTGAGAATATGTGCCCATGTTTATAATTCATGCACAGCAGGAAACAGGGCTGAGTCGTAAGCTGACTGTGGCCAGTCTAAGTCTTTTTGATCTTTTCAAAATGCTTTAAATCCAGGTCCATGTAAGTTAAAAAATGCTAGCTGGTAAAATTTGGGAGTAAGCATGCTAGTGTTCACTTGAACTGGAAAATTTTTGTATTAAGGTTTGGATCCTGTCACAGAATAAAACCCTTGACCACCAGAGATTAAACCAAGCCAACAATAATTTCTTCCAAAAAAACTGTCCGTACAGTTCTCAAGCAAGTTCAGATGCCACCGGAGCTGGCTCACACTCAGCTACAAGCAACAGCAAAACCAACTGTGGGCAGCACCACTACAGTGAGATCTAAAAGCTTTTGGGGTTTAAGGAGGCAGAAAAGAGGAGGATCCATAGCACACTTTCACTTACCAGTAAAAAGTGAGGTTACTCAATCTCAAGGAGTATCCATGGTAGTTATCCCTTGTCACCAAAAGAACCTCATATCACAGACCTTCTGCTCCAAAGAGAACTCAAAATGGCTGCTGGCAGGACTCCATTTAATACCCAAGTTGAACAGGGTTTGTGGTCATATATAGTAACTCACTGGCCATTTCTTTGAACTTAGGCACCTCATTGGCTGAGAGCCTTGTACATTAACTGAGGGGGTTGTGCTTGTTGACTGAGGTGTATACATTATAGCAGTCACTAGGGAGTGCTGTGGCTCAGTTACTGACAGGTTTCTAGTGTTGTTGGGGTGGGTGTAGCTGCCCCAGATTCCCATAGTCTATGAAATTGAGACACTAGTAAATATATGTGTTTCAGTTTGGCTGCTCTCACTTGCTGGACGTGTGTCTCTATATTAAAAAAGTTCTGTTTATAACTTTATAAAGAACAGAAATATCTTTCTAGAACAGTAGTCCACCATATGGTGTAAATGTGCGTAATATCTTTCACCCAATCAAATATGCTAAATTATGAGTTCCAATCTCAGAACTCTTATCTCCAACCCCAGCAAATTCTTGTTTTCCAGGAGCTAATGGAAACTATTTCCTTTAGATCTTAATTTTAAAAACTGTGTCATTAGAAAATTATTAATATCACATTTGTCTTGAATTTGCCTTCTATAATCCCTTCTTCTCAGAAGAATAACTCTCCTTTACAGTGATTTGTGAAAAACCATCCCAAAATGGAGGTTCAAGGAATTTTGGAACTAAAGTAAGTGAGAAATTATCATTAAAACTGCAAATTTTGACCAAAAAAATGTTCGTAGATTGTTTTCCAAACACCACTGTACATAAATTTGTACATTTTGAAGCCAACTGCCATTTCAGGTGGCTATATCATTAATTCTTTTTTTTTATTTTATTAAATAATGGAATGGAGGTAGTCAATGAATCAATTAATTCAGTATGATGTATCCTTAGCACTGTAAAAGTTAACAATTTAGTCTAAATAGGTTGTCTAGATTCCATCTATAGTCAGTGGAGATTATCCGGTTTCAAGCATCCTCAAACCACCTATAGCAGAAATTTCTCCACCAATGGGATGAATTATATATTCCTGTATTTTTTATTCCTTACTATATATACCTTATATATATTCTGTTATCATTATTATTCTTTTTTCATTCACTGAAACTACTTTACTTTGGAAAGAACAAAGATTAATTACTATCCTTACGCTTCTCTAAGAATATACTTACTGCACAGTTCTATACAACTCCAAATGAAAATGAGGAAATATTCAGAATCCATTAAAAGCTATTTTCAACTTCTAGTGGGTCTAATAAAGATGGACATATAAAAGTGAATATATTGTCTTTCAAAACAATTAAATGTAAAGTTCCTGGAAGTGGAATAAATCATGGCTAACTTTTAAGTGCCTACGAAGTAAATGTCTGTACCAGCCTTGTCACTCTGTGCTCTCTGCAGGTTCTGTGGAAAGAAATGAGAATTGTAAAGACTCCAATCATCTGACCTATTTTGGATTTAGAGTTTAGGATGAGACAAATCCTGCTCTAAGAGTTTTTCATGGCCTGTAAATGCAATAGCATGGATATAAAGGCCCACATTTCAGAAAGTGAATCTTAACTGCCCATGCTGTGCCAAAGAATATATTTTTTAATGTTCCTACTAGCTTCTTGGTATAAATGGTTAAAAAGTAATGGGTCTGTGTGTATGTCCATGTACATATGTGTGCACATATGCACTAAATCTATTGGGTGTTACAACTACATTAAAAAAAAAAAAAAAAAGAAAATCCTGTTAAGGTGTAGATTGCTAAAATTACTTTCATTTTAGAGTGAAAAAAAAATATGCAGTCTCAGTACTTGTGCACTGAAGAAAAGAGTTAGGTCATGTAATATATTTTGTTTGATAAGCTTGTTGCCATATAAAATAGAGAATGATAAATACGTGGTGTAGATTATCTTCATGTACTCTTTATTAGCATACTGTTTGTTACTTACATAGTTTCTACCAAAAAAAAAGTGATAATATTGAGAACAGAAGTGCAAAATTAGACAAAGCAGATCACATAAAACTGAAAATATCTCTAACAACTACCAGTACAGCTAAAATCCTAAAGAATGAAAGTTCTGATTGTAGAGCTTAAAATGCTTGGGTCAGTTAAAAATAAAACTCTCTTCTTAGAGGTGCTGACTTTTCTACACCCTGCAATATGGAAGACAACCGTGAGTTATACTCTTTGTAGAGATCTTCAGGAAGTTAATAAAATCAGACATAGTAGTACATACATTTGTAGCTCATTCTATTATGCTCAAAATTTTGGTTATGGGCAAGGTAGAAGCATACCTTATGTACAAGTAAAACCAAGATTTTATAGGTAATATAACTGAAATGTTCATACTGCTGGTTTCTTTTTCATCTCTCTAAGATCCATTTAGGGTCATTTCTATATGTCTGCTAAAATACTTTTACACTTTTCCTTCACTGGGTAGCAGATCTATTTTGTATCTGAATTTAGGTTTTATGGTGGCTATAACATATATTAAATACTATTTCTTTGTTCTTTTTGTTACCCTTAAGACAAGTTCTGTCCCGCTCCAGGTCTGCATTCTTTAACTGACCACTGGTGAGTTGTTTATAGTCATGGAGTCTCCAATGCTGAACCTATGCCCCATATTATCCCATGCCTGTGTTCCTTACATCACATCTCGTGTCTCCACTTCTCAAGGCCTTTGTTACTGTACTAGGCCTGTACTTCTTTACAGTATTGCATTAGAGTTGTAAAGCTCATTCTACATAGAATAACTTCTTGTTACTGCTGTCTATGTAAAACTATAGTTGTGCTACACAAAGATAAACAAAAGTAAAGCAAATTAGAAGAAGAAACTGCTGTCATAGTTAAGCCAAGTAAAACATCACTGCAGGAAAGATAGTTCAAGCCTAACAAGCCTTAGTCCTACCACCTTGCAAATTCAGTGTAAAGCTTATGGCCTGTTGCTTTCAGTGGCAGAATTGTATTGCAGGGCTATGCAATTAAAACCCTCATGTTTCCTTTCACAGTTTGTATGGCATTTGCCAGCTTGTCTTCTTCTCATCCCAAAGTCAATTTAAATGATTGCTTACATGCCACAGTGGTTTTGTCCCTTTAGAATTCTTAGATGAATATCACTTGGATTTGGGTATTGATTATTATTTATTTAAATGCACTGGTAAGTTTATAAAGAGGTACAGACATAAGTATGCTAGTTTATATGTTTGTTAGTTGGCTGGTATCAACTCCAGAGCTATGTAGTTGCTTTAGTGCATCATGAATTCCAAGCTAACAAACACAGATGAGAAGCAAGGTAAATTCTTTGATGTTTATTATCCTAATATAATGAAATGTCTCATCCCATAATACACAAAAAGTGGAAGTGGGAATAAACTGCTCGAGACAACTATAGAGACATTACCTGAGTGTGCATGGCTGGAGTTAGAAAAGCTAAAGCTCAGCTGGAGATTAAATAAGCAAGAATCAGAGAGGACAAGAAAGTTTTCTCTAAGTATATTGGTAGCAAAAGAAAAGACAAGGAAAATAAGGGTCCTCTGTTCAATGGGGCGGTGAGTACAATGCAAAGTAAATTGCTTTTTATGCTCCAGTTTTTGCCATTGTGTGCTCAGGTGCCTTCCAGTTGTGCCTATTAGCAGATAAAGTCTGGGAATGTAGCATTACCCACAGTGGAAGAAGATAGTGTTAGGAGCACATGAGTGCATCAGACACGTACGGGCCCATGGGACCAGGAGAGACATACCAAAGGGTTCTGGGGAAACTGGCCAATGCCATTGTGAGGTCGCTATCATTTTTGAAGAGTCATAGTAAACTGGTAAAGTCCTTGACTGGAAAAACTTAGATGCCAACCCCATCTTCAAGAACTGAACTGTACTGAATTGCTAGATTCTCCACCTGGAACAGAGCAATCCTAGTTATACGTACAAATTGGGGAATAAGAAGCTGGAGAGCAGCCGCACAGAAAGACATCTGGGGATTTGGGTTGATGGCAAGTTGAATATGAATCAACAGTGTGCTCTGACAGCAAAAAGGGCCAGCCATCCTGGGGTGCATAAACACAGCATAGCTAGCTGCTCGAGGGAGGTGATTGTCCTACTCTAAATTGCATTGGTGTGGTCCCACCTTGAGTACTGTTTGCAGTCTGGGGCACCTCAATATAAGGAGGACATCAAACTATTAGGGTGTGTCCAGAGGAAGGCAACCAAGGTAGTGAACGGCTTCAAGGGCAAGACTTATGAGGAGTGTCCTAGGTCACTTGTGTTTTTTCAGCTTGGAGAAGAGAAGGCTGAGAGGTGGTCTCATTGCAGTCTACAACTTCCTCAAGGGGAGCAACATAGGGGGAGGTGCTGATCGCCACTGTCTGATGACCTGTGACAGGTCATGAGGCAATTGAATGGAACTGTGTCAGAGGGAGTTCAGATTGGACATTAGAATAATGTTCTTTACTGAGAGAGTGGTTGGTCACTGGCTCAGGCTTCTCAGGGAAATCATCATGGCAGGAAGCCTGTCAGGGTTCAAGAAGTGTCTGGGCAATGCTTTTAGTCATATGGTTTAGTTTTAGGTAGTCCTGAGAGGAGCAGGGAGTTGGACTTGATGATCCTTATGAGTGCTTTTCAATTTGAGATATTCTATGAATTCTATGAATCACAGAATAGTTGTGGTTGGAAAGGGACTTTTAGAGGTCATTTTGTCCAAAACCCTTGTTCAAGCAGGGTCTTCTAGAGTAGGTTGTCCTGCGCCATGTCCAGGTGGCTTTTGAATATCTCCAAGGATGGAGACTCCACTACCTCTGTGGACAACCTATTCCAGTGCTTGCAATGGAAAGAGGTTTCCTGATGTTCATGCATAACCTCAGTTTGTGCCATTGTGTGGTCATAATTTATTTCACTGGTATCTTGGGCATCCAATGTGTAATTAAACAATTTAACTTGTAAGAACACATGCTTAGGTAAAAAATGCATACAGTTGTTTTAAAAAATAAACAGTACAACAGTAATCATTTTCCTCCCTCTTATGTAGTATAATTTCTGTGTGTTTTCCTTTGTTCCTTTTACCTGCTGAACTTATTCCTGATAGAAGAATAACATCCTTAATTGCACACAAAAATCTTGTTTGAGTTCTCTAAGTATTGCATTTCTCAATTATTCAGCCCTCACTCACTATGAAGTGATAATTAGGCATTAAAAGCTAAGTGGATTACTGTGGAGATCTCTCCTGACATCCATTTAACACTTAATCAGATCTTAATACCATAAATTATGTGTTTCTCAGCAGTGTTCAGATTCAAATAATTTTTACAACAGTTTGGAGTTGCTAGGTTTCCTTGACCTCACTATGGCCGGGAAAAGTTGTAAAGTTTGCTTAAAGCATGCATCCATTATAAGAATTTCAGATTTATAGCAAAATAATTCTTTAAGCCTGCTTGATTGTACTAATATTTATTCATGAGGGTTTTTTGGACAAGAAAATTCCACCCTCATGAATAAATATGAAAAAATGGATCCAAAATGCATACTGAGTTGAAGTTTATTCCCAGCTTTTTTTTTCCAGTTTTTCCTTCCAGACTTATTAAGAAGAACATGATAAAAATCCCATACTTCCTAGGAGATAGCAACTTCCTAAATACATTCAGCTGACTTCACAATTAAAATATCTATTTATTTTTTATCATGTCTTTTTGCCAAACAATATTACACAAAGTTACATTTTATAACTCTTGTCCTGGCTCACATCATGGCTTTCTAAAAGTATGAATCACGATGCTGTCTCCCCAGAGATTCAGATACATCTAGTTATCGTTAGTGTCAATACAAAGTGAATGCATGCGTCTTGTAAATATAAGGTCAGGTTGTACATAGTTGCCCATCTAATATTACATATTATATTATAGTAACAAACGAAAAGTATCTGATTTCCTATTTTCTCCATATTTTATATTTTACAGTAATAATGCACTTTAACAAAATATTTCTGAGTAAGCTTTACAACTTACAGTAAAATATACTCTTGGCTGTTGAGAAATAGGTGTATGTTAGTACTGGGCTAATTTTGGCTGAGAAGCAAAGGGACAAAATAACACTAAAGGTCCATATAGCATGCTGGTGAACCTCGCAGTAAATACATAAGATTGTTCATGTGGTTCAGCACCTGTTGGCCCAAGATAGAAATTTCTGGCCAATCAATCACAACATTAAAGCCTTAATAAGTATATTCCTGTTTACGTTTATAGAAGTCCTTAAAAGGCATTAATCCATAAAGATTAGTTAAAGCAATGGTTATTTTACCAATAGTACTAATAGGATTCATGGAGGTCTTTTTAAAAATATTATATTAATTCTTACCCTTTTAAGGATTATATATTTTTTTAACCTCAGGAGAATTCTGCGAGGTGCAAATTGATAACTGTGATTCCAATTCACGTGAAAATGGAGGAACATGTGTTGACTACGAAGATCATTTTAAGTGTGCTTGCCCTATAGGTGAGTCATTGGAAATTTATTGTATTTTCTAAACAGAAAAAAGAAAATGTCACACAAATATTTGATTTTAAGAAATAACAACATAAAAATAGCAACGTATCTCAATGTATGCAATAAACATTTTTATGAAGAATCTCACTTTTTCACTTTGTTTAGGAAATAAAACTGACAAATTCCTCTAGTAGAGTGGTGTTAACTGCTAACACTCTGAACAGACATAATGTCAATATTCTGAATGAACTGTGATTAAACATTCTCTTTGTGGTGCAGGTTTTGAAGGTGAGAGATGTGAACTGCGTATTGACACCTGCCTGTTCTACAATATAAGCTGTGCCTCAGGAGCACTGTGTGTGGATAAATCTCAAGGATTTAATTACACGTGTTTATCATCATGTATTGGAAACGCAGAGGTAGGATAAAGTGATATATTCCCCCCAGTATTTTGGGGAAATCAAACAAGTCATTCTAAGAGCAATGAACTCCAGAAGCCTCATTTCCTATGGGTCTTTCAAACACAGTACTCATTCTTTATATATTTTCATGCTAACATTCCTCTTTCACGTCCAAAAGTGTATGATGTGACTAGTCTCGTCATTGTCCAACAAACAGTGCAATGTCTGAGCTCTGCCTTTCTTGTTTGTCGTAAGTTTACTCACTGATGCCTCCTTCTGTCCCCTACTTGCTGCTGCTTGCTATGAAACTTGTAGGAGCTTAAAAAGACATTTTCTTGAAATGTTTGTTGTATTTAAAAGTTACAAAAGAAAAGGCTGATGGTACATCAATGCACAGAAAGAAGGACAAAATCTTAATTTCTATTAAAACAAAAAAGAAAGACCATAATAAACAACAAGGAAACCTAAAGCAAGACTAAATATGCTGCAATGAGAGCTGAAAGTGCAGTTAGAAAAAGATCAAACTCTCTTTCCACGTTACTTTAAAAAGCTCACAGAATATAGTAATGAATGAGATTTTTGTACATCCAAAGTATAGTAGAAAACTTTAAGTTAGATACTGACAGTGCTTAGGCCAATATAGCATCTATTTTGTACCAAGATGCCTTTAAGAAATGTATTTACTGTATTTCACTTTCCTTTAGTGACCTTTTCAACAAAATTACTGGTTTTGGTAGTATCTGTTCACATCACGGTAGACTACAGACACGAGCCCTTGACTTACTGAGATTTCAATATGGTAAAAAGTAAAACACTGTTGCACTTTTTAATTATCATAGCTATTTTAAAAGCTGTGTACACAATGCTATATAAAACAGCTACTGAAACAGGATAACCAGTGTTTCACAGGCTTAATCAATTATTTTATTGAAATGTATTCACTATAAAATACGCAATGCAGAGCAGGCAATGTATTTACAAAGAAACAATCAACATTTATGTCACCTTGAAGCCCATGGGTACAGGCTTACCAATGAATATGAAATATAATGCCAAAATACTCATTGGCACAAAGGTTTATATTTAAATTGTTCAGCATCTGGTAAATTTTAACAGTTTTATTATTTAAAGTGTCATACTGAGTGCATATTTATTGTACATGGTATAACACCATAATGATGCAATAATCATTATGACTAGTTAGGGTGGGAAGTGATGGTGTGCCAAGGATGCTAATGGGAGCTACTAAAGCATTTTGCTGTAATATTTGATTAAAAGCCCTCGAACGCATGTAATTTACTCATATAAACATTTCAAGGACCTTCATAAAAGTCATGTGGGAAAAAAATTAATTATGTATATGTATTTGTATGCACTCACTGTTTGAGACACTTAATTTGGGCATAATGTAGATAATTAGTAGATTTTCTATTAAGAAAGGGAATAGAAACTACAATAAAGAACTGATGTTGGGATTTTACTTGTTTTCTTAGCCTGCAGATCATTACTGTCATTTATATATTGCCTTATTCAAACAAATGAATATCTGAACACATTTTGAACTAGTGTAACTAATAATTTGGAATGAAGGGTTTATATATTCAGTAAATTACATAATTCAGCATTTAATTCTTTATGACTGGAAAGTAAGATAAGAGAAAAAAGGTAAAAGATCTTGAAAACTAGAAAATTTTCAATGAGGCTTTTCCAGTTAACCTTGAAGTTGTACCTCCACATAACTCTCTCTGCAGCAAATCACTGTTGCTTGTGATGTATGTGACATGATCTGATGCTTGGCTTTCAGATTAGAGATTGACTTTGAAGTTCTGAAATATTGCAAATACTTCACTAATGGTTTGATTTAGGATTTTAAAATGCCTTCATGAAAACACTATGTGTGTGTATATTTTTGTGAATCTGTTTAATAAATCTATGCATAAAGAGAGACTTGTGGGCCTCAGATCTTGGTGGTGTTTTCAAGTTATGCCTTCTTGGTTTAAGGTAAACTTTTCAACATTCAAACAAGAAAGAATATACTTAGATGCTGTAGTAGAAGATTGCTTTAGGGAACTTCACAAAAAAAATTGGAAGAGGACATCTTTGAGTCACTGGGTGCGAACATGCACAGAATAGTGAAGACAGGAAAAGTGACAAAAGGATCATATAAATTCAAAAATAAGCCTTTTTTATTTATCTAAAGGAAACTAATTATAATAAATCCA
>VZZY01007367.1:0-76120 GCA_013400335.1 Eurystomus gularis
CCCGCCCGGGCCGCCCTTGGCCTCGGTCATTTTCTTCCCCTTTCTCCCCGCTCTGAAGCGGCACCGCGGGTCGGGGCTCCCCGGGGCTTCCCGCCGCCTTGTTCCCCCCCGTCCTCCGCCCCAGGCAGCCCTGACCCGACGGCTCTGTCCTTTCGGGTGATGGAAGGGCAGAGCTGGTGATCTCGGGAGTATGTTTCCCCCCCGGTTTCTGGCTTTGCGGTGGCAGCAGCGGAGCCCCGTGGCCCTGTCTCTGCGTGGCTGTGGCGCGGCGGCTCTGGAGAGGTCACGGTCTCCTCTGACACGGAGACAGAGGGGCCTTTGGCTGGATGCGGCGTGTGAAAGGCCTGCTCTGAAGGATGGGGAGGTGTTCGTGCGGTGAATGCTTCATTTCAAACCAACACGAACTTTCAAAGCGTTTTCTGATGCCCTGTCGGTAGGTTCAGCTGCCCCAAGGACTGGCGACCGAAGCTGCCCAGCCCTCCGGTGCCAAAGCTCAGAACAGGGGCTTGGTTTCTGCTTGCTCAGGAGCGAGTTGTCAGGGTGGTGCTGGGTGAGGGCACAGTCAGCTTCACCCCTCTCATTCTCCCTCACAGATGTATGAAGCAAGAGTTCTGAACTTAATTTTCATAGTTTATTTAGTTTCACGTGGCTGTCCCAGAAAATTGGAGCCAGATTTTCAAAAGTATTCAGACATCTGACTCTATTAAGAGTCCATAAACCCTGCCTGGTGTCTGGTTCCATCCAAAACAGTGAGCGGTGGGCAGCTCTTCGGGCCGTTCGCAGAGACAGCAGGTTTTATCTTCACATTCCAGTTGTTTTCCTCCTTAGTGACAATGTGCACTTTTTTTACCTGTTTGCCCCACCATAACCTTTCTCCATGATTTGTTTCTTGTTTTTTTCCCCTCTGCCCCCAGTGGATCCAAGAAACAACCAGACGGGTCTTTCCTCCCAGGCTTTAAGATGCTTTTGGTGCTGACCCAGCCCTGTCGCTGGTAATGCTGATCTCTGCTGGGGTGGGAGGGCAGCAGGCAGCCCACCGTCACTGAAGCGGTGGAGATGTCTCTGAGGATTGGTGCTCATTCCACTGCCATCCCATTGACCAGGACGCCAAGGGCTACCTGGACCTGCGGTGGGGATGCTGGAGCAGCACCCTCCTTTCTGACCCAAAGTGGAATGGGGAGGGCAGAAGGCAGAGGTTGTGTCGATGTGTTTTACTTATGAGTAGGGTTGTTGCCGCCGTCTCCTCCCACCAGCCCCAGTAACCATCATCTCTAATGATCAGTCTTGTCTGTGGTGAGAGATGACCTTCAGATGGGCCCACCTGCCCCAGAGGTTGCACAGGGATGGGATTGCTGCTCCCCCTCATTGCCTTAAAAGCAGCTGAAATCTTTGAGCGGGCCAGTTTCATAGCCCGTTGGTACGGTTGTGCTGCTTCAGGTAGAGATGGGAGGAAAAGCAGTCATGGGTGCGACCTAGCACCGTGTTTTAATCGTCGCTTCAGGGCTGCGATGGAGCAGGAGTACATCCCGCCTGTCTCTCCAGGAGCCCTGGCTAGACATCTCAGCTTCCATGAGTCTCTTGCAGCACTGGGAGGAGAACCTCTCTTCCTGGGGCTGGGGCCCGGGTAGTGGGCCAGGAGGTCTCCTCTCTTCAGGTCTGGTGCAGAACTTGGCAGCAGAGCAATTGCTGAGGCTGTATCCCATCCACGGTGGTCCTGAGTGCTGACTGGCCTTTGACAGCCATAGTAAGGCATGTGGTGAACAGCAAATGGATGGAGAGCCATGGCCTCTGCTTGTGGCTGGTCAACAGAAGTGTTGTATGTGAGGCAAGTGCCTGGTGGACCTTAGTGGCTTTGAGCAGGCATGAGGAATAGGCTGAAAGCCCCTTCTCCACTGCAGCAACCCTAAATTTGGGATATGAAGGGAAGAAGAGATCTTGCTCATCACAGTAACAGCAGCACACAGGAGCTGGTTGCTAGCAGTTAGAAGGGAAAGGTCGAGATGTGTTCCAGAGGCAGTAGGAATTTGCCAGCTTGATGCTGAACTTTGAGGGCTCACATAGGATAAGACGGATTCTTCCTCTAAAATGCAGCGAGTGACACGGGGAGCTGAGCAGGAGGCAGGCCTGTGAACCCTGCGCACCCAGGAGATCTCTCTCTGTCCAGCTGCTGGCCGTCAGACTCCTGTTGTTTTAGCCATGAAGAAGCAGGTGCAGGTTTGAACCTGAAGCCGCCCACCCGGGTTTGCGGGGGCTTGGTCTGCAGGCAGCCTGCGTGGGAAGCAGGAGCGGCTGTGGGCAGGAGCCTGCCTGCTGCCTGTCTGCTCCCCTCTGCCTCCGGGAACAGTGGGATGCAGGTAAAGATGCACGCCTGACTTTTCCACTAGCTATGGAAGACTTTTCCAATAGCTTATTCAGAGAAAAAGTGGTTATTGCCTTCCTGCAGGCATCCCTTTTTGACCGCAGCCACAACTGGCAGCAAGCTCCAGGACTCGTTACCGAATGACTGTGGTTCCTTGCTTCTAATACATCTGCTCTCCTAGATGGTTTGCTAGCTGGCATCCATGCTCATGAGGAGATTTTACACATTTTCACAGAATGCCAGCATGGCTGGGGTTGGAAGGGACCTCTGGAGATCATCTTGTCCAACCTCCCTGCTCCAGCAGGTCACCCAGAGCAGGGGGCCCAGGATCGTGTCCAGGCGCCTTTGGAATCTCTCCAGAGAAGGAGACTCCACAACCTCTCTGGGCAGCCTGGGCCAGGCTCCCACACCCTCACACCAAACAAGTTTTTTTCTCACATTCACTTTTTACTGCTGTTCTTTTGACTGCAGTTATAATGTTTCTAGTAACAAAACTTGGCAATTTTATTGCAACTGAACTTACAAGTAGTTACTCTTTAATCATACCTGAGTGTGAACTGGAAGATGGTGTCTTCTGTCCCCAGCAGAGGTTGGATTCAGGTTACTTAGTCCTTTTGGCTACAACTGCTCCAAAAGGGGGGCTTGCAAAGGGAGCAAAATCACATCCCGCAGCATTTCCTGCTGCTTGTATTTCCTGCATGTGTGCTCGTGCCTCTAGCCCCCAAACTTGGGCACCTTCCTCTCGGTTGGATGGGTTTCGATATGCAGGATCAAGTAAGAAGGTAGTAGAAATAACACAGTAAGTAGGTAGAAGAGATACATTAACTGCATCCAGATTTGTGCAGAAAAGTCTGGGGGCTGTAGGGAAAGCTGGAGAAATGGGTATTTCTCCTTGTGGTAAACGTGAGCTTCTCCTGGAAAGCAAAGTGTGTCAGATGAGGCATGTCTTGTTCTGCAGTGGGTGGAAAGACACCGGAGCCAAATCCTCTTATGAGGAGCTGTGCCTGTGCAGAAGGCAGCGCCGGGCTGGGTGAGGGGGTGGCAGCGGGGGGAGCTCCGGGGGTGCGGGCACTGCAGCTGGCTCACGCACCCCAAGGGTAGGACTTAATCCCTTCTGGTTGGTCTTCCCACAGCTGAAGGACCCTGAAGGAGCTTGGTCCTTCAATGCATCCCTGTCAGGACTGTGTACTGTGGAGGGGTAGGGAAATGAAAGCAGCCTTGGAGTGGTGGTGGTTGTTCACTCGTGCTGAATGGGCGCCGCTGGTGCGTGGTGATGTGGTGACAAGATAAGAGATATCTGTGCATGGCCTCTCTGGAGGTGTTTTCCTTCCCCCTGTGTCTGGGAAGCAGGGCTGGGGTGCACATAGTCTCGTGGGCCAGTGGGCAAGACAGCAGAACCCCTCTTAGCTCTGCCCAGGCTGGAAAATGGATGATTCCTCAGCAAAACTGCTTCCTTAGCCTTCAGAGACACTTACAGGAAGAAGGAAAAGAACTAGAGCCCCGTTGGCAGCAAGCACGTCTGTGCTCCCTGTGCCCTGGCTGTGGTGTGAGGCAGGCATGCTTGAGAGCCTCTGCACCATGGGGTCCCAAGCGCAGAACCGGGCAGGAGGGACTTAACCACACAGTCACAGAATCACAGAATCATTGTGGTTGGAAAAGACCTTTAAAATCATTGAGTCCAACTGTTGACTCAGCGCTGCCAAGTCACCACTAAACCATGACCCTCAGCACCACATCTCCACAGCTTTGAAGCCCCTTCAGGGGAAGAAATTGTTCTTTATGTACAACCTAAACTCCCTCTGGCACAACTTGAGGCCATTTCCTCTTGTCCTATTGCTTGTTCCTTCGATGAGGAGACCAACCCCACCTGGCTCCAACCTCCTTTCAGGGAGTTGTCAAGAGCAAGAAGGTCTCTCCTGAGCCTCCTTTTCAGGCTGAACACCCCCAGGTCCCTCTGCCACTCCTCATAAGACTCGTGCTCTGAACTCCTCCAGTCAGCACACCAGGCTGTGTATCTTGCAATTCCCAGCACCCTGTGCTGTGGCCATGCGGAGCTCGGCTCTCCCTGGTGCTGTTGGGTGCCACGGTGGGATACAGCAGTGGGCCACCAGCACAGGACCAGTTCTGCTGCAGAAGGATTTGCTGAGCTCATCTGTCCCTGCCTGGCCGTGGCCCCTGACAGAGCCACTACCTGGCCGTGTGGAAGCTGCTGCTGTCGAAAATGAATCTTAAGCTGCTTTGTTTTTCAGTCTGGCAGTTTGTGTAATCCCTCAGACTGGGCAGGTGGTGCATTTTATAGAACCTTAGAATCACAGAGTGGTTTGGGTTGGAAAGGACCTTTAAAGCTCATCCAGTCCAAATCCCTGCGGTGAGCAGGGACATCTGCAACTAGAGCAGGTTGCTCAGAGCCCTGGCCAACCTCACCTGCAATGGTGCCAGGGATGGGGCAGCCACCACCTCTCTGGGCAACCTGCGCCAGGCTCTCACCACCCTCAGTGTCAAACATTTCTTCCTTCTCTCTAGTCTAAATCTCTCTCTTTTAGTTTCAAACCATCACCCCTTGTCCTGTCCCAACAGGCCCTGCTCTAAAGTCTGTCCCCAGCTTTCTGACAGGCCCCTTGAAGTCCTGCAAGGCCACCAGAAGGTCTCTCCGGAGCCTTCTCTTCTCCAGGCTGCACAAGCCCACCTCTCCCAGCCTGGCCTCCCAGCAGAGGGCTTCCAGCTCTTGGATCATTTCTGTGGCCTCTGGACCACTCTCAGACTGCTGGTGCTGCTGCATCTTTGGGCTGAAAAGCTGCTGGACTGGTTCCCTGATGACTGACTGGGTGAGGAGTCCCTGCTGCAGGGACTCATCCTGATCCTTTAGGGCTTTTTCCTTGGATTTTTGTATCAGGTCTAAAATGGCTAACTCCGGCCTAAAAGATTTCTGGCTAAAACAGCGTAACGGGCCCTGCACTTTTCCAAAGCACTTGTCACAAGGTTCAGGTGAGCCTTAGTCGAGGGTTGTGTGGTGGCAGGTTCCCGAGCACAGGCTCCCCTGCTCCTCACCCCACTGTGCTCCCTTGGGAGGACATTGACCACGTGCTGCCCTGAGGCTGGGGTCTACAGGACCACTTTCCAATGGTGAGGTGGAACGCTTCAAACCTTGCAGGGTTATGACATCCTAATATGTTAACTTTACAAGTGTAAATCATCCTGTGAAGTTAAACTTTGGGTGCTTTGTTGATGCCAAGCGAGAAGCTTCATGCCACACCAGGTCCTTGGGAAGGAGGTGGATTTGATGGAGCTGCCTGCTCGGAGACAGGCTGTGGAGAGCAGACAGGTCCTGGCCTTGCCTGCAGGAGCAGAGGGAGCTGGGCTGGTGTCACTGTGAGGACCAGAAGACTTGTACAGCTTTCTAGTGTGACCAATTTATACCGTCTCTTGGCATAAAATAACCCAAATTTATAGGCCAAGCTTCGGAAATGATATCTCTTCCAATTGTTTTATGAACAATGCTGACATCTTTGGCTGTACAAACTGTACTTGCTTCCTTGGTTGGCGTTTTGAAAGACACCTGCATTCTCAGTTGTCCCTGTTTAAAAAAAAAATTAAAAAAAATAACAACAACAACAAAAAACAAACCTCTTGGAATAAAAACATTTTGTTCCAAATTAGGTGGTTTTAGCAGCTTAATCACTAACGTGAACTTGGAGCTTCCCAGTTAAACTGAACTGTCATCTAACCAGCCAGTTCTTGCACCCTTAGCTCTGAATAATGGGAGAGGACTTTACAGAGTCCAGGTAACTCAATGGTGGTTCTTACTTCAGAGCAAGGCAGTCACTTGGTACTGGATTCAGACCAATTCCTGCTTGCTTAGTTTATGCCGGCTTTGGTTTTAAACTTGGTGGGAATGCTCACAGAGCTCAGGCGAGAGAGCTACAATCTGTAGTTGTCTGAGAAAAGGAGAATGAAGCTGGTGGGTTAGAGCCATGTGAAATGGAATCCATGTTCACCATTCTCCTGTGATCTGCTTAAAAAGCCCAGCTCTTGTCTCTGGTTTGTGACCTTTGGTAGCACTTTCTGCTGGTGCTCTGAGGAAGGAGACAGCTCCTCACCTGCACTTGCTGAAGGGAGCTGATGTTTTTAGGGTCCTTCCTGCAGCAAAGTGATGTGGCCTGGGGGCAAAGCTGGGGAAGGTGCTGGGTGGAGGGAGAAGTCTCCTCGCCATTGGTGAGCCCACGGTGGTGGCTTTATGCTTCTATGGTAAGTGTATGTGTGACTGAGTAGGTGCCTTCAGCTCCTCCTCAGTGCCATTCTGTGTAATGGTTGACAAAGTCCTTCTCTCTGTAACACCACTAAGAAGCTCAGTACAGGAGAGACATGGACCTGGTGGAGCGGGGCCACAGGAGGCCCCAGCAATGATGGGAGGGCTGGAAGCCCTCTGCTGGGAGGCCAGGCTGGGAGAGGTGGGCTTGTTCAGCCTGGAGAAGAGAAGGCTCCAGGGAGACCTTCTTGTGGCCTTGCAGGACTTAATGGGACCTTTCAGAAAGATGGGGAGAGACTTTTTAGGAGGGCCTGTTGGGACAGGACAAGGGGGGATGGTTTTAAACGAAAAGAGGGAGATTTAGACTAGAGAGAAGGAAGAAATGTTTGATGCTGAGGGTGGTGAGACCCTGGCACAGGTTGCCCAGAGAGGTGGTCGCTGCCACATCCCTGGAAGGATTCCAGGTGAGGTTGGCCGGGGCTCTGAGCAACCTGCTCTAGTTGCAGATGTCCCTGCTCAGTGCAGGAGACTGGTCTAGATGAGGTTTGAAGGTCCCTTCCCACCTAAAGCATTCTGTGGTTCTATGAAACTGCTCCCTGGCAAATGGTTGGAAGGGAGACAATGGCTTGTGAGGAGGGGAATGAGGAGTGTAGCATCTGAAACTACTACTGGTGTTTGGTCTATAATCGTTCTCCGTCTGTTTGTGGCTTCTTCATGGCTCACCTATACAGTGTTTTGTTATCATTAAAAAAGCTGAAACACTTCACTGATGGTGTACTCTCTACAGAAGTATCTCTGGAAAGCCAAGACAGCAAGCGTTGCCTGTTCTGAGTCAGTGTTTCAGGGCAAATATTTGTCCAAGTGCTCTGTTAGCATATTATTTCTAATGTCAGACCAAGGGCAGAAATTCTGCTGCAGAAACTCAGAGGCATGAATCACAGTTGTGAGTTTCAGTGTTTCAGAGGGTTTGCGTTTGCCAATTATCTGTACAATATATTGTATCCAGACTTGGTAGCCTGTCATGAGACTGGGCATTGACTAATTGGACATGCCACCATCCTTAGTCTTGCTGTTCTGAAGTAGTTGTGTGTTCCTGATTTTAACAAATGAAATCATACGTGGAGAGACCGGGGCGGAGGAGCAGAGCTGTGTATGGGTGAGCTGGTGGCTTGAAAGTGTGAGTTATCCTTATTCCAAGTCAAGATGTTCAAAGTCTGAATGAGAAGCTGAGAAGTCAACCCTGCAAGGACAGTGTGGAGAGGGGAAGTTTAGTTGCTCCCAGAAAGATTTGCACAATCTTTATCACAGCCCTCCTTAGGCCTCACCAGCCTGCTGATGAAATACTTAAAACTCCTTAGAGCAAAACTTTGTGTAAAGAGTTCGTGGAACTAGAGATTTTGATCTCCAGGCCTTTTCTGGCAGAAGAGTGGGACACTTTTCCTCAGTTTTGAAATGCTGTTTTTTCGGCAGCAGAACTGGCTGCCTTGTCTTAAATCGAGGGGAAATGTTGTGTTCTTGTTGAAGCTGTGGGAGAGGTTTTTTGTTTTGCTTTTGTTTGGTTGGATTTGTTTTTCTTTGTTACATGCAGCCTTCCCAGAGAAGCACCTTCCAAACATTCTGACTCTTTGTCTCTTTCTCTCCCTGTCCTTCTCGCCCCGTTTTAGGTCTGGTTTGTTTTGCCTCCCATCCTCCTTTCCCAAGCACGAGGACCCTCCTGCTGCTGCCTGCGCTAACGGAGTTGCTGATGGTGGAGACGCTGCACAGGGCGAGACAGAGCCACAGCTGCATCCCACTGGTGAAAAGCCTCCCAAAGGAGCTGGTGATGAGCAAGTCCCCCCGCTCCTGCCTGCCCCGCCGCCGGGCAGCCTTCCTCCGTACCCCCCTTACTTCGAGGGAGCTCCCTTTCCCCGGCCGCTGTGGCTGCGGCACACGTACAACCAGTGGGTACCGCAGCCGCCGCCACGGACTATAAAGAGGACGAGGAGGCGTCTGTCGCGGAACCGAGACCCTGGAAGGCTTATCATGAGCACTATCAGGCTACGGCCAAGGCAGGTGCTCTGTGAGAAGTGTAAAAATACTCTGAACCCCGAGGATGCCAACACAGCCAGGCAGAACGCTAAAACCAGGAGGAAGCTGAGCATTCAGGACAAAGAGCAGAAAAAGCACAGCGACTCCGACTACATGGAGAAAAGGAACAAAAGAGAAAAGAGAGAGGATGACAAGTTTTCCGGGGAGCTCGTGCATCGGACGCCAGTCATAAAAATATCCTACAGTACTCCCCAAGGGAAAGGAGAAGTTGTGAAAATCCCTTCCCGGGTTCATGGCTCAGTGAAACCGTTCTGTCCGGAGCGAATACTGCAGAACGGAGGGGAGGAACAAGAGGAGAGCAGAGACTCTGAGCGGTGTCGAGAAACCAAATGTATCATGGACAAGTCAGCAGGCAGCCAGCTTGCTTCCATTCCAAAACTGAAGCTCACACGGCCGGTGCATTCCAGTGCGGAGGTCCCACCCCCAAAGATACGGCTGAAGCCCCATCGCATCAATGATGGTCAGAGTGTTTCAATTTATAAGGCAGAACTTATTGATGAAATAAATGTCCTTCAGAACAGCAGGGAGTCCAATCCTGGTGCGTTTTACAATGACGAATCCACAGACAGAAGTTTAGCTGAGATATCTTCAGGGAGTTCAGGTGAAGATGATGACTTTAAAAGATTTCCCCAAGGTAAAGATGGACATGATAACTTGGCTTTCCTTATGAATTATCGTAAAAGAAAAGCAGATTCTTCTAGTTTATCAGTGTGTAGTAATGACAGTCTAGACGAGTCCAAGTCTTCTAGTTCAGAAATAACATCACCAGAAATGTGTGACTTTTTGCCTGGTGATGATGCATCCGTCTCTTCATCTTCAAAAGATGAGCGTAAAATTGTGCCACCACTGACAGTTAGACTGCATACCCAAAGCGTGTCTAAATGTGTCACGGAAGATGGAAGGACTGTTTCAGTGGGGGACATTGTTTGGGGTAAAATTCATGGTTTTCCATGGTGGCCAGCACGTGTTCTTGACATAAACCTTAGCCAGAAGGAAAACGGGGAACCTTCGTGGCGAGAAGCTAAAGTATCATGGTTTGGTTCTCCAACGACTTCATTCTTATCTGTTTCAAAACTCTCTCCTTTCTCTGAATTTTTCAAACTGAGATTTAATCGCAAGAAGAAAGGGATGTATCGGAAAGCTATCACAGAAGCTGCAAGGGCAGTAGAGCATCTGACTCCAGAAATAAGAGATCTCTTAACACAGTTTGAGACATAACTTTGCCTCCAGTATCAGGTGAGTGCTTGCTGGAATAATTATTCCCATGAAAAACCTCCTTGTGATTTTTAATCTACATTCTGCTGTTAGTTTGCATTTGTTTTTCCATAAAAAATGAGGTTGACAATTGTTAAACTTAAAAACCTGGCTGTTAGTTACGGTGGTAATTTCGGAGGTGGTAAGAAGCTTTGGTTCCAGAGCTTTGGTGGGACCATGGGAACTGGAGCCCCTCCTCGCAGAGGGGAGTGCAAAGCAGCTGGCATCGTGAGGAGGCAAGCATCGCTTATTCAGAGAGCTAACAAAGCTCTAGTCATGTATTTGCACTGCTTGGAGCTGGGACGTGGTGAGTAGTAAGGGTACCTCGCTTGTGTCAGAACTAATCCTGTGTGGCTGGAGGGCTAAGAGCTCCTAGAGCTTAAGTGTTTTTGAAAGATCTTTTAGTTCAAAGAACTAAAACTCTGCTTGGATTTGAGATTATATTTATCGTATCTAGGTACTGATGTGCAGCAGTTACCTGTAACAGTCAAGGGCCCTCGGAGGCCCTTGGCTCCCCCGCAGTTCCTCTCACCCCTCTGCTATGGATTTCTGAGGAAGGCACTTTCTTTATGTCTCTTCAGATTGATTGTACCAAAAGCTGCCTTTAACTGGGGAACAGTATTTCAGTATTTCTCACTGAAATTGAGGTATGGCTTGTGTCTGAAATGCCGGTGTGTTGCTGGGGAATGGCCTGGATCATCAAATTGAATTCTTCAGGGCTTTGCCTGCAACCCTTTGTTTGAGGACATAAGGTGGGGAATCAGCATGGGAGCTGATTCTTTGTAATGTCTCCGTGTTTTGCTTTTACTGGTTGCAAGCATGCAGGGGGATGGGACTCCCTTTCTCATCAAACTGTCACAACTTTGCCCAGGATGAAAATTTGGCACCTAAAAGTGCAGGATGTGGTGTGACTGGGAATAGAAATACATCTGTAATTTCAGCTGATGCTGCCAACTGCACTGCCCTCAGCCGAGTCCATGGGAAAAATCCAGCACCTGCAATAAGAGCTAGAATCATTTCACAACCTTCTGGTCATCACTATCTAGAGAAGACCTCATCTGTGATACCGTTAAACAAGGGGAGGGATTAACTTTTTGTCTGAAAACTGTAACTAATCATTAGGAAGAGCCCTCCTGCCAAAGGTCATTCTTTATACAGTGCAGTTCATTATGTTGTCCCCTAAAGCTTTCTGCTCTTTTTCGTGCTGGAAGGACTGTGAGTACATGGGCTTGTAGGACTCCTGTTCTGTTCTCTGTCTAGGCTGTTGCAATGCAGTGGGGCTGCGGTGGTCAGTGCTCGTGTAATCCTGAGGGAAAGACAGACTTTTTGGTACCCTCTGTCATGGGAATTCTCAGCAAGCCTGGCTGGAGTGAATAACCAGTGTGGCATATTCCTGCTGTGAGCTCAAGGTGTCTGGACAACCAGACCCTTGAGCAAGTAAAAATGTATAACTGCAGCAGCAGCATTGAAACGTCACCTTGGTCTCGCCCCTTCAAATACTGCTTAACTCAGGCTAAAGACTTTATTATATCAAGAGCGTTTGGACTGGACCCAAATTCCTATTAGCTAGATCTGGAGTATAAATAAACCTGACGCCCAGAATACGCTGTCCTCGCCAGTGAAAGAACCACGGTCAAAATCCATTGCTCCTGTACCCACAGTGCTCTATTTAAAGGAGCAGCGAAGCTCCATCTTCCTCCTGAGCGGTCCTCACTGTGTGTGCACACTGTTTGGGACAGCTGGAGCAGGACAGGGGTCGTCACCGCTCCTGACAGCTGTCTTGGCTCTTGTGAGCTCTGGTATGCCACATCTGGTGGCTTCTGGGAAGGAGAAGGGGCAGGGTGATGAAGCACCTGATGCTTCAGTTCAGTCAGATTGGCCGTGCCAATCAGTCCATGTGGAGGAGGAAAGAGGGTGGACAAGAGGAGCTCAAAGGCCAGGCCTGGAAGTCAAAAAGGGAGGATGTTTGCTCAGTCATGTGTTAGCCTAAGGAAAAGGCTGCTCTTTCTTGCTGATGGGACCACCGTGGTGCTAATGGTAGGACCTGGCGACGAGATGTGGGGTGAAGGGCTGTAGGGCAAGGCCTTGAGAAGGAAAAGAAGCACTTGGAGGAGACCTGGGTTATTGCAGACATAGTGGGTGTCCAAGCTGTAGGTCCAGAGCAGGAGGGGTGGAGCAGGTCTGTAAACTAGGGGAAGGAAGAACATATTGAGAATTATAAGAAGGAAATGATGGGATGGCCTAGATTAGACCAGACCCTTCCTTCCTTCTGTGCTCTTTGGCCAAACCTCCGCGTGTGTGTGTTACTGTATAGACACATTGAACGCATGTTGCTGTTTCACTGGCCTCCTCCAGCTGGCTTCCCATGGGTGGCTTTCTGCCTGATGTGTGTCTAAGGTGAGCTGCCAACACAGCCTGCCTGTCTGGAGATGACGTGACAGTTGGATAAACAACTGCAGTCGCTCAAATCTAGAAAAGCAGAACAAAACAGCTTCCCATCTTCCACGTGTCAGGTGTACTTTGGTTCCCAATTAGACCAGTGTGTCTAGTGTTAGGTTACATCACTTAGAAAACAGCTCATTCTTCCGGAGCCTTGCCCTGTACCTACCTCCCTTCAGGAGGATTGAATTTTACTGCTTCCCTTGAATTTCCCTAAGGTAGAACTGAAATGTTTCCATCGGTGGCTTATCAACTCTTCTTTCCCCAAAGGGTGTAACTTAAGTTTTTCCTAATGTCTGCAGTTCCTGAGTCCCAGGACCAGACGACACTTGAGCTACAGCTAAATATTTGACAGCTTTGAGTCCTTTTCAAGGCAGAACAGCCTCATGTCTGTTACAGCAGTATCTAAGAGCAGGCATCTGACGGGGGAAGCTGCACGTTGCTGCTGTAAAACCTGTTGTGCTGCGACCTCACCAGCAGCTGCACGAGGGCTGGTTACGGGCAGCACAGAACAAGAGTCCAGGAGGTGCCTTCAGCAGCGCTTCGCTGATCCTGGGCATGGCAGAAGCTGGTGACTGTTGACACTTTCTGTTGTGAAACTGTCTGTCTCTTCTGGCATATGATGCTGTTCTGCAGAGCAGGGAGGGTAGTTACTGGAAAAGATGTACCAACAATTCAGGTAATTTGTGGGGGTGTGTAAAACTGGAAGCAATGGGATTTTTTTTTTTTTTTAACATGATATGGGTTGGGGAAGCTAGTTGTATCACTTCATGTTTTTATTATTCTGTCCTTACGCTTTTTTTTGCAAAGAAAATACTTTATTAAAACCCCATCGTTAACTGACTAGTAAAAGAAGGCGTCTGGAAAAACAACAGGCCGTCTAGCAACCCTGAGACTCGTATTCATAAGATGCTCTTGGTTTAGAGTAGAGCCGGGAGAAAAACGCCCACTCAGCATCTTATGCTGCTCTGTAGCCTCTGCATGTTGGGTCCAGAGCTGCTGGGCACGCTGCCTGTGCCGCAGAGGGGTCTGCGCTGCGCCTGGGCACCGGGCGAGTTATCATACCGGGCTTTAAAGCACCAGGTCACCTCTGCTCCTCGTGCTTTTGTGACCACAGCTGAGCTCCTGGTGTGCAAGGGGCAGCTGTCCTTCCAGTCCGTGCTGGTGGAGGTGGCTTTGCATAAGAGCCAAAACATGATTGCTAGAGTCATTTTGGTTGGAAAAGACTTTTTAAGATCAAGTCCAACCATTAACCCAGCACTGCCAGGGCACCACTAAACCATGTCCTTCAGTACCACATCTCCATGGCTTTGAAATCCCTCAGCAGGACCAGGGCAGGGATCATCCCCCTGGACTGGGCACTGGGGAGGCTGCACCTTGAATCCTGGGGTCAATTTTGGGCCCCTCACTGCAAGGAGGACATTGAGGGGCTGGAGAGTGTCCAGAGAAGGGCAACGAAGCTGGGGAAGGGTCTAGAGCACAAGTGTGGTGAGGAGCAGCTGAGGGACCTGGGGTGTTGAGCCTGGAGAAAAGGAGGCTCAGGGAAGATCTCACTCTCCACAACTCTGAAAGGAGGTTGGAGCCAGGCAGGGTTGGGCTCTTCTCCCAAGGAACGTGGAGGTGTTGCCTGCGCCCGTGGCACGCTGAGCACGTGTCTCAGCAGAGGTCTGTGTGTGTGGGACCTACTCTAAGAGCCAGACTTACAGGCTTTGGCACTCTGACCTTAACTGGAAAAGTCAAGGAATAAGAAAATCTCTTGTGCTCTTGCATTTCACTTGGTGTTGCGTTCAGCCGCTGTGGAGATGCGGCTGCACGGCATGTGATGCAGCATGCCGAGCATGCTCCTGGTCTGGAGGGGAACCCCCACGCAGGGCAGGGACAGACCCTTTGGGGCTGGTGTCACGTCACACACAAGGTGTGGGGGACGGGCGGAGGATGGGGCCGCAGCTCCAGCTCTGCCACAGGCTGGGGTGGAGGAGGGAGAGACACCCTTCCTCCAGCCACCCTGTCCTTGCTCCAGGGAACACAGCATGTGGTGGTGGGATCGGGGGCTTTGCAATGAACGTGTGTTGCTCCAACCCCTTACTCCGTGGTTAGAGCGTTGGTCCGTGCACGGGCCCCTCGGGGGCTGAGCAGGTCCCACAGTGCTGTGAGGCTGGGTCTCTTGTTCTGCTCGGTGGTCCTGCTGAATGAATGGCTCCTCACGACAGATCCTCCCTCCTTGCCCGCAGCCCTTTCGCGCAGTAAAACTCATAAAAACTGCTT
Organism: Eurystomus gularis; assembly: GCA_013400335.1. Taxonomy (NCBI): domain Eukaryota; kingdom Metazoa; phylum Chordata; class Aves; order Coraciiformes; family Coraciidae; genus Eurystomus; species Eurystomus gularis. The sequence continues at coordinate 14,652 of VZZY01007367.1, forward strand.
GTAGATTTTTCGTATACATCTCTGCATGAATCAGGTTTACAACATGAATGTCCATTTGCTTTTTCAGTCTGGAAAATCCTTTTTTCTTCCTCCCTCTCTTTATCCTCTCTACACCCAAGCTGTGGCACCATTAAACTTGAAAATACTGCCTTTTGAAGGTTTTAATTTTACTGCCATTAGCTTAATAGACCCTCGGTATCAGTACGCGTAGCCATCCATCACAGAAAGCACACTGCTACTGTGCGCAGCAGAATCAAAGCTTATTGCACGCTGGCTATATATAGTAAGCACTAACGTAAAATTTGGATCGCTGGGTGATGACTTCACCTTCAAAGCCGGTCAGGGCTTTGTATGTGCATGTAGCCAGCACTACTTGCCAGCAGTTTATGAAGCAACATAAATCACTCTTCTTTTTCCTTTTACCTCTTCTCTTCTGCTCTACTAGTGGCACAGAAAGGTTGTACATAAAGCTGTGGTGGTGACTGCTGTGATAGCTAAGTTTTCAAAATCACCTGCCTGGTTATGTGAAATATTTCAGCCCAGAAGAGGAATGCTAGATATTTTTCTTGGCGTGGTTTCTGCATGGTTCAGTCAACTAAAACCAAGCATCCAAGTTAATTACTGTTTCTCAGTCTCCCTCCAAACTGCTTGGAGTCAGCGTCTCTGCATACTAATACAAAGTAGGAGAACAAGTCCAGAACGGACGGCATTGCATATTTGTGTGCCCCGGCGCTGGGTGTCTGGAGCTGCACGTCTGGTGGCATCCTGCAGATTTCCCTGTTCCCTAAAGTGCTTCCACGTGGGGCTTGTGACCACTGTGGCGGCACTTGCAGACATCTCGATCCGCGCTGCTCCTCCCTGCTTGTGCCGCCTTTGCCCCTCTTTCCTTCCCCTCCGCGCCCTGCTCCCAGGCGTTTGCTAGAAATGCCAGCGGGCCGTGCATTGTGCTATTTCTAACTGCACACGAGCTGTGCGGATGCCCAAGAGCGCGATCTGCTTACGTGAGCTGTAACTTCAGCTGCCAAAGGAGATTTGTATCAGCCGAAGGGCTTAACAGCTCCCCAGCAGGCACAGCAAGCTGCTCTCTGGGCTGAGGGTCTCCACGTCCCGGCTGGAGCTTTGGGCATCAGCTGGTTGTGCTAGCCGAGAGTGCCCACCGCGGGCAGAGAGCGCGGGTGTCCCACTGTCGTGTCACTGGCCTGCTGTGCGCTCGGTGCTGGCTAGATCTGTGCAGGAGCAGGGTCTGGGTCAGGGCCTTGGATCAGCACCAGTGTGGCCAGCAGGACCAGGGCAGGGATTGGGGAGGCTGCCCCTTGAATCCTGGGCTCAGTTTTGGGCCCCTCACTCCCAGAAGGACCTTGAGGGGCTGGAGCGTGTCCAGAGAAGGGCAACGAAGCTGGGGAAGGGTCTAGAGCAGGAGTGTGGCGAGGAGCAGCTGAGGGAGCTGGGGGTGTTGAGCCTGGAGAAAAGGAGGCTCAGGTGAGACCACCTTGCTCTCAACAACTCCCTGACAGGAGGTTGGAGCCAGATGGAGTTGGTCTGTTCTCCCAAGGAACAAGTGACAGGACGAGAGAAAATGGTCTCTAGTTGCAGCAGGGGAGGTTTAGGTTGGACATAAGGAACAATTTCATCATGGAAAGGGCTGTGAAGGGCTGTGCCAGGCTGGGCAGGGCAGTGGTGGAGTCCCCATCCCTGGAGAGGTTTCAAAGCCATGGAGATGTGGTGCTGATGGACATGGCTTCGTGGTGACCTGGCAGTGCTGGATTAGTGCTGCTAAATTAGACTTGATGACCTTAAAGGTCTCTTCCAACCAAAATTATTCTATTCCATGAGCTTCCTGAATTGCATTTATTTACTTGTTTTTCAAACTCAAATGGAGGTGTCTAAAACTGTGGCTGCAGTTCCCTTTCTTACACTGAGCATGGCCAGCTGGGCAGGGTGGGACCTCAGGCAGATGCTGTTTGATTTGCGGTTTGGAGTGAGCAGTGCTGGTCACCCCAAGGGGTAAAGCCCTTATGGAAGGAGTCCTCTTGGCTCTCTGGGTAAGGCCCAAAAGTTCATCCTACTTCTGCTGCAGTTAAGCAGATATTTGCAAAGTGCTGAGCACCTCCAGGTTGCACCTACAGAATGGCTGCTTCAGGCCAAGAAGGAATCGGGGATTTTTGGAACCTTGGGCATAGCTCTGTGTAGAGAAGGGTGCTCATTACTCTGAAGGAGAGGGATGAACAGGATCTTCATGCAGTAGCCGTGCATTGCTGATGGCACATGCAGCTGCTTGGCTTGTGAGGCCTGGTGACACAGATATTTCCCATTTTAATGCCTAAGTGTGAAATGTAGGACTTTGAACCCAGAAATGGCTGTGAAGATTCTTAAATATTGAAAAACGTGCAAGCTGTTGTTTTTCAGCCTTGATACGCGTTGTTTCTTCTGTAAGTACCCGTCTCTGGCACTGAGATCAAGGTGGATGGGAGCGTGCGGGCTGAGGGACAAACTCCAACGTCTGCCTCATGGAAGACTTAAGGAAGCTGTTTGCCTGTATCCTGCAACAGGAGAAGCTGGTGCCTGGTTTATTTTTTTAGATCTCTTGATGCATCTGTTTTGCACTCTGCATGGACCCTTACAGAATATATCAGCTTTGCCTTAGCTCGCTTGTGAACTCTCCCTCAGATTACATCCATCTGAAGTAGGCTTCTTGTCCAGCAATGATGACAGAGATGGGGCTTAACACTCCGACTTCTGGAGTGCTGGTGCTCTTCATACCTACAGTCCCTGCGCTCCAAATCTCCAGCTCTTCTATCAGTTGCAAAGTGCTCTCTTGCTTCTCCTTGTGGAGTCCCTGTCCTGGAGCAGGAGCAGGATGGGATCCTGCCGTGCTGTCTGGCTGGTGCGGAGGGTGAGGGCTGTGTCTCCTGCCCATCTGAGGCCTCTGGACTAGCCCCACGGGCAGCAGAAGGCTCTTTGTGCTCCCATCCCTACCAATGCAGCATGGAGCAAAGGTCACGTGTGGCCTCTCCACCCTCATCTCGCCTTAGCAAGAGGGTCACCAGCGCTTTCCAGCATCTTGTGCTGAGCCTTTCCCTCACGGGCGCTGTCGGCTGCCCTGCGTTAGTCATATAATCATCTCCTCGTCACTGGCTGTCCGCGTCCCTCTGGAAGGGAGGAGCTGGGCAGTTTTCTAATGAAGGCTTTTTTTCATTAAGTTGATTAATTTTTGAAGTGAGTGCTTTTAACTGACGTACCAGTTCCTGTTTAATCTGCATTAGATTGTAGGATCAGACAGGCTTGTTTTCTTTATAAGGCATATTTCCTGCGTGCTCCCTGAAGTTGAAGAAATGATTTGTAGCAAAATTACTGGTTTAACTTCCCTTATGAATGATGACTTGCTCTCTTTTGATTCAAGCTAATAACTTGAGCCTTTATGCAGAAAGCAACCCGTTCTGAAAGCAGAAACCCCTCAAACCCCACACAGGATTTTTTCATAGGATGATAGTGTTCGATTGTTACTGGAGAACATAGCTGCCAGCCTGTTCAAGTCAGCTGGATGCTGGTGCCTTGGGAGTTGGAGATGGTTCCAAAACCCCATCCAGCAGGCTGAGGACGGGGGTCCTGGCTGCAGTCCAGTAACCCCCACCCACCCCGGCCCTTGTCCCACACGATGAAGGCACGGAAACGAAGGACTACCCCAGACCACTGCCAGCAGTGGGCTCTCTGCCCTTCCCCTTGCCTTCTGCTGGTGACTTGGGCTGTTGAGCAGGTACTGTCTTCAGAAACAAAGCTCCATGGGAGCCACTCAGCTGCTTGTCAGAGGTCCTCTGGGTCCCCTGGTCCCTGTCTCTCCTCCTCAGGGCTGTGGGAAGATACAACTACTTGATCGTTCTTTTCATAAGGAAAAACTTGTTTGGTGTGAGGGTGTCGGAGCCTGGCCTAGGCTGCCCAGGGAGGTTGTGGAGTCTCCTTCTCTGGAGAGATTCCAAACCTGCCTGGACACAATCCTGGGCCCCCTGCTCTGGGTGAGCTGCTGGAGCAGGGGGTTGGATGAGATGATCTCCAGAGGTCCCTCCCAATCCTCACCATGCTGGGGTTCTGTGAAATCCTCCTGAGCTTGAGCCAAGGCTGTCTCGCTGCCCCTCCATAAGGGGAGATGTCTGAAGGAAAACTGATTGGTGATGCTTGATTACAGCCTGCTGTTAATGGCATTATGATTAGAAAATATTCCTCAAAATAAGCTGCTTGGGTAGAGAAAATGAGCAGGCTTCTTGCTGCCGTTGCTTCCCAGCCTGCTGGGACGCGCAGGGTAGTGGAGGCTTGTGCCGCTCATGAGCTGTGACGGGAGAGGATTTCAGCGCTGCAGCACTCCAGGGACTTCCAGAGACCCCATCTGAAGGAGGTGGGTTCTGAACTCTGGCTCAGGCACGCCTGTGTGTCTCTTGGTGTTCACCTGGAGCTGGGCCATGAGTGTCTGCTGGTGATGGTGGCCCAGCCCTGGGCGCACACCAGCACATGCAGGAACCCTTTCAGTGCAGCACACGGTACTGTCACGAAGGCAAAAGGCCCTGCCGGGGTGCTCCCTGTGCCGTGGAGCGGTGCCAGGGGTGTCCTGTGCTCCTCTCACCTGAAGGGTCAAGGCAGCTGGTGTAAGCAGCATCCCTGTGCATCGGCACGCTTGGGATGCAGAAACCTCGAGGCATATCAGCTTTCTGCACTCTGCTGCACCTGTTGTCTGAATCTGCGAATGGCTTTTTTTGATCCAAAACTTCATTTTTCGACTATGGATAAGCACTTGGCTTCAGGAGAGCTTTCTTGGCTTTCCTTGTGATGTACAGCTTAGCACACGAGCTGCTGGATCGTGCTGCTGTCCTGCGTCAGTCGGCCTGTTCTGCGTTCGTTACTCACACATGTATCGAGGCCACAGCAGTGTCCAGAACGGAGGGTCTAACCTGCTGCTCCATCTTGAAGATTTTATTCTTTTTTTCACAGAATCCCAGCACGGTGGGAATTGGAAGGGCCCTCTGGAGATCATCTCATCCAACCCCCTGCCAAGGCAGGGTCACCCAGAGCAGGGTGCCCAGGTTCTGCCCCTGCTCTCTTCCATGGGTGTGAAATTCCCTGATGTAAGAAGCTGGCAGAGGGCTCGAGGTGCTGGCGGGGGATGGATTTGTGCAGGATCTCTCTGCCGCGGTGACATTTGCATCCAGCTGACTCTACCAGTATAGAACAGCAGGAATATTTCACAGCACAAAGGGAAAGTCGAATGAAATCAGGCAGGCAAAAGAATATAATTTAAAGCACACATCAAAGGCTTATGCTGTGTCCTGTTACAGAGTTAAATGGAGACTTTCTGCACCTCCTTTTCTCAAAGTATTTCTCTGAGATGGAAGGTGTGAATTAATGTTTTGCTAAATATGGAGTGAGAGCCAACTGATTTTAACAATTAATTCATGGTGCAGGTGCAGTGTCCTACAGAATATGCTCTTTCTCCTCCTGTTTTATGGACAGCTTTGCTGGGAGGGAGGTACCAGGCTCAGCCCCTGAGGGCTCATTTGAGAGGGCCCAGTGCCGTCTGCTGAGCTTGGATGTGCAGGCAGAGGTCAGGACAAAGCAGGATGTTGAGCTCAGGATGTTGAGCCTTTTCAGGCAGGAGGACCTTGGATTGCCTACCATCACCAGCAACTTCTCCTTGTCCAGTAAATTGGGTGTTTGTAAAGTGATTTTTCACCTAGACTAGGTTCCTCCTCGGGATTTAATCTCTGAAGTTCTCCAGCGATGAAGTGAGAGCGTATGAGCGACTGCTGCTGTCTCGCTCCTCTTGAAGACATGCTGAAAACTCCCGGGTCTGCTCAGGAGGTTGCTCAAGCAGACACCTGAGCTCTCACAGGGGTGGCCTCTGCTCCTTGCCAAGCCTGGGCTGTGGAGCTCCATATGTCCAGGCCGGGGACAAGCATCCATCCGTCTGTCCGTCCTTCCGCAGTCACGCAGAGCTGAGCAGGGTGGTGAGGTTTCAACATTGCAAGACGTGGAGCATCAGGGGCTTTAAAGCAGCTTGATGCTTTGTGGGTAGCACCAGCATTGTGCTCCCAGAGAGAACCCCCGATCTCTGTCCCCAGGTGATCCCAGCGAGCAGCTGCAGTTCGGCCTCAGCCCTGTCCCTCGCGCAGGCGGAAGCCTTCGCTGGGGGGTTGTTTGGCATCGTGCTTCTGTTGTGATGCTTCCTTCCTCCAAGTGTGAAAATCACAAAGAACAAAACCGGCCTGAGGGCTTGCCATTACCTCCTCAACAAGGAAGTGCACTTTTTCCTGTTTAGACCAAATATTCTCAGTCTGTAATCTGTCTCTAAAGGGTCAGCTCTTTGCAAAAAACATTTGAGGGATGTTCTGCCTAGTCCAGGGACCTCAGTAAGGCTTTGGTAGATAATAAGCATGCAAGCAAGTTTGTTGCATTCTCTTGAAAATCTCACCATTCATCAGAAGGCAAATGGATAGATTCTCCTGCAAGATGATGCATAAATTTATACTCTGACAACTACAGATAGTAGAGCCTTGTTATGAGACATCCCCATTTCTCAGGAGCGGGATAATCCTGCTAAATACTGAAGGATTTTATGAAACCTGATTGCAGCCCTTCCCTGGAATGTCGGTTTTAGAGCAGATGTTCATGGTGCATTGAATCAGCTCTTTGAAGTCTCTATTGTACGGGCAGGAATGAAGATCGTTCTGGATGCTGAGTCTGGGCAAATCAGTGTCGCGTTTGGTTCCATGCCCACAGGAGAGGTGCTGCTGTGTTTTCTGCAGTGCTGGAAATGTGATCATCTTCCTGTGTTCGGTGTTGGTGCTCTTGGCTTATTGTGCTCTGTATTTGTAAGTCCCAAACCTCAGCTCTGAGGAGTTTTTAAAGGTCTTTGATCTTTTGCTTCGTAGCATTAATCCTGTTTGTCAGGAACATGGATTTGAGCCTGTGTGTCCTGTGGTTCTGATTTGGCACGGACGTGTGTCAGGGCTGGTCAGGCTTGTGAACTGGCTCAAACTGCATCGTGTTGGAAGAGGTACAGTAGAAAAGTGTAAGTGTAGATCTCCATGGCTTTTTTAAATTCACTTCTCTATCACTAAGTTATTTCACATGTCTTCTGGTTGTTTCGCTTGATGGATCCTCTGATGGACTGATGGACTCTTTCAAGGCTTCTACTCTGTAACCTGACTTACAGGGCCAGCTCAAGTACCTCTTGCGTGCAGGGGTACAGATGAGGACTTCTGTCTTTCAGAGATTTTTGCTTTGATGGACACATCCCTCTCTAGTAGATGTATCTTTTCAAGCCCGTCATCTGCATCTAGTCTTAGTGGTGGGTATCTGGTGAGCAGGCCAGATGAGAGCAGTGTAAGACATCAAGCCTGGGTAGTTTCATCACCTTTCAGAGATTTGGAGTGCATGGATTGCAACCAGAACGAGCATCTTGCGTGCTCTTCTTGCCCAAAGGCCGGTCAGTCATGGTCTGGTGCGTGGTATCTGGTGATGGATACAGCCATCTCCAGATGGCTGTGTGGGATGGGAGCAGCATGTGGTCCAAGAGACACTGGCCATCCCAAGGGCTCCGCAGTGCTGCCAGCATGCACGTGCTTCTGCAGCCTGAAAGGAGCAGCAATGTGGGATGGGAAGGGGAGCCTGTGGTAGGTCTGAGGGGAAGGACACAACGTGAGAAGGTGGCATGGCTGCTCTGCCTCTTCATTAACACATGGCTTTTCTAAGTACCTGCAACTGCTGAAGACACTGACTGCAGCCTCTGTCGATGTCTTGAGCAGTTGCAGGTACTTAGAAAAGCTTCTGTGCAGCTTGTTCTCAAGGGGAAAATAATCCTATTTTATAGATTGTGTTTGAAAAGTGGAGGCAGATGTTCCTCACGTGGAGCGCTCTGCGGGGACTCATGGCAGATTAACCTATAGTAACCCCCCCCAAACGGGGACTTAAAATTTAAGTCCTTAAGCCAGAGACTGAAGATTTATTATCATCGCTGAAATTCATACCGTGTCTATCTTGGAGAAAATTCCCGCTCTTACACCAGGTCTGTTAACTTGACGGGTTTCTTCCAAAGCTGTAGTTGCTGCTGGTTTTGCTTGCTGGGCCAGCTGGGAGCAGGAGAATTCCTGGCTATATTTAGAGGGCACCCAGCGCGTGTGCCCCACCGCTAACGCCGGTCCGTTCCGTGCCGCCTGCAGTAACCTCTCCCTCTTTCACTTTCTTCAAGGTAACAGAAGATAAGAGCACAGCTGTTCTCCTAGAGGGTCACCAAGTCTGTCAACGCCCTGACATGCTCCCCAGGAGAATCTGGAGGTTGCCGTGCGTGTGGCAGGAGGACGGGTTTCCTTGTCAGAGTGCGCTGCTCTTCATCTGGGACAGGTGACAGGCACCGGGACTTGGAGTTAGAGGTGGCTCTTCTGGTGTGAGGCTGGCAGGAAAGTCTTAAGGATATCTTACCCTAGAATGAGAATCTGACAAGTCATACGGCAGTGAACTAGGAGAACAGCAAAAACCACAACTCAGAATGTATTTATTACTTAAAAGTTAGCTATTCTTGATAAAATCCCAAAAATTATTGCTGCTGCTTATTTTACTTACAGATTTCACACACTTGTTAATTTTAAAGCTACCAAACTTTTACTCAATACTGTACTCTGAGAACTGTAATTGGAGCAGGACATGCAATAGGATGAAATCATTGTAGTGTCTTAAGTACAATGGACTCACTTTTGTGTCTATTAAAACTTGGAAAATGTGCAACACCTAACCATGTGGCTGTCCTTGCGTGTGTTAAAGGCTTCTCCAGTCGTTCACTGCAGAGCCGAGAGAATCCGTGTTTTCAGGTACGTGAACAAGCAGTTTCCTGGTGACCTGGGTGGGTTTGTGTCCTGGCCCTGTGCTTTCAGCCACCCACGCCAGCCGGCAGCCCAGCCTCAGCTTGCGCTGCGCAGGTGGAGACGGGTCGTTGGCCTGATGGCTCCAACTGGACAGTGAACTAAGGTTTGGAAGTAACTTTGGTGCTCCCACCAAGGCAGTGAGTGTAATTGAAGGCCCCTTGAACACACGTTGTTGGATAGAAAGTGTCTTCATCCTTACACTTAACCAGAAACGATTAGCAGGCTTTGAAATCAGAAAACAGCCTGCAGCTTTTGTACCCAATGCAGAGTACAAGTGGTTTACAAACTGAAGTGACTTGTGGACAAGCTATTGAAAACGTACGAGTTAATCTGGTTTTGCATTAGTCTGGCTTCCCCTTGGATGCTTTCAGTCCAGAAACGTTAATTTGTGGTAATGTGCTGCTGGAGAGTGCAGTTCAGAGTTGTCCCTGCCGGGTAGAGTGGTGTCTGCCTGCAGAAGATAGCTTCAGCTGTAGGATCGCTGCGCAGATTCTGCTTCCTGTTTGCTCTTCATCTGCTGCAGCGAACGCTGTCAGGAGCTATTGTCGAGTTAGAAGGACGGGCGGATCGGAAAACATAGAAGCTTGTGTTTTCCTGGTTCATGCTGGTTCATACTGTGGTGTTTTGAATGTCAGCAAGAGAGGTCAGAGCTTCCCTTTTCTCTTCAAGAACAACAGAGTTTTAACAAGAACAGTTCAACACCAAAAAAGCCCTTCTGCTGAGGCGCAGTAAGAGCACACAACGAGCCAAATCCGTGTCCCTTACAACAGCTGGAAGACTGTGGTGTGAAACACGCAGACTAAAATGCCGTGCTGAAGTAGGGCAGCCGGCTCCCAAGACCCATCTCGGCCACCTCTGTAAACAAACCAGGAAGCTTCCTGTTTTCCAGAACTCAGCGTAGAAAGGACAGCAGTATATGGCGAGGGCTGTGTCCCGCACCTTGTGTAAAGCCTTTGTGTTTACCTGGGCACCCGCTTTGCCCATCTCCAGAGCAGACGGCCTGCCTGGCAGAGATGCCCTTGTGCCGTGAGTACTCGCGCTCATGGAGAAAACAGTTCCACCTTTCTTAGCCCCTGCCCGTCCGTCCTCAGGAGTTTATTTGCGGGTTGTTTTTTTTTTCTAGCATCTTCTCAAGCGAGGCCCAGGGTTAGCTGATGGCTGTGCAAGGTCGTTCTTGTGTTTTCTGCTCACACAGTTCTTCATTGTACAAAGTCCCTGCCAAAAAGCATGGCCAGGCTTTTTGGCTGCAGCATTAGAGCAGTGAGCTGAAGCGAGTTAAAAGCGACCTTCTGTTCATTTAAAAAAATTTTTTTAAAAGGCCAAACAGAAATAACCAGGCCCACGCTCCCCCACGCTCTCAGGAGAAGTGCTTGTCCAAGGACTGCTCCTGCCTGTGCATGGAATGGCTGCTCCATGGTTGAAGGAGATGCCAAGAACAACAGGTGAGTGCTGGCTGCTCTCCTGAGAAGGCTAGCAGATGTCACTCCAGGCTAGCAGATGTCACTTGAGGCCCATGAACAGGCACAAACATCCCTAAGACCAGGCGTTCAGTCTCAGCTGGTGTCAGAGAGAATTGCAGTACCTCTGCTTGGGGACGTGGGTTTTCTCTAGGCTTGGAATGGGGAGGGTGTGCTCAATCCGGTGTCCATCCTCTAATGCTGGATACACTGGATATGGTCCCCAGGGTGGAGCTGTTTAAGAGGGGATGTCCAAGGGCTTTTTCCCGTGATAATTTGGCTCTGCAGTAAACCCCTGGTGCACAGAATATGTGTTTAACCATACGGTGGAAACCTGTCTGCCTTCTGCTTCTGCCTTGGTCGCCTTGGTCATCACTGTCACCTTCTGCCCTCAGAGCAGCGGTTGTGTTCCTCAGTGCTGATGGAGAAATTGTACCTGGAGGAGCCTCCCTTGTCTTCCCTCTCAGGTTGCTGTGTCCTGCAAGTCCCCTGTCACCAAGGGTGCAGCTCCTGCTGTCCTTAGACCTGGCTGTGTGACATTCCTGACATTGCTGGGCCCTTAGAAGGCAGCCAATGGGCTTTTACTGCCTGAGACTCCTGGCCAGCACTGAGGTGAAGGGAGACATCTCAGTGTTAGGCCCTCCAGGTCCCGTGTAGCAGTGGGCACATTGGAAGAACTGGTTTGCTGCCATTTTCTACTGGAAGGGCTTGGGGTGAACCCTTCCCAAGGAGGAAGAAGAGGAGGTTGCGTGTGCTGGGACTCCTGGTTTTGTCTCTTGCCCTTGTGATGCCAGGTGGCCTGACACGTGTGTCGGTGCTGGCACCAGCTTACACAGAGAAGCAGAGGAGTGGAATTTAAGCACTGCAGGTGAGTCACCGGATTTTTGCCACTTCACTAAGAACCACTACTGTGAGTTTCAGTAAAAGCATGATAACGGAGAAAACAGTGCTCAGGAGGCGTGCGAGCGGGTTGGATCCTGGGCTCCTTCTCTGAATCAGTGGCTCAGTGCCAGAGGTGGGTCTAAACTCCAACCTTAAACACTACCCTAACAAAAAGCACAACTTTGGGTCTGCAAATGAAGCTGGCTCACTTCACCTCACTGAAAAGGTGACAGTTCGGGTTTGGCAAGGCTTAACACAAAATCTTGTAGCAAACTGGGGGTTTTCTGCCTCGGCCATTATGCAGATGAATGAAAATAATGCAGCAAATCCATAACCCTAAACCAAGAGCACAGTGATGTTTCATTTCTTAACTGGTTTTAAAAGGCTGATGTAGAAGTTTCAAAATGTCATTTCTAATAATGTGATGTTTGAATGGGTCACTTTAGTCCTTGATTCTGTCAGAGGAAAAGCTCCGTTGGGCTTAAATGGCAATGTTCAGGAACACTAAGTGGGCTTTAGTATTTTCTGGCATAGGTTCTGTGCTAACCATAGATTCGTTAGCAGATTCCTAGGTCTACTTTTTTTCAGTTTTTGAGGTTTCCCTCCATGTACTTCTAAAACTTGTGCGTGGCTCTAGGAAGCAGTGGGCCTTTTTCAGTCCGTTTCAATACTTGTTACTCTAAAGGCTTATTATAGCCTCCGCTGCTCCACACTGTGGTTTTGGAGGTTTCCTCCTGAACCCTACCGCTGTGCTTCAGCCCACACAGCTGATGTCCCAGATGCAAGCCCTGCAGAATCTCTGTGGTTTTCAGCAGGAGAAGTTTGAGTGTTTTATTCTGACGTTATTCAAACCAATACCAAACCTACCAGTGTTTATTGTAATACGGCATTTTGCTGATATTCTGAATCTACAGATTAAATTTTGTGTAGTGTGCTGTGTAGGTGGCTTCTGTGAGCTGTCGGCTGACTCAGAAGAGCTGTTGGTGAGGGCGGCTGGCAGCCCTACGGTGCCCACTTGGGAGCCCAGCCGTGGCTCTAAATGTGGTGGTTTCCCTCGGGGCTGGGCGCCGGGTGGCAGTGGGGAGAGGGCGACTGGGGAGCTGCAGCCTCCCCTCAACCGACGTGTTTAATGACCTCAGCTTGCTCCAGTCCCTGAGGTCAGCGCAGCTGTAGGGTCAAAGTGGGTGCCCCTGCACGTGGCGACCCTGTGACATGCACCATGTAGAGGGTAGTGACCCGTTGTTAGCCATGAACCAGCAGTGTACTGTGGTGGCCCTGAAGGCCAGTGGTCTCCTGGGGTACATTCAGAAGAGCGTGGGAAGCAGGTCGAGGGAGGTCCTTCTGCCCCAGTGAGGCCACCTCTGTAGTGTTGGGTCCAGTTCTGGGCTCCCCAGTTCAAGAGAGCCAAGGAACTACTGGAGAGAGTCCAGCAGAGGCTGCAGAGATGCTGAGGGGACTGGAGCATCTCTGTGCCCAGGAAAGGCTGAGAGCCCTGGGGCTGCTCAGCTGCAGAAGAGAAGCCTCAGAGGGGATCTGATCAATGCTGACCAAGAGCTAAAGGGCCCATGGGGGGCAAGAGGATGGGGCCAGACTCTTGTCAGTGGTGCCCAGCAACAGGACAAGGGGCAATGGGCACCAACTGGAACCCAGCAGGGTTCTTCTCCATCTGAGCAGGAGGAGAAACTTGTTTGGTGTGAGGGTGTCCAAGCCTGGCCCAGGCTGCCCAAGGAGGTTGTGGAGTCTCCTTCTCTGGCAAGATTCCAAAGGCGCCTGGACACGATCCTGGGCCCCCTGCTCTGGGTGACCTGCTGGAGCAGGGGGGTTGGATGAGATGATCTCCAGAGGTCCCTTCCAACCCACACCATGCTGGGATTCTGTGAGGCAGCCACACTGGAGGTGACCCAGCCATGCTCCAGAGCAGATCGGCAGTGGTGTGATGCCCCAGGGTCTGGGTCCCTCACAGGCTGGGTTAGCCAAGGAGAAGGGTATTTTCTGGAGCTAATGTTGGAACTGTGGTACTTAATGATGCGCTATTTTAAATAACCTTATATCCTATGCTAATGAGACCAAGTAACTGACAGAATATGAAACCACATGGTTTTGATCCCATCGGGGATCCCAAGGCACAGATGAGATTTTTACCGGTTGCTTTATCATGGCTTGCAGTTACCATACTGGCTATCTCCTGCGGATGAGGGCAGGCAGAGCTGTGGTACCCTGCCCGTCTCCAGCAGAACGGCCTTTGCCCGCGCCGGGCCAGGCTGCTCCGGGGCTGTGCCGTGCCGGCTGGCGGCGGGAGCAGGGCCACATCCACGCTGTTTTCTGCCGTTCCTGGGTGTGCAGGGGTGCCAGGGCTGCCTTCCCAGCCTGGGCCTGTGCTCTGCGGGTCCTGCCACGCTGCTGCAGCCTCGTGTCCCCGCTGAGCACCTGTGCTGGTGCTGGTGATGGCAGGGATAACGGGGATAGAGGCAGCAGAACATGGCAGCACCTGCTTCTGGTTAAATACCACCTGTGATGTTTTCCTAAAGCTGCTCCTTTTGTCTCTCTTCCAATGTCATGCTTTTCTATGCTCCATTCTCTGTTCAGGCACTTCCCAGGTGTCTCCCACCTCCACCAGGCTCTTGGACCAGGCAGGGAAAGCCAAGCTCTGCTGAGGGGCTCCCCCCACAGCCTGACACCCCTCCTCTTGCCCAACAAGGTGTGTCTTGCTAGAGCCTAGGAAGTCCTGCGCCTCCCTAAAATGCCTCATACAGCAGAATGGCCTTAAAAATAAAGGAAAAGTGGTCTTTGGAAGCAAGGACTCTGGTTCTGCAGCTGGGTGGTGCTGCCTGACTGAAAAGATCCTGCTGACCTGCCCTTTGTGGTGTCTACTTTGGAGTTTCTGAAGATTTCCACGGACCTGAAGTAAAGGTTTCTCATAATCTGACTTTGTGACATTTCAACTTCCTTCTTGACTTGGTGTTGAATAGGGGAAAAGGTGTTTTAAAGTGAATGGAATGAAAATCCATTTCCCAAACATCTTTGCCTTTGTCATTCCCAGTGGGCCCTGAGGCTGGGCTCAGAGAGAGGAGTCTCAAGAACTGGGAGCACTGGCTTTAAGTTCATCATTTTTAACTGTTTCTCCTCACTTCTTCTTTCCTGGTTAAGCCATGGCCAGTAAGAATATCAACATCTGAACACGTTTTAACCATGTTGATGGTGATGCGCGTTTTAGAGGCCATGATAATGTCAATGGGAGCAGCAGCAGCAGTCCTGACTGAATAAACAAGCTCTCAGCACGCATGGCTGCCAGGGGAGCCAGCGGGAGGAGAAGACAGGACCCAGACCTGACCCAAAGGGACCCAGAACCGCCCCAAAGCACCGGCAGCGCTGCTTGCCCGGGTAGAAGGTGCAGGAGCGAGTGGCTGGAGAGTCAACTGGGCCTGATGAGTCCTGAGCGTCGGTGGCAAGTGTTGGAAAAAGGTGGTGAAATACCAAGCTGAGAGCCCAGTGAAGAACAGGGAGTGCAGCTCTTTTTTTTCTTTTTTTCTTTAATTGAGTGTTTTATTGGGCTCTGGGTTCTTTGGAGCCAAGCAGGATCCCTCAGGGGCTGCAGCGAATGTGCATGCCGGGTGGAGTGGTCACAGCTCTCCAGCACAGCAGGGACCATCTGTCCTTGTGCTCAGAGCCCATGATGAGCTTCACCAGTGGGTTCCCTGACTCCAGTTAAGCTGGGAGAAGGGACCTGTCCACAAACTGTGGACTTCAGAGCACGTCCTTTGCCACCAGTGCAAGAACATACGGGCTGTGTAAGGCCAGATGATGCAAAGAGGGTCCCCAACCAGGTAGGACGGCAGCTCCTGTGCTGGAGGACTGAAGGAAAGGCACAACTCCACTGGGTCATCCCAGAAAACCAGAGTCACAGAATCCCAGCATGGTGGGGTTGGAAGGGACCTCTGGAGATCATCTCAGCCAACCCCCCTGCTCCAGCAGCTCACCCAGAGCAGGGGGCCCAGGATCGTGTCCAGGTGGGTTTGGAATCTTGCCAGAGAAGGAGACTCCACAACCTCTCTGGGCAGCCTGGGCCAGGCTTGGACACCCTCACACCAAACAAGTTTCTCCTCCTGCTCAGATGGAGAAGAACCCTGCTGGGTTCCAGTTGGTGCCCGTTGCCCCTTGTCCTGTCACTGGGCAGCACTGACAAAAGGTCTGGCCCCATCCTCTTGCCCCCCATGGGCCCTTGAGCTCTTGATCAGCATTGATCAGATCCCTGAGTCGATCAAAGCTCCTTCTTCAGCTCCAGGACGGCAGCATCACCATTTGTCACTCTTAATGTGTTTGAGTCACTGTTGGCACCAGTCTGTTTTTCACAGGGTTTTCCCTTTGGAAAAACTGTCCTTACAGCCAAACGAGCTGGATTTTAGCAAGAGTTTTACATTGGTCTATCCTCCTGGCTTGGCTGCAGCCTTACAACAGTAATCCTTCCTGGGGCTACAGTGTCCCTGAACAGGCAGGAGGAAATGGGAAGTTGAACTTCTAAAGAAGAAAGTAGCTTTATGCTGACAGAAGTAATATCTGCTCTTCTGGTATGTAGTAATTTTCTTATTTTGCTAGATTAGGAGTATTACTATGATCCTTTTTTTATTGCTGCTTGTAGCAGAGGACTTCTAAGCAGCCTTTCTGTGTTTTTTATCTGTGTGTAGGGGTAAATCCTGTGATGGACCCCAAGCACGCGTAGCTGGTGGGGCCCAGGGTCCATCTGCACCTGCCCCATCCCTCTGCAAGGACCCCCGAGGCCGGGGCGCCCGGAGCATCGCTCCGACTGCCACTGCTCCTCGCATCGCAGCGTGTCCGTCCCTGCCTGTGTCCCAGCAGGGAGGTCATGGCCAAAGACTGCCGGGAGCCCAGACGGGGAGCAGCCCAGTTCTTGCTCGATGACACTCCAAATTGTGTGTTTCCCGCCCGAGCTCCGCCTTGCGCAGGAGGGCCCAGCCTGGGCGCAGGCAGCGGGGCTGTCCGCGCTGACGGGCACGCAGAGAATCGGGCACAGGCGGCTGGCTCTCCAGCGGTGCTCCAGCAAGCCTGATTAAAGAGGAAGCTTGCTGTAATCCAATCAAACGTCTGTCTTACACGGAAAATATTTTCTTTCCCCTCAACTCAGTGTTTTTTTTGTTTTTTTTTTTGAAGTGCATATTATAAAACACAAAGTTGGGCAAGTTGTTTTTCAAACTAATTTCTCAGGAAAAACAGATGAGGTGCAAGCTGGTTTTCATTAGACACCAAAACCTGAAGCATTTGGCTTTGATCACCAAGGCCTAGTGTGGCTTGAAGGAGAGTAGAGTTGAAACAGAGAACCTTCAGGCAGGCCTACAGGGAGGGAAGGGGCTGCCGGGGTCTCTCTCGGAGTCCCTGGTACTGGTGGTGTCACACTGAAGGTGTGTGAGGCTGAAGCGCTGTCCCAAGGGGCTCAGGGGTCCCATCTGGAGGAGGTGCAGGACCCGGCCATGCTGCTGCTCGGGGCTCAGCCTCACGTCGCCGATCTCCCCGTGCCGGGCTGCTGCATTCCCATGGCCCAGCCTGGAGTGGGCAGACAATCTGGGGCCAAATCCCCCGAAACGCGACATCTTTCCTGGCAGCCGTCACGCAGGGGGTGCCCGAGGGGCTCCCGCCGACAGCAGCCGCGCACCCTGCTCGGCTCGGCTGAAGTTTGGTCTTGTTTTGTGCCTTGCTGCCGGCATGGGGGTGGGGACCCTTTCTCCTTTGATTCTGTTTATGACTTTCCTCCACCCCTTCATTTTGCTCAACAACGTCGTTTGCAGAAGCCTGTTAATGACTCTGCATGGTTTTAATTTGCTGATGGGTGTGAGCTAATGAGCGGTTTGAGATCAGGCTTTGCCGGGCTGAGCATTGCCACCACCGCGTGCTCCTGCTTGGCTGGACCCTCTCCCGCCGGGCACCGCGGCTTGCCCACAGAGCGTCCCGGGCACCTTCCCGCGCTATCTTGTTTCAAACAAGAACCCTTGCCTTGCTGTAGCCTCTCCAAACCATATTTCTTTTAATTTCCACAGCTCTGTTGCTAAAGAATAATTTAATTTTCCCAGTGGTGCAGAGGCTTGGCTGATGAGTCACTGGGCTTCGTTAGCTAATCTTAGATCTGCTGTGAATTACTCAGTGACTTGCTGGTACAAAGTGGGCTGACAAAATGTTGGTTTTGAGTGGATAATTTTAGAATTTGGGTCTCTCCCCAGGCAGGGGAGGGTGCGAGCACGGGGGTTCAGAGCCGCTTGTGTAGGTGCGTGCTGCTCTCCCAAGCGTGCCTTAAAACACAGAGGCGAAGTGAAGAGCCTGGGCTAGTTTCTGGAGTTAGATCCTGGTGTGAACATCAGTTATGTGAAGATGCCTTTTAATCCAGGAGTAACTCGGTGTACGTGTGCAGATGGTGTGGTGGGGGTAATGGCCCTAGTGAGAGGGGGCTGGGAAGAATGGGACATATTTTAGCAACATTAAGTGGTAAAGTCTGTAATGGGGGAACACAGAAGTGGTTTAGGGGGGGAATTCAGTGGTTTTCATCTTCTACTCTGCTGATGACTTTTTGTATTCTTATAGAATCATGGAATGGTTTCGGTTGGAAGGGACCTTTCAAGGTCACCCAGTCCAACCCCCCTGTACTGAGCAGGGACATCTGCAACTAGAGCAGGTTGCTCAGAGCCCCGGCCAACCTCACCTGCAATGGTTCCAGGGATGGGGCAGCCACCACCTCTCTGGGTGACCTGGGCCAGGGTCTCATCACCTTCAGCATCAGCAATTTCTACTTTATCTAGTCTAAATCCTCCCCTCTTTTAGTTTAAAACTCCACTCTTTCTTTTTACAATCACTTTCATGTGCACCAAAAATTTCATCAGCAGTTTCCCAAGCGGCAGTTTCCACTGTGCCTTCAGCTAACAAAGTTGATTGAAATACACAAGTCATTTTTCCTTCCTGGTGCTCGATGTTGTCTAATAAATGCTCATAAACGCTGCCTGGCTCAGCCCTGGCGCTTTGTCCTGACATATGAAACACTTCTTGGTATGATAATTGCAGCAATTTCAAGAAATAGGAGTAGGGATCCGGACAGGAATTGCCTTTGGAAACATCTGTTTCACCTTTCTATCTATGACTTCTTTCTGAAAAAATCTTTTAAATTAAAAAAAACAATTATTCAATAGAATACAGTCCCTGGACTGTATTATGTACAACCATTTACAAACAGTTGTAAAAGCTACACTAACACGGCTTCACCCTTACAAACTGATACCAGTGGGAAGAAACTTCCACAGCCTCTGTCTGCAAACCTCTCCTCACACAGGATCCAATTTGTAACACCAGTTTTTCCCAGTTTCATCTTCTCTGATGCTGTCTTTCCCTCCAGTTTGATTTGTCCTCCTCTAACGTAAACCATCACCCCTTGTCCTGTCCCAACAGGCCTTGCTAAAATGTCTGTCCCCATCTTTCTGACAGGCCCCTTGAAGTCCTGGAAGGCTGCAAAGGGATGCTGTGAGACCTGTCCATCTCCACGCCGTGCTGGCCGTGGGAGCCTTGGCTGGCAGCCCCCTGAGGTGGTGAGATGGGGGTTTGGTGGGAGCACGTCCAGAGCTGGCACATACAGGCTGCCCAGAGAGGTTGTGGAGTCTCCTTCTCTGGAGAGATTCATGGTTGTGTCCACCAGCCTTGAGGGCTGTCTGGGGCTGGGGAAGGGCAGTGTTTGCAGGATGGGGTGGACAACTGGTTATCTATTGGGTGGAGCACTGTGTGGTGAAGATGCGTGTGTCCTGAGCCTGAGGAGCTGGGAGGGGGGGGTCCCATCCCCACACCAAGCAATCATCAGGCCACCCGAGCCATGAGTGGGAATGGGGGTGTCTTGCTGGGGAAGACCCAAAAGTCTGGGTTTGGTGCCAGGCTGCACCAGCTTTGTTTCATACAGAGACTTGAAAAACGCAGCTTCCCACAAGAGAAGTTCTTTGTCAGATGGGAAAGGCCTGACTCAGACCCTCCTCTGCTCTGTCTGCAGACCTCGGCTGGCTCTGCGTCAGACTGCTGTGCCAGGCAGAATCGGCACAGAATTCTCCAGATTTGGTGGTGTAGCACAGTAGAGAGGGATGGCGAGACACGGGAACCCCCCCGTGCTCCCATCCCTGCGAGGGCACAGCTGTCCCGCCATGCATGAGGTCCATGCCAGCTCAGGCCATGCGCTGCAGAGCTGCTGTGGACACTGCCAGCACCGGTGGCACGGCCGGCGTCTGTCCTGCACGATGCTGAATACATAACGCAGAGAACACCAGCAGCATGCTGACGTGCAGATTGGTGTCTCCTCTGTGCAGGCTGCAGAAGGCTTTGGAGCAAAGCTCGTGCCTGCTTGGCTGATTAAACCCCTCAGTGATGTTGTCATCTCTGCGGTTTGCTATGCCTGGTCCCAACCCCACCTTCTTGGAAGGGTCTCCAGTAGGGTCCCGCTGCTGCTCTTGCCGGGGACAGCTTTGCGCCTGTATTTGATTCATCTGCATTTCAAGATTAAACGGTTCTTCTCATCACAGATGTTAATTATCAGCTGTAATTAACGAGGTTTTTCTCCCTCCCATTAGAGATACTGGGGATTAGTCATGGTGTTGCTTGCACAGTGGTGATGGCTGCTCTTTTTTGGGTAGTATCATTAGCATTCCCTTTATGATGAGCTCCTGATGTCTCTCTGGGAAGCGTGGAAAAGTGTTCTGTTTAGAGAAGCATTATTTGTGCGGGGCTTTGGGCTTTTCCCTTTGCTCCAGGTCAGCAAATGAAACTTGTTTACTAGTGCTGCCCATACACGTCATCTGTCACTGCAAAATGGGGCCTGTAATTCTCTCCATGAGGGAGTGAGTGACCACGGCCAGAAATCAGGGCTTCCATCCTTCGGGAGTTCACGAGTACAACAATCACTTGTTTTAGAAGTACTTTGCATCTGTTGCAGAAGAAGAATCCAGCACATTGCACCCTGAAACAGGTCACCCAGACTTCTGTTCCTGATGGTCTTGATGAAGCTGGACCAGGAAGGTGCTGCTTGGGAAAGGGCTTGCCAGGGCCGTCAGCAAAAGATCACATCCCCCTTCTCCAGCTCGGATAAACCCGACCAGCCCTGCCACCCAATGTTCAGCAGAACACGGAAATCCCTAGTGGCTGATGGATGGAGAAGAGCCCAGTGAGGAGGGGATGTGGCTTCGCAGGGATCAAGTATGGGCTGGAAAGTTAAGCAGCTGCCTGTAGCAGTTGGGGAAGGGCTGCTGAGCGATGGTAACCGAAGGTGCAGAGTGGTCTGGAGAAACCGAAAATAGAGAGAAGTGGGGTCATGAAGCAGGAACAAAATAAGAAACACATTCCTGTCCAATTGTGTTGTTTTCCTGCCTAGAAAATATGTTCTTAATGCTCACATCCGCTGTCCGGGCTGGAAGGAGCTTTATCTCCATGCCAGTGAAGGTCCTGGCCGTGCCCGTCCTGGCTCGGTGCCTCGGTGCCGGGCAGCTCGGCTCCACTCCTGCTACCGGCGAGTCCAGAGCAGCCCCAGCGGAGCTGTGTCCCGCTCACACTGACGGCAAGGCTGCCAAACTTTGTCAGGGATCTCGTAATAAATTGCTTGTCCCGCTGAGATTTGAAAGCAATTCTGCAGTCATGCAAAAATTACATTAATGCCCGCTCATCTCACTCAATTGCCTTGAAATAGAGCACTGAGCAATCAGGTTGCTAATGCGCTGCTGCAGAAATGCTTGAAGAACAAGAAAGTGCCTCCTATGTCAATAAACATTTTTTTGCAGCAGAACTTAAAAGCCAGACAAACGCAGGGAGCCTGTTATTCCAGTAATTCAGAGCCTCTCCCTAAATGAATTGTTGATCTACTAGAAATCTAGGATTTCAGGCATTTTGTTTTGGCTCGTTAATTAGGTCTTGCTAACTTAATTGCAAGCGCCGGCAATAACTTTATTGCTGTTATTTGCAATTATCTCAGGCAGAGCATTCCAGATGGGAATTTCTGGCTTTTCTTATTGGCTGCTGAAGCCTCAGCAGCAGAAGCCTGATGGTGGTGAGGTTTGGGAGGTGATGGAGGAGCAGCTCAGGGCTGTGCCCCGGGCACCTCTGCGGGGAAGAGCACAGCGAGAGCCCTCCCGGGCAGGCTGGCTTGGCAGGACCTGCTCTGCCCGGTGTGTCCCTGCGGGCGCTGAGCACCCTGACATGTGAACGGGAGGAAAAAGGGGGATGGAGGGGCTGGGGGGGAGGGAAAGGGTCTGCGCTTCTCCAGGGAGGAGACCGAAAAGTGGTGTATCTTCAAAGCTGCCACAGAAAAGCGCTCTCTGCTCCCGCTCCCACCTCAGGCTTTTCACATACAGAGCCTGCTTCTGCATTTCGTGCTGACATTCAGCTCCTGACCCCGTGGGACTGAAACTCAGCGTGCGGCTGGGGGATAAGCTCTGTTTTGGCTCTTCATGGAGCTTATGGATTTTCCGTGCCTGACGCAATGCAGATGCACGGCCCAGGGATGGCAGGAGGCGGTTTCGCTGCATTTTTCTCAGCCAGGGTGATGGTGATGTGATCTGGGGAGGCTTCTGCCTTGCTGTGTCTGACATACAAGCCCAGGCCAAGATCCTCACTACTATTGCTGGTGCGCTGTGTTCCTTAGCTGCTGATAATTACATATATATTTACTGGGCAGCTGTCTGCAAGATTTTAAAGGCTCTTTTTGTAATGAAGGCAGCAGACTTGAAGGCAGAACAGCAAATCAATGTGTTACGCTGAAGACCTTTGGAAATAAATCAAGTTCTCAGGCCCAACCCTCTCAGAAGAGCCCTTCAGAAGCTGATGGAAATTCACCCTCTCCATGGGTGGGTGACCCAGGCTGGTGGTGTGAAGAGCTGCCTCACTCACAGGGCAGGTGATGGTGCCTTTGCTTTTCTAGTTTCAATAAACGTAAAGCCATTAGAGATGGAGGCCAAGCCCAGAAATTGCTTGGATTCTGTTCCTCTGTAGCCCCCCTGCAGTGCTGGGGCCAGCTATGGAGTTCTCAGCACAGCAGAGACATGGACATGGAGCGGGGCCAGAGGAGGCCCCAGCAATGATGGGAGGGCTGGAAGCCCTCTGCTGGGAGGCCAGGCTGGGAGAGGTGGGCTTGTGCAGCCTGGAGAGGAGAAGGCTCCAGGGAGACCTTCTTGTGGCCTTGCAGGACTTCAAGGAGCCTGTCAGAAAGCTGGGGAGGGACTTTAGAGCAGGGCCTGTTGGGACAGGACAAGGGGTGATGGTTTGAAACTAAAAGAGAGAGATTTAGACTAGAGAGAATGAAGAAATTGTTGCTGCTGAGGGTGGTGAGAGCCTGGCCCAGGTTGCCCAGAGAGGTGGTCGCTGCCCCATCCCTGGAACCATTTGAGGTGAGGTTGGCCGGGGCTCTGAGCAACCTGCTCTAGTTGCAGATGTCCCTGCTCAGTGCAGGGGGGTTGGACTGGATGACCTGAAAAGGTCCCTTTCAACCGAAACCACTCTGTGACTCTCTGATCCTCCTGCTGCATGGTGAGTTAACGAGGTGATAGGGCTGTCTTGGAGAAGGAAGCACCAGGGGATGGTGGGTGCTTTAGGTCTGTACTTGCCTCCTCTGCACAGGAGAGATGCTGCCAGGCATTTCCAGCTTTGGCTTTTGAAACTTAGCCACGCTACTAGCAGTGGGAGCGAGCACCGGAAGGAGTTAATTTATCCTGAAATCCTGAATTCTGCGAGTTCCATTTTCCATAACGTCGCGCTGATGGGACACCCACTCCTGCGCAGCAGTACCTGGCCCAGGAGATGCTCTGTGGCTGAAGCCGTGGGCAGCAGTGAGGCACAAGGGTGCTGCCAGCCCAGCTGGCCTGCCATGGAGCTGCTGAGAGGTGAAGCTTTCTCTGGAGCTGTGACCCTGCTGTTCCAGCATGACCACCCTCGCTATGTCTCTGACAGACGAGCAAGCCTGAAAACCACAAGCTTGTGGGATTTATTGACTAAATAATGCGTATTTGACTTTTATGTGGCCTTTGAGTTTCTCTTTGGTGGGCTGGAGTCTCTTTTCCTTCTCCTCAGATACGAAGATTAGAAAATTTTTTTTTTTTTGAGACAGACATTTTCACTAGATGGTTGTGCTTGAGGTGCTGGGAGGGGAAAATCATGGTAAAATGTTGAGATTAAGAGCACCAGCAAGAGTAACACTGCTCTCCTCCTGACCGTGTCTTGAGGGGTGAGCAGAAGGATCCCCCCCCCTAGCACCCACAGAAATGCCTCTCTGCATCCCGCCGTTAAGGCTCCTCTTTGCAGCGAGGGTGTTCCTCAGGGCACTGAGGTGGGTTCTCTGATTTTTTGGTGACATGTAAGCAACTGCACCAGCAAACCCTTCTTACGGGAGGACTGTAGGTGGGACACAACAAAACACGGAGTGCTGGTGCTGGGGGGTCAGTTGATTGCATCTGTCACCGAGCGAGCAGCCAGCCCACGGCCAGTGGAAAATGGAAACTTCCTCCAAAGAGGGTATTAGATGGGGAACTAAATTTAGCTGCTGTTGCTCGGCGAGCGTGGTAAATGGATGGCTGTGAGCTGCTGCTCCACATGCCGCCCCGGTCCCGGTTCCTTCCCGGGGTGGCTCTCACTGCTCGCAGTATGCAGGCTCTTGCGTGGGGACGGGGACAGGAGCCAGCGGCAGGGAAACCCTGCTGGAAGTCATCCGTGGGTAACGAGAGCAAGAGCACATATGGAGTTTTCATAAACCACAGGTTTTTAAGTCACGGTTCCTGAAAAGAACAGTCGTATTCAATAAATCACTAGAAGAAATGAGCTGAAAGCCTTCGCCTTCCCAGTGCAGGGCAGCTGCCAAGCCATCCCAAATGTCAGGCTCACACGTGGTTATCGGTGTGATTCATGGGCACCTCTGCGGGCAGCAGCTTCTCACCAGCGAGGGGTGGCATGGCGACTTCGGTGATTTTCCAGTAGCCTGGAAAATACACTTGGACAATATGGACATGCCTGTAGTGTCAGGAGGTGAGAAATGTGGCTGTGGCAGCCGGCTGCCCGCCAGGCCAGCCAGAAGCTTTACCTTCATCCCAAAACTTTTGGAGATCCTGATCAGAAAACTTTGTTAACGGAACAAAATTTTCCCTGCCTTTCTTGGGCTTCCATTTGTGCCTTTGCCCCATTTGTTCCCCCGCTTCCCCATCCCCTCCCTGCCCAGCACACAAGTGCAGTCACACTGCACAGGCAGTGGGGTGGCTGGAGCATCCCAAAACCCCATTCCCAGCAGAATTCCATCAGCGGGAGCCGATCCTGCAGGTCCTCCTGTGCAGGCTGGGCTCTGCGCAGCCCCGGAGCCGCGCGCGGAGCCGAAGTGCGGGCTGCTGCTCCCTGGGAAGGCTGGTGGCTGGGCTGGGTGGGGGTTTGCACAGCCAACAGCAGAAGCTGAACCCTGCACAAGATCCGTTTTCGTCTTTCATAGTTTGCTCTCTGGAGCTGAGGGCCACGCTGCAGCCAAAATACTGATGTGACTGCACTGTCCGTGACGGAGTCAGTGACTGCAGGTGGGCAGGTTAATGCAAAAGTGTCGTACATAGATAGAAAATAAAATGTCCTCTTCCAGCTCCTGCCCACGTCGGGATTGCCCCGATCGTAGTAAGTGGGGGCATGCTGACGAGCTAGGCAGATTAGAGGCACATAAGCTGCTGGTAGGACATACCTCATGATGTGCCTTGATTGGAAATCCTCTTGCTCTGGTATAATCTGTCTTTGCAAGCTCCCAAGGGCTCCTCTGAGACCCGCTGAAGGAGCTCCGCAGACAAGCGCTGGGGATGGCCGGGGAGTGTCCGCCTGGGAATGAGTACCTGGGACAGTCCCAAACGATACTCTGCAATTTATTGGATCAGTTTAAAGGTTTGTGTTGGTTTTACCTTGCTGTACGTACTTTCTGCCCTTGCTCTTGGCAATAGGTGGAAAGCAACTTCTCAATAACGTGTCAGGCTCCACAGGAAGGGGCCTTGATGATTCTGAGCAACAGCTTCACCCCCAGCCAGCAGCACCGGTGGATCTGCTCGGAGGGAGCAGGCGGGCAGAGCACTGCCACGGCACATCTGGGCCGCGGGTGTTGGCTGTGGGGCGAGATCACCGGCACTCGTGGCACTGCCCGTGCCGGCACGGTGCGATGGCACCCGCTGCACATCCTCGCACCACTGCTGGTGACACGCTTGGGCTCAGCATGCCTGTAGCCTGCGCCCGGGGCCGTGCACACCAGTGCTGAGCTGCAGGCGTTGTGATTTCAGGGTTTTCTGGTGGTTTTGGTCTTGCTTTGGCACCAACAGACAATGCAAAGGGGCTGCCCTCAGGGCAGCTTTTCCCCTGAGAATGCCCACGCCGGTTATATGGGGCTCTCATGCTCCTTACACAGCATCCAGGGGCACTCAACACTTCCCAGGACAGGTCAGCATCACGCCACAGCCATCCTGGGATGGGTCAGCATCACGCCGCAGCCATCCCGGGATGGGTCGGCATCACCCCACATCCCCGCATGCTCTCTGTGCAGCAACCAGGGGCACACACGCTCCCTAATGAGCTCTGATAACATTGTTTAATGAGCACATAGTCACTGGGCTGAATGTAGCCAAGAAATTAGCTGTTCATGGGGTTTACTAACTGGCAGCGTGACAGAAGAGCGATTCCGAGCAGCTCGGCCCAGCTCATGGTACCAGCAGTGCTGGGAGCTGGCTGCAGGGCCATATCCCCACGCAGCAGTGTGGAGGAGAGCCAGCTTTTCTGATATTGGCCTTACTTTTCAGCCGGAATGCTAATGAAATTAGGAAAAATTTATTCCCTGAAAGGGCTGTGAAGGGCTGTCCCAGGCTGTCCAGGGCAGTGGTGGAGTCCCCATCCCTGGAGGGGTTTCCAAGCCGGGGAGATGTGGTGCTGAGAGACGCTGGGTTAACAGCTGGACTTGATGATCTTAAAGATGTCTTCCAGCCAAAACCATTCTGTGATTCCATGATTCTATGAAATGAGTGTGCTTTTTTCTGGTCAGCTAGAGTTGCCCATCCATCACATGTCTGCATGACATCTCAGTAGCTGGCACTCTGGGCACAATTCTTGTCTCCTCTCAGCCTGAGACCCTCAGGGGTGATGGTTGGTGGGCAACCCAGGACATCTGCATGCTTTAAAACACCTCCTGTGGCATGTGGGGCTACCAGTGAGGACGGAGGGGCATTGCTGGTGCTCAGCCCTCACAGCAATGCAGAGAGCTCAGCTGAGTCATGCCAAGGTGCAGCACTGGGATCCGCCTGGGACCTCACCCCTCCCAAAGCAATCAAACCTCACCCTGATAAGGAGCAGAGTTCCTCTCCCTCTAGTTTTAACCTCTTCAAGCATTGCAAGGGTGCAGACAAATCTCATCACCCTGATCTGAGCGAGGCAGTGTAAATTAAAGATGGGAAGGGGAAGGGGAGATCAGCTGGTGGAAATTGAGTGGTGCCCATTGGAATGGTGGCTTGGGGCACTTGCCCCAGTTTGGGTGGGAAGATGCATCCTGGGTCTGCAGCAGAGACCCCCCCAGCCATGGTCTGAGGTCAGGTGGCCTTAGGATGCCCTGGGGCTGGGGGAGGTGTTGTACGTTTCGGGATCCTGATCATTTTGGGTTGTTGCAGGTTTGGGGCAAAGACTGTGGATATTGGGCCTCAGTAGGCAGCGGTCCCAAAACCAGCATGGTGGCACCCCTTGCACCATGATCTTAGTGGGGTTGTTGGCCCCAGCCCTGAGCCATCACTGCGACCACTTGAGTAAGGAACAAAGGTCTGCAGCAATTTTTAAATCAAGGTAATTTCTCTCAAACTTTTCTCTGCCAGAATTTTGAGTTAAAGGGGCCAAATATTTAGGTCACAAGTTCCCAGAATCAATAAGAGCCAAAATTCACCTGAGGTGGGTTCATACATGGTTGTGCAGTTTGCGTTGCTGTTCTCCACGTGTGAGGATGGGAGGCACAGGGACACCCTGGAGAGCCTGCCCAGCGAAGGCTCTCGGGATAAAGCCCCGCTGCTCTCCGGTGTGCTGTTTAGACTTACCAGTTAAGGCGACTCTGATCCTTCAGCACACTTAGTGCAAAAAAAAAGAGATCAAGATAAAAGGACGCACAGGTTTCTAGCTGTACAAAGAGCATGTCTTTTATTAGGAGGGCCTGTGTTTAAAAATACCATTTACTCTTCCAGCAGAACACAATCTCCTGACCACAGAGCCTTAAAAATGCATTTTAAACTCCAGACAGACCAAATAAACTCCTTCTCCAGTTTGCTTTTCTTGATTGTTTCATGTTTTATGCTCACACTAGATGATACAGAAGGAAATGGACACTGTCAAAGTCAAGCTGCTTCCCACACAAGCCCTGGTGTGCATCAGCCCAAAGTTTCTCACTCGGCTGGAGGAGCTGAGGTGGCTCTGGCTCACTTAAGTCCTGCTCAAACCATCCAAAAGAGATGATCATCTCCAAAGCGGAGGCACTTTACTAGTGGTTTGTTTGTAAACAAAGTAAACAAGCACTGTTGGGTGCTCAGTAGAGATACACATCAAATACAGAAAAGGAAATCATGTTTTAAAATATGATAGTTACTTATGGTTAACATTTAAAAGCATAGATTGTGTTTGGCATGAAATTCATTGATGAGTCAACTGCATTAAAATCTTCCTTAGCAGCAGTCAAGAACACGTTATCTACCAAGGTCTGTGCTTCTACTTTGGACCTGACCCTGGAATGCTGGAAATCTTTGCCAGGACATTTCCGAAGTGGTGAGTTACACTCTCTTTGAGTCAATGAAGGAGAATTTAATAAAGTTTAGGACCATGTGTAACGATTGGTCTCTGCTGGAGCTGAGCCTGATGGGTGAAGCAAGCCAGGCAATTAATGCACCGTGTGTTAATGTCATCGGCCCTGTCAGTGCTGATAAGAGCATTTCTTAGGCTGAACAGCAGCAGCAGCTGCCGGCATCGCCCTCCCTCCCCTCGCCTGGCCACGCTGCTGCTCCTGGGGGTCCCCAGGAATGACCCTCTCACAGGTGAAGAGGCTCTTGGAATAGGAAGCCCTTGTCTGCTTTTATTGATTCTTATCTTGGGGCTGTCTCACAGCATTCTGTGTGCTTTGGGCTGACTCATTGTGGCATTTAAATAGACAAAGGGATTAAAAGTCGTGGGAGAAGAGGGAGGTGGAACCCATCCGATGAGTGGCAGAGAGGAGAGCCCTGCTTGGACTTGAGCAGCTGGCTGAGAGGGCAGGGTGGCTTGCCAAGGTGATGAAAGTGGCCATACGCTCGGTTTGCTTCTGGATGATGCATCTCGACATTTCATGGATTTCTTTTCTTTTCCACTGCTTTTTTTTTTTTTTTCCCATGCTTGTTTTTTTCCATTAGACATTGAAGTTTCATCTGTCCAGGAACTCAATGTAGTAAAATATAAATACTTATGACAGGGGATGAAAGCTGAGCAATTGAAAGCAGAAGAGATTTATGGCCAGATTGTTTAAACACTTTGCTTTTTGTTAGCACCTATTATGTTGCTGTGCCTCAAAACCATTTGGGAAGAGCAAGCGTTTTGTGCAAGATTTGACAGCTGTAAAAGTTCAGAAAACCACCCGCCTGGACTCGAGGAGCCTTCCTCGATCTCTGCTGAGGAAAAGGGGGGTGACAAGCCAGTCCCCAGTCCTTCTATTTTAAAAACCAGAGGGCAAAAGTAAGCTTCTGGAGCCATTTCTTTGTTGCCCTTTGGCAATGCATGTCCCCAGAAATGCAGAAAGCTCCTGCCAAGGACACATCCCACCACTCACCTCCTGTGACCTCCTGTGAGCTGGAGCTCACCCTCTCTCCAGCAGATCCACTTGCTCCCCACTCAGCTTGCAGCCCACCTTCATGGAATTGGTTGGATGGTTGCATCCAGAGGGTAGTGGTCAATGGCTCGATGTCCAGATGGAGAGCAGTGAGGAATGAGGTCCATCTGGGGTCTGTTCTGGGACCAGTGCTGTTTAAAATCTTAATCAGTGGCACAGAGAGCAGGATTGAGGCACCCTCAGCAAGGCTGCAGATGACACCAATCTGAGTAGCTCAGCTGACATGCCTGAGGGATGGATCCATCCAGAGGGACCTGGACAAGCTCGAAAAGTGAGCCCATGTGAACCTCATGAGGTTCTACAAGGCCAAGTGCAAGGTCCTGCATGTGGGCCAGGGCAATCCCTGGTATCAACACAGGTTGGGGGATGAAGGGCTGGAGAGCAGCCCTGTGGAGAAGGACTTGGGGGTGAGAAGCTGGAGCTCAGTGAGCACTGTGCATTTGCAGCCCAGAGCCAACGTCCTTCTGGGCTGCATCCCCAGCAGCGTGGGCAGCAGGGCAGGGAGGGGATCCTGCCCCTCTGCTGCGCTCTGGGAGACCCCCCTGCAGTGCTGGGGCAGCTCTGGAGTCCTCAGCACAGCAGAGACATGGACCTGGTGGAGTGGGGCCAGAGGAGGCCCCAGCAATGATGGGAGGGCTGGAAGCCCTCTGCTGGGAGGCCAGGCTGGGAGAGTTGGGCTTGTTGAGCCTGGAGAAGAGAAGGCTCCAGGGAGACCTTCTGGTGGCCTTGCAGGACTTCAAGGGGCCTGTCAGAAAGCTGGGGAGGGACTTTAGAGCAGGGCCTGTTGGGACAGGACAAGGGGTGATGGTTTGAAACTAAAAGAGAGAGATTTAGACTAGAGAGAAGGAAGAAACATTGGATGCTGAGGGTGGTGAGAGCCTGGCGCAGGCTGCCCAGAGAGGTGGTGGCTGCCCCATCCCTGGCACCATTGCAGGTGAGGTTGGCCGGGGCTCTGAGCAACCTGCTCTAGTTGCAGATGTTCCTGCTCACTGCAAGGGAGCTGGACTAGATGAGCTTTAAAGGTCCTTTCAAACGCAAACTGTTCTGTGATTCTATGATTCCTTTTTACAACAAACCCACTTCCAAAAAGCAGTGAAGGCCCATTTGTACACAGGACCATTTTCTCTCATGAGACGCCTGCCAAATCCCGTAGCTGCTTTTGTGGTGTGGACCAAGGCTCTGGAGAGTTTTCCAGATGCCTAAAAGCGGGGCAGGATAGAGGGTGTTGGGAAGAGGCAGTGAAGGGCTGGAGGCAGCGCAGCAGGGCTGGAGGAGGAGAAGGAGCGGATCTCCGGGGGCTGAGGGATGGAAGATGCTCTTTACCAGCAGGCA
The DNA here is from genome assembly GCA_013400335.1 of Eurystomus gularis. NCBI lineage: Eukaryota > Metazoa > Chordata > Aves > Coraciiformes > Coraciidae > Eurystomus > Eurystomus gularis. The sequence goes on from VZZY01007367.1 coordinate 45,113, forward strand.
TTGCTCCCGGCAGCATTCCCTGGGGAAGCACCAGCTCCCCTGTGCACACAGCACCCCTCTTCCCCCAGATCCCCATCACCGCCCTGCCTGTGGTTAGGAGAGAGAAACTAGGGCAGGGAAAGCAATTACTTCTTATAAATTGTCTTTCTTCCAAAAACCAGCCCCTGTCCATTCCCATGTGCAGCAACTGAGTGTGTGTAATATGCAAAAGCAGGTTTAGGGGTGGTTTCTTTTCCTCAGATGCTTTACATGTGGGGTGACATTTCACTTCCTTCCAGATGTGACCCAAAATCATTCAAGTGGAGCCGTTTGAGTCCTGCACAGATGGTGCTCCCTGTATTTTGAGAGCTACAACACAAATGTTTGACAGCTGATGTCTGTACAAATCATTACCAGGCCTGGTCAACATTTTTATTTCAAAACTTATGGCTCAAACTCAGATCTCTAGCCTAAAAATGTTTTTCCCAAGGCCGAGCACTGAGGTGCCCTTTGTCCAGCTCTGCAGGGTCTCGGACACAGGACAGTGGCTGAAAGAAGGACAGACCTGAGGTAGCCGGAGTGTCTCGGGCTCAATGTCCCCAACACCAGTCCCATCTGCTCCTTTGGGGAATCACTTGCCCAGGCTGAGTATTGGTGCCCACCACAGGGAGGGTGATGACCACCTGGCCCACCCTGCACAGCATGGAAGGGGTGCTGGGGCTTTGGATGCACCCTGAAGGTCCTGGTGTCCTAAAGAGATGAGACATCCTCCTTGCAGCCAGAATCCTCACTCCAAAACTCAGCCTTCAGAGACAAACCCACTGCTCTCCTGCCCACAGTATGTCACCTGTGTGCTGGGAATGACAGCGTTAGTGACTCACAGCACCCAGGAACCACAGACACTGGTGCCACCTCACTGGCCCTGCTGCCACTGCTGGGCATCACAGCAGAGCTGGCCTGGCATCCCAGCAGAGCTGGCCTGGCATCCCAGCGGAGCTGAGCCTGGCATCCCAGCGGAGCTGAGCCTGACATCACAGCAGAGCTGAGCCTGGCATCACAGCAGAGCTGAGCCTGGCATCACAGCAGACCTGGCCTGGCATCCCAGCGGAGCTGAGCCTGGCATCCCAGCGGAGCTGAGCCTGGCATCCCAGCGGAGCTGAGCCTGGCATCACAGCAGAGCTGGCCTGGCTCAGTGTGGTGGGAGCATGACACAGGTAGAGAAGCCTTTGCCCTTCAGGGACTTCAGATCAGGTTTGGGGAACAGAGAAGGCTTTNTCAGCGTGGTGGGAGCATGACACAGGTAGAGAAGCCTTTGCCCTTCAGGGACTTCAGATCAGGTTTGGGGAACAGAGAAGGCTTTTGACTGAACCTCTCCTTGTCGGGGCTGCAACCGCCCACTTGAGGTTACACACATTGCTGCGAGGCTGGAGCGAGATTGCTCCTGGATTGGTGCCTCGGGGTGCGCCCGGTGCCCGTAACGCCCGTGGGGAAGCTGAGTGCGAAGCAGCAAGGTCCTGTCTGCAGTTTAATGCTCCTGTGCTTGTTGGAGGAGCCCTTCAAAGGGAGGGTTGGGAAAGGCGTCATCAGTACAGTGTATAACTGACATACGGCACAGAAGTGGCTTGAAAATTTACAGAGGAGGAAGTTTGCAGTGAAGAGGGCGTTCAGAGCTCTTGCCTGTACTTCACTGTCACTGGGGCCCTGAACTAATGCATAAGAGCCCCTCTGAAAATACCGGCAGCATCTGACTGCCATCAGATGACTCCTCCAGCCAGTTCCGAGGAGGGCGGTGGAGAAGCCTCCAGCCTCCAAAGACACGCACAGCTTTGTTTCCCAGGGCCCTTTCTCTTTCTTTTTCAGTCATCTGAGGGTATTTCTGAAATGAGGGTACGCTGCGGGGGCCTCTGGGCACACACAGAAACCTAAAGTTTGGCCATGACTCTTTGCACAGCTGGTTCCTTCCTCCGTGGATGTGAGCTCCATGAGGAGGATGCTTGTCCGCGATAAGTTTTGTGGTTATCCTGTGTGTGTGTGCACGGGCACGTGCACGCGTGCTATCCTTGTGATACTGAAGCATGGCGTCCAGCTGGCAGAGCTTCCACGTGCCACTGCAGGCTCCTAACGAGCACTGATGAAACAAGAGGAGGTGGCTGGTTTGTTGGTGTAGGTTTTCTGGCTGGTGCTCAGAGCTCTGGGCAGGGACCGGGTGCTGCGATATTTGGTGACAGATACTCTGTGAGTGCCACCGACGGCTTTTATCTTCTGATGCCAACGGCGTCTGCATGTTCCCATGCCTCAACCGTCCCCTGCGAAATGGAAGCGATACAGGGTGGGCGAGGGTGCTGGGCTCCGTGCCCCTTCCCCTGCACACGAGAGAGAGCCTCAAAAGAGCTGACCTGGAGCTTGCTGTGGATACTGTCCACAACAGGTGAGCTTAAAATAGGCTCCACCGTGACAGAAAATGTGTGTCACCGAGGAGCAAGATGTGCGGCAGCAGCTGAGCTCCGTGTGCCCCCACCGCAGAGGGGTGCTGGGCATGCAGCAGCTGAGGGACCAGCGGCCACGTGAGCGGGGCCACCAGTGGCACCCCCAAACCCAGCTTGTGCCCTGGGCAGGGGACGACGAGCATCGCTCGTGATGGCTCCGAGACCCTCGAGGGCTGCTCCGTCAGTTGCTGGCAGGGGTTTTCCCCGGAGCAGGAGACTGAGGTTAGGAATTGCATCTGTGCAGGCACAACTGCAGACATGGATGTCAGCTCTGGGAATGGCTTCCAGCACTGAGAATGCTTCTGGTGCCTGATGCAGACCAAGATCAAAGGCCATCATGGGAAAAATACTCCTACTGCAACAGGGATGAGTTATTGCTCCCTACAACTCCCTGAAAGGAGGTGGAGCCAGGTGGGGTCCATCTCTTCTTCCAAGGAACAAGTAACAGGACAAGAGGAAATGGCCTCAAGTTGCACCAGGGGAGGTTTAGGTTGGACATGAGGAACAATTTCTTCCCCACAAGGGCTGTGAAGGGCTGTCCCAGGCTGCCCAGGGCAGTGGTGGAGTCCCCATCCCTGGAGGGGTTTCCAAGCCATGGAGATGCAGTGCTGAGGGACATGGTTTAGTGGTGCCCTGGCAGTGCTGGGTTAATGGTTGAGCTCAATCATGTTCAAGGTCTCTTCCAGCCAAAGTAGCTCTATGATTCTGTGTGTGACACGGGCCGAGTGTCCCCCCCCAGGGCTCTCACTTCACTGCACTCAGACGGTGGAAGGGCTCTGAGTGCCCACAAGGCACACGGGACCCCGAGGTGCTCCTCACGCCTGGGAACAGCTTTCAGGGCTCGGGCCAACAGCCGCCCCTCACCCCATGTTCCACACGTTTGCTTTCCCGGGCAGCAGACCTGACACGATGGAGCTGAGAGCGGCTGTGAGCGATGGCGAAGCGTGGCTGGAGCGCACGGACGTGGCTCACCTGTACCTCCACATAATAGGTGGCTTTAAATCTTCTTTATTTTCTCTGCAAATTCTGCAGTCACACACAGAAACGCCTATTTTGAAATTGTGGGAACGTGGAGAAGGGAAGTGAATACCTTTTATTTACCTGTTTATTTATTTATGGCTCAGGTCTATTTGTCTCTCGGTTTTATCCCCTGCCATAACCACCCTATTTGTTGCTGTTTTCCACCAGGTGTTATATTTAGCCGTGTGTCTGTGATGGCCAAATACACTGTGGTTTTTATTTTCAGTGGCAGTGACAACGATTTCCCAGTTTTGCAGACCTGCCGAGATGTACGAGAGTGTTGAAAGCTTAGGGGGAAAATTGCAGAACTTGATTTTTACTGGATAGTTTCCTGGCATTTCTTGCTTAAAGCACATTGATTTGCAATGAAAGTTTCCATGAAAATGAGTTAAATTCTGAAATTACATCCCACATTTCTCGCTGCCGGGAGTGTGACCTGACCAGTAGTGTTAGCAAAGTACTGTAGTTCAAAGGACGTACTTTCAAAGGACATCAAAAGAAAGATTTTTCAAGCAAGCAAAGCCAGAGGATCCATCAGGCTGAGCAGTGCAGGGATTGTGAGGCTGGAGTGTTTATTTTGCTTATGATTAATTTTCTATACTGGTAATATGTGTAAACAAACGTAAAAGGCACCTGGTCCCGTGTGCTACAAGTGTACGTGATCGTCCCCCCATGCTCCATTCAGCACGTGTGAGAACATGCTCGGTGTGGGAGCTGCTTAGTGCCAAGTTACAAATATACATACAATTTAAGAATAATCCAAAAATAAAGGGAAGTTGGTACTTTTGGGTACCACCATAGGCCAGGCCCAAGCTATCAGCCTGCTCCAGCCTTCCCCCCATGCTGCCTTGGTGCAGGCTTGTAGAACACGGGGGAGAGCGGTGATCTGGCCAAGTGATCACCGAGGAGCTTCCTCATCACTGCAGCCCCTTCAGGGCCAGTCCTTTTAAGGCTTTTTCTTTCCTTCTTTTCCTCCAGAGTGGCAGTCAAAGGTGCATCTGCACAGGAGGAGAAACAACTTTGCTGTGAGGGTGCCTGAGCCTGGCCCAGGCTGCTTACAGGGATTGTTGAGTCTCCTTCTCTGGGGAGATTCCAAACCTGCCTGGACACGATCCTGGGCCCCCTGCTCTGGGTGAGCTGCTGGAGCAGGAGGTTGGAAGAGATGATCTCCAGAGGTCCCTTCCAACCCCACCATGCTGGGATTCTGTGCTGCATTGTATCCCTGATCTTGAGGATCCTGGCAGAGGTCAGCTCTGCTCTTCTTTTGGGGCAGTCTCCAGGTCAGTTTGTCTCCTTCCAGCTCCCTGGATCTCGGGCATTGCTTGGCATTGCTCCACATGGGCTTAAGTTCACCTCAACCTTCAACACCATCGGCCTTGCAATTTTAGAACAAGACCCACGCTCAAAGCCCAGCCCAACATTGCTGCTCTCACTTGTGGTCAGAGTAGTCAGCGTGATTTGGGGAGGTTTTGGTTGGTTGGTTGTTTTTTTGGTGATACCTGAAGTACTTGTGCTGTCAAACGTTCACTGATGATAGATCCCAAGGTCAGGTTTCATCTTCAGGCTGTAAATGTGCCTTGTGTTGGTGAAGCCAGTGCACAGGTGCTCTGCCGAGGGGGACAATGACACCAGCGGTGCCCCTGAGAGTTCCTGGGCACATGATTCCACCACTGAAGAGGATTAAACACAACAGGGTTGGATTTCTCATACATCTGAATGTGACCAATACTCCAGCTCTCATGGCAAGCATAAAACAAACAGAATTTTCCACCTGACTGGTAGTCTTGATAATTATTTTTATTCCCATATTCTGCATTAGATGTGGAAAATGCAACTGTATTTTCTTTGCGGTCTGTTGATTTCCAAGGACAAACCAATTGAATTAAAAGATCAAAACAAGCTAATAGAATATAATGTGATTTTGAGTATATTTTTTTAATAAGTCTTTTAAAGACTTGCACTGGAGATCCATGTAATTTTCCAAGGTTTTAAGTTGTTGTTCTTCTCTCTCAGCTAAATTTAATGGTTAAAATTCAAGACGTTTTCTATGATCCAGTAATGATAATAATTAACCGTGGTATTTTTCAAGAGGCCGAGTACAAATGGAAACGTCGATACTTTTAGAACCAATAGAAGAAATGTTCTTCTCGCGGAGTATTGTATCTCTGTGGAATGGCAGAAGACTTAAACAAATAGGTTGGCATGAATAAAAAGAAAAGCTTTGGCTGGATCATTTTGTGTCCATTTATAACATCTGCAGCTATGCAAGCTCTGGCCAATTATGTCTGAGTAATCAAACACCCTGCGCCAGGCCAGAGGAGGCTGCACTGTCAGCAGCAGCATCGCGCCGGGTTTGGGGCTGGTCTCTGGGGCAGTGGGTGCTGCTGACACCAGCACGGGAGGTTGGTGAGGTATGGGAGAGGGTCTGCTCTTCCAGAGCCACCCCGCTGGTTAACACAGGGAAATTCCCGTGAGGGAGTGAAGGGTTCCCAGGAGAACTTGGACATCATTCCAGAAGCCCCCAGCCATACTGGAGTGAAAGGCTACAGTGAGGCCACCTCTGGAGTCTTGTGTCCAGTTCTGGGCTCCCCAGTTCAAGAGAGACAAGGAACTACTGGAAAGAGTCCAGAGGAGGCAAGAAGATGCTGCAGGGACTGGAGCATCTCTGTGCTGAGGAAAGGCTGAGAGCCCTGGGGCTGCTGAGCTGCAGAAGGGAAGCCTCAGAGGGGATCTGATCAATGCTCATCAAGAGCTCAAGGGCCCATGGGGGGCAAGAGGATGGGGCCAGACTCTTGTCAGTGGTGCCCAGCAACAGGACAAGGGGCAACGGGCACCAAGTGGAACCCAGCAGGGTTCTTCTCCATCTGAGCAGGAGGAGAAATTTGTTTGGTGTGAGGGTGTCGGAGCCTGGCCTAGGCTGCCCAGAGAGGTTGTGGAGTCTCCTTCTCTGGAGAGATTCCAAACCTGCCTGGACACGATCCTGGGCCCCCTGCTCCGGGTGAGCTGCTGGAGCAGAGGGGTTGGCTGAGATGATCTCCAGAGGTCCCTTCCAACCCTCACCTTTCTGTCAGTCCATGAAATATCAGTGCCCTCGGGCATCAGCCCCTCGCTGGGTGCCTGGAGAAGGGCCACTGCACCTCCTGAATGAAGGGGGAGGCCGCACCCACCCACCCACCCCCTCCGTTCGTGTGTTTGGATGGGACGGGCAGAGCAGCCGGGCGAGCGTTCCCTTCAGCCAGGCTGGCTTCTGCACTTTCCCCATTTTATCTCAATTGCTGGCCCTGGAGCTTGAGTGTTATCAGTTAGAGGGTGAGCTCAAACATTGAGCATTGTAAGAGAAGGAAATAATAACTATAATAATGAACACTTAACAAAGCTAAGAGTCTATTTGAAAATGCTAACAATCCTTTTCTTACTGCAAAGCGAAAAACAGAAGGTCTTAGTAATGAAGCTGAATTGGAGCTCATTGACATTTTCTTTCCACGGCACGGACGGACCCTGTGCCCAGTGCCCGGCTCCAGGCCCGCTGGCACCCACCCTCAGCGAACACCTGGGGGAGCTGGGATTCGGTTTAGGCCTTCGGATTTACACTGGGAGTGTCCCGCGATGTTTCCAATCTGCAGGATTTCTTGTGTAATTATTTTCTCAGCCGCCCCTCGCTGTTAACAGTTTTTCTTATGAGTCACAAAATAATGTGTAATTTATACAGCTGTGTTTTGTGTTCGGAATATGCATCCAGCTTAGCAAGCGTTGCAGAGAAAGCTCGGGACTTTTGTAGAAATCGGTCTCAACGCCCATCAAAAGCAGCAGAGATGTTACTGCTGTCAGATAAGTAGGAATGGGTGTCACCTTTTTGTGATTAACTACACAATGATCTGCAGGTGAACCTCCTGCTTTGGAAACATCTTAATTCTCTATGAGATTCAGCGTGGCTCTCCTGTAAGCATCGTCCCCTTGTCCTCACACAGCTGAGATCATAAGCAGCTCCAGCATCCACAGAGGTGGAAGGTTCAACTGAACCGACAGGGCATCCCAACAGACGGCAGGTTGTGGTGGCACCTCCGAGCTCACACCCGTTTTGGACCACCCTGCCAACGGCCCCTTTCTGCCCACTGATTTAAATCAGGCGACCCTGATTTAATCTTTGAAAAATTACACCGTGAAAGAAGAGGTAAATTTGATGTCCTGACCCTTCTGGCTGGAAATGATGGTGCTGCCGTGAACTGCTGTGCAGGAGGGGAACTAGCCTGGAAATCCACTGCTGTGCCTCGGGGATGTTGCTGCAAGGACTGCGGCTGTCCCCACAGTGGGTGGCTGTTGGCCGGCGCTCTGTCGTGGGGACCTGTCCCTGTGCCCATCCCAAGCAGTAGCACTGGGAATGTCTGGGGCTGTGCAGGGCTGAGGGAGGAGGAGGAGGAGAGGCAGTGGCTGGTGCTGAGGACCTGGGCAAGGGTGTAAACCCAGGCAGAGCAAAAGGTGGAACCAAGCAGCAGGCACAGGGAAAGCGACTTGGGATGGCTTTTGGGAGCAGTCAGGAGAGATGTACAGTCAGTGGTCGTGCTGTGCTGCGGACCACGGGAGCTCTGTCAGGGTGTGTGCGGCCACCTCCCTCCGGGAAAAGCTGCCAGCCACTGGGACTGCCAGGCTGCCTGAGGGTGTGGCTGGAGGGGAAAAGTCCAGTTTAAAACTCCAGGTTAAATCTAAAAAGGAGGCTCAGGGGAGACCTTCTCACTCTCCACAAGTCCCTGAAAGGAGGTGGGAGCCAGGTGGGGTCGGGCTCTTCTCCCAAGGAACAAGTGACAGGACAAGAGGAGACAGCCCCAGGTTGCACCAGGGGAGGTTGGACAGGAGGAACAATTTCTTGCTGGCAAGGGCTGTGAAGGGCTGTCCCAGGCTGGGCAGGGCAGTGGTGGAGTCCCCATCCCTGGAGGGGTTTCCAAGCCATGGAGATGTGGTGCTGAGGGACATGGGTTAGTGGTGCCCTGGCAGTGCTGGGGGAATGCTTGGACTCAGTGATCTTGGAGATTTCTTCCAACCTAAACAGTTCTGTGATTCCTTGATTCTATGGCTGTCACACACATTTGTGCAAGGCTAAAACATGTCCCACCAGCTTCCAGACCATGGCAGCCCCTGCAGCACTCAGAAGTCATTGACCACTGCTCCAAGGACCCTGCAACCTGCAAAAATACATACCAAGGGAAAAGCTGGAGCTGGTGGAGAGTCTGGAGGCTGCAGCCTGGCACGTGGGGATGCCAACTTCTCTCATGAACTGTTGGTGCCATGTCTTTTCTCCATGGAGCTGGCCCATGGAGCAGCCTCTGCCTGGCAAGCTCTCCACCGGTGTGGGACTGGGGACAGTGCCGGGCATCCCTGGATAACCACAGCCCTGTGCCTGTCTGTGCCCAGACACACCGGGGCTGCCTCATCAGCAGGCCAGCTTTTGAACCAGCAGTAGGTGGATTGGATAAAATCTGAGGGTGTAAAACGCTACAGAAAACTGTAGAAAATGGGCTCGTTTGACCTCTAGAAAATGGAACTAGATTTGTTGTTTTTTACTGCTTTGTGCCACGGCCGGCTGGGGAAGCAGTAAGAGTAGAGCTGCTCCAGCACCCTCCTGGCTCCTGGTCGGAGCAGTAACGGGTTGCTTGGCCTCACTTCTGTCCTCAGATCAGCCCTGAGGTGTTTGGTGTTTTTTTTTCTGTCCTGTGGCTATGATGAGAGCTTTAGTTGGTCCTAAAATTCAGTTTTTGAACTACATCAGAAATCTTCTGGCTATCTCTGGAGTCCAACAACAAGTAGCTGGACTACTGTGTCCAGAGCAAGATGTTTGTTAGCTGGGAAAGAATCTTGTATGGATCCACTATATACCCTTTTTATATACTGCTCATATAATTAAGTTGCGGTTTCCATGGGAGAGTTCTCTGGCCAACACTTTTCTGGGTACCACAGGCTGGCTTTTGTGTACAGTGGTGGGATCCTGAGGGTCTAAACTTGGATTTCTTTGGAGTTAAGAAGTCCAAAAAGCTTTCACAGGCCACACAGAACCTGCAGGACTGACTCAGTGCTCAGGAGGTGTGATCTAAGGGTTGGCTTTGGACTCATCACAAGCACTTTGCTTCTTCCCAGTATCCTTCCTCCACTTCCAATCAATAATGTAAAATACTTTGAACATGGAAAAGATGTTCCAGTTCACTTCACCTCATTGATGTTCTCACTTACAGGTAGAGAGAACAAGACGACTACACAGAAGGGTCCCAAACCCTCAAACTGCAAAATTTCTTTGCAATAAAGATTTATTTTAGGGGACTCACTCTTTAAAGTTATTTTTCATAGCTATAAAAAGAATATGGAAATGTTTCCCTTTGGTACGTCCACATCCTTCCCACTAAGTAAGTTATTTCCTTTTCTCTTTGCTGATTAGGAACTTCTCCTCTGGAGGTTCTGCTTTGATGTCTCAGGAAAAGAAAACTCAAATTAGCAAATCTACAGGAAAGAATTAGCACAGCCCTGTTCCCTGGGCCTGAAATTCAGGGATTAACCCCCTGACTTGATTCACGCTGGCTTCAAGCAGGCTGGGAGAAGGGGCCTACAGTGGGCTTGTTTTCAGGGAGCACCACGCCCTGCCCGGAGCTCCTGACGCGGAACAAGCCCCACACCAGGATGGATGCTCTGGGAAGTCTGGAGAGCACCACGCACAGCACAGCGACGGCTGCGGGGCAGGCACGGGCATCCCACATCCCCCACAGCTGAGGGTATTTGCTGTGTGCTCCTTCTCCCTGGAAAACTCAGAGGGATTAGTTCTACTTAATCCGTTCAGGGTTGTTCGAACTCAATGTGACTCAGAGCTGGGTTCTCTGTGTTTTACTTTATGAATAAATACCTTTGTTCCTGCTAGTCTGGCCAAAGAGTGCCCCAGGCATCCTCCCTCTGCTCTGCCAAGGGCAGATTCCTGCCCCTGGGAGTCACACAGCAGCAATCCTAGCAGCCTGGGCAGGACCTTGTTCTCTTCTCCCACCCATTTTTTAGCACAGAAATAGAATTCCCACTCAGCATTTGTGTGAAACCAGAAACACCTTCAGCAGCTGAGACCTCGGCTGGTGCCCAGCTGTGGCTGCAGTGCCTGCATCCCCATCCCTGTCCCCAGCCATGCCACAAGGATGAGGTCCCATCCCCAGCCATGCCATGAGGACCAGGTCCCCATCCCCATCCCTGTCCCCATCCCCAGCCACACCACGAGGACCAGGTCTCCATCCACTTCCCCATCCCTGTACCCAGCCATACCACAAGGATCAGGTCCCCACCCCTGTTTCCATTCCCAGGCACACCACAGAGACCAGGTCCCCATCACCATCCCCACCTCCATCCCCTGTCACACCCTGAGGACCAGGTCCCCATTCCAGTCCCCATCCCCTGGGCTGGCAGGGACAGCAGGAACCCTCCGGCCTTCCCGAGCCCAGGCAAGGGCAATGCGTTCAAGGTCTATGCCTGAGTGCTATTTTTCCATTTCCTTTCGTTAAGCAAAACCTCTGCCTTGTTTATCTGAGCTATAAATAGTTCCCTCCATGTCTGCGTTTACTCTTGCTGTGGTCAGTAACAGGCAGGGCTGGGGGCTGGGGATGGGGTTTTTTAAAACTGATTATTATTTTTCCTATCACTAGTGTCAGAACGGAGTGCAAAAAACAGATGAAACAAGGAGAGATTAAAGTGAGAGATGTATAAATGTGCCTAAAAATAAACCCTGGGCTCCTTAAGCCAGCTCAGGTCTGTTGTACACAGTGCAGCTCAGTGCCTCCAGAAGTCAGGATTCCCTTGATTTCTGTTGGTGATAGAAGGAACGTGGATAAATCCGCTGCTGAAAGCCACGTTCAGCCCCGTGTGTGTGTGGGGCTGGCAAAGGGGCTGAATAAGCCGTTTCAGAGCCTTTCACTGGTTCTGACTGAGCTCCTTCCCAGGCGGCTCACAGAGCACAGACGTTTATTGGGACTGTCTCCGAGCTCAGTTGCACCGATTTTATTTGCTTATCCCACCAGTAACACACACATAGGAATGAGTTGTTACCATCTCAGCACACGTTTTCCCACCTTGGGCTCCAGACTGTTGGAGACGTTGCTTGACAGCCCTCGAGGCAGCCCTGGGTGGCCTTTTGGTCAGGGAAAGAGCTGAGACCAGGATCATGGACAGCTGCCGAGCAAAAGGTGGGCTTGGGGGTCCCTTCTCCTTAGCAGAGAGCAGAAGGGCTTGTCCCTTTGCATGTGCTTGTTCCACCCTCTCGGTGTGCAAAATGCACCAGAAAAACTGGAAGAGCACAAAAGCATGTGGGTATAACATCCCTAATCCTGGCAGGCACAGTATCCCTGGGTGTGGAGTGGGGACAGCATGGGAAGGGATGTGGATGTCTGGGGAACCCACCACTGCCCCAGGATGTGGGTGTCTGGGGAACCCACCGCTGCCCCAGGATGTGGGTGTCTGGGGAACCCACCACTGCCCCAGCCGGGCACTGGGCGAGCTCCCAGGGGCAGAGCTGTCCCCTCTGCCAAAATTATCTTAACCTGGAGTTTGTTTCTTAACCAGCACTGGGTCTTTGCCGCGGTGGTGGAGACTCCTGCGGCCGAGTGCTGTGTGGCTGTGGGGCAGCACCTGGCGCGGCAGCCTCTGCAGGACAGGGAGCCTGGCACCAGCCGGGACGCTGCTGGCCTGTCACTGCCAGGATGCTGCGTGCCCGGACACATGGGTGTAGGGATGATGCTGGTCACTGGCAGTTCAGCAACCCAAAATCCAAAACTGTTTTTAACCCCCTGCCCGTGTGAGAGACATAAGAGCAATGCCAAGCCCCGGTGAGCAGAGGGTTCGTCAGCTGGTACCCGTAGGAAATCTGGGTGTTGTCGCTCTCGTGGTTTCTGGCGTCCTGGCCAGGAAGGCTGGGGTTGGGGCAGGACCTTGTGCTGGGGATGCCACCACCGATGCCCTGCCCTACGAGAACAGCTCCAGCCTGGGGACACAGGCTGCTCCTGGCACAGTGGGAGAGGATGCTCCATGCCAAGGGCTGCCTGCCTTTGCCTCCAAGCGCCTGGAAGGGCTTGGATGGCGCAGACGCCATTGCAAAGATGGGGTCATTGTGCAGAACCTGCCTGGGGAGGAAGCGGAAAATCACTGATCAGGGGAGACCAAAGCTGGTTTCTGACAGGGAGGTCATGCCTGAGTAGCACAGGGGAATTTTCGCTGATGCTCTGCTGGTTCTGCAGGGCCGGGGGAGCGGCGTGGACAGGCCCGCCGTGCCGTAATTAGAGTGTGTGTAATTTCCTATCGGAGCCATGAGCCATGCGTAAGGTGTGGAGTAATGGAAAATGTGGAAAGCTGGCACACTGGCTTGAAAACTAGCTAAACAAGAAATAACCACGTGTTTCTGTAGGTGTATAATTGAGAAGTGTCAATTATATACGGCTGGTGCATAAGAGGATTACCGCGCTGCAGAAAAGCCTTCTTTGTCTGGAAAAATTACTAGTTGATAATGGAGATATTCCCCTCCCTTCTCTATTGTGTAAACAGCGTTGGTGTATTTGCATTGCCTCCTCTCTCTTGGAAATAGAAATGCATTTTTGGCGTGTGTGCCCAGCTCTGCCAGTGCTTTAACCGCTTCGCTGCCAGCACCTCGCTGCTTCTGCTGCTGGAGCCAGGGCTGCAAACTCAGCAGCAGGAGGAAGGAGAAAACCAGCGAGCCCACGTGGTCCTGCATGTCTCTGTTAACAGGCAGCGTCAAGCGTATTAGTCACCGTGAAAAGCTCTCAGATCCTGCTTTTATATACAGAACAGGAAAAGGTGATTGGTTTGGCTATAGGCTTTGCATAAATTTTTCACAAATAAAGGCTATTAGTACCTATAGGCATTCAGGGGTTTGCTCAGGGACAAAATAAGTGACATTCAGGGAAATGAAGACTTAAATGTAGCAGGTCTTAGGAAAACTAAGACTTTCCTGAATGAATTTTGAGGTTGCTGAGCCTCATCCAGCACGTGTCGACTGAATTGCTGCCCTCTGCTATAAGCTTTCACATGCATTAGGAACCGTGGTAAGAAATCATTGAAGCTGCACAACACCAGTGTCTGTATGTGCCGTACTTGTAGTACCAGCTATCAGGTTGGGCCAGTGCTCTAAAGGGGGAATTACAGATTTTTGTGACATAAATCATGTCTAACCTGTCCACCCCAATTCTCTGAGAGCTCTAAGGTCGTCTAAGGCTCAGCTGCAAGGACTTTTGGTCCCGTACGGCAGCATCATGGGCACACAGCAACAGCCCCACAGATACCTTCACCTGCAGGTGTTGTGGCCTAAATTAATCACTCTAATTTGGATCTTGAGGTCCGGTCTGGGGTCAGTCTCTGGCTGGTGGCACCTTGAGTTTTTCCGTAATAGTTTAATTTATACCTTCAGATTTGCCAAATTTCTTCTCACAAACAACCAGGTTTTCTCAGATACCCTCTTCTTCCAAGCGTGATCATCTCTGGCATTGCGCCGTGTAGGCACAGCAGGTTACATCACTCTGAGCACCGCGATTTTCCATAAAGCACGCGGAATCCTAACGGCAGTGTCACGTCTCCACATGGCGAAGTGACACCCGTGGGGCTTTCGTTCCAGGAGTGTTACCAGTGAAATGTCGTGATCTGAAATGAACCCTCTGAACCTGGCTGGGACTGCTGGGCTCCAGGAGCAGCAGCCGGTGTTCCTGAGCACCAGGGTCTTCCCCAGTCCCTGTGGCTGCCTGAGGGAATTGTGAAGTGCATTTGCAAAATACTTTTTCTCCAGTTTCAGTGTCTCTGATGCATATTTCTTTAAAACTTTGCATTCCATCAAGCTACCTCTGAAAGTTACTTTTTCTCTGATTTATGTTAATCCCAGCACTTACATTTGTGTTTCGTAGTGATCTGACACGCAGCAAAGAGGCCGGGCGGGTGCGAGGCCTGCAGGGAACGTGCGATGTCCGGCAGCAGGAGCCGCGTCTCTGCCCTGCCAGAGCATCCCAGCAAGGGCCACGAACCGTGCCTGGGCACGAAGGAGAAAGTCACCCCCAGCCTCGGGTTCTTCCGTTGGCTAAAACCAGGCAGAGATTGTCATCATCTTCAGAGAGAGAGGAAAAAAGGAGCTCCGTAGGCCATACGTGTAATTCAGGGATGAGGTTTCAAAGTCTGGATTTAGAAATGAGAGCCAAAGGCTCTGAGAGGTTAATCTGTCACTGAAACCATGCCGGTGACTAATGAAAAATGTCTGCCCCAAAAATGTAAAAATCATGAATCATTCATCATTCCTGAAAGTCGTAAAATGTTTCATAACTTTAATGACTTCAGGATAAACTCTCAACATCCTGTTTTCTGCCGGCCTTTGTTCTAGGGCTTTGACTTACTCATCCATTAGGGACGTTCACCCCAAAAGAATGCAGGCTTGAAACTTCTCTTTGAAAAAAATGAATAAAGACAGACGCAGTTTTGACCAAAATGTCTGTGTATCGATGCTTCTCCATCACGCAGCTGTGAGAAGGAGGAATACCCGGATTCCTGGGTTTCCAAGCCCAGTAAACGGCTGTTTGTGTTTGTTCCGTGCCCATGCAGAGCAGCAGATACTCGCCGGACGCTGTCACGCCTGCACACGAGATGCCCACTGACCTGCACAGCCATGGCCATGCCCGAAGAGGCACGCGGTGCCTCCTGCAATGCCCATGGTGAGAAATCAGGATCTGAGAGGGAAAATGGCACCGGGGAGGACCTGCCGTTCTGTCAGTCTATGTACTGTGCGTGCGGCACTGGCAGGGAGCACACACTGCACAAGAGTGGCAGATATTATTTAAACAAATAAAGGGGTGTGTGTGTGTATGCATATATATATATATTTACATATATAGAGCTTGCCATGGTTTTACAGAGAAATATAATATTAGAGGCTCCAGCCGTGGTTAGTTTGCAGTTTTAAATATACCTGTTCAGAGGCTTGAGGAAATAACTCATGACTAATTTGATGGCAGCAGAACGGGGCGTCAGTTTTTCTGCAAGGTTCTAGTAGTCAGGCATTGCTCAGGGGATCTCTGCTTCCCCCAGCAGTGGCCCACTGCAAGGACTCAGAGCCTGGAAAGTGAGAACTTCTGCACTGGCCCCATGTCTGTCTCCTGCCCAAGGCAATGGTCTGCAGCGTCAAACAACCCTTAAAGCAAAAGCCCTGCCGTTTGGGTTGGTTTCTACTATTTCTTTCCTTGTGCAGATCTCTAGAAGTTCTCCACTGCAGCCAAGTAGATTCCAGGCTGCTGAGACCAATCCTGCTTTTTTTGGCTGCGTTTTGTGGACCCCTTGGACCCGCGGGGCTCTGGGAACCCCGGGCCAGTGTCCAGTCATCTGCTGCGTGAAAACTCTTCTGTGATGCATGACCGTAGCCAAGGGGAACCTCAGGCTGCTCCTGGGTTTCAGATGCCATTATTTTACAAAATATTATTTTACAAAAGCTGAAGAGCAAATATTAATTATTGAATTATGCTTTAGGAACGACATTAGGCGATGCGATTGCTGTCTTGCCTTTCAGGCTGAGAAATAATGGCTTTACGTAATAGATCCTCCCCTGGGATTCCCTGATGTGTTTCCAGTTGCTGCTGTTGTAGCAAAATTACTGGGATCACAGCAGGGCCGTTGGTCTTGGCAGTGTCATAGGGCCATCAGTCGGCACGCGGGGAGCTCTGATCACAGTGCTGGCATGTGGCCCTCAGCAGCAGTATAAGCCCTGTTAATTTGCTTTCACTGGCCCCAAATGATTATTTTCCTCCTGCTCCTCTCCAAGACTCTGCCTTGCCTGGTTCTCTTAAACAAAATCCATGGAGTGCCTGCCCCTTTCCTACAGATGACTCAAGAATCATAGAATCAAGGAATCACTTTGGCTGGAAGAGACCTTTAAGATCATCGAGTCCAGCCATTCCCCCAGCGCTGCCAGGGCACCACTAACCCACGTCCCTCAGCACCACATCTCCACAGCTTAGAAACCCCTCCAGGGATGGGGACTCCACCACTGCCCTGCCCAGCCTGGCACAGCCCTTCACAGCCCTTGCCAGGAACAAATTGTTCCTCATGTCCAACCTAAACTTCCCCTGGCACAACTTGAGGCCTTTTCCTCTTGTCCTATTGCTTGTTCCTCAGGAAAAGACACCCGTAGGTGTTGTTTATGATCGTGCCTGCTGGGTCCAGGTGCACGATGGTAATAAAAGCCCATGTGCAACAGGAGAGCAAGGACAGAGCCCCTGAGCACCAGGCTCGATGTGAAATGCCCCATCCTTTCCTCGCTGCTGACCCCAGGGCAGGGGGAGCCCCCATGGAGGCAGCACCATCGGGTACCGGCCGTGGTCCCAACAGCCCCGATGCAAGAGGGATGAGAGCCTTGTGCTACGATAAATATGAACAAAACTTAGAATTATGCAGCATTGCAGGGAGAATTGTCTTTCTGGGGAATTAATTAGAGGAAATGTGGAGGCAGTGACCACGGTATGCAAATCAGGATGAATCACGGTTACTGAAAAGAGCTGAGTTTCTGCTCAGCTGCGGTGCGGGGAGCGCTGGCTCTGCAGCTGGGGCCAGGAAAGGTGCTGGGGCACACAGCTTGAGTCAGGGCCACGAAAAGTCTCCATTTATCTGCTCCATAAACAGGCTGAACGATCCAAAGTGGCCTTTGTGTCTGAGATGGGTCTCTCTTGCCTTCACATCAGGTTTTACCTCACGTTTTATTGTCATGCAAGGTGCCATTTCACAAAGTGGATTTCAGCACCGGAAAATGCAAATTTCATTTCTTGTGGAAGACAGTTAATGAAGGCTCCTCAACAGTTACCTCGTTAATAGCTTTTTAATTCTCTAATGAATATTTATGAGTGGTTGCCTGAAAGTGATGAACCTTGGGCTGTATGGACCAATATTTCCTATTGAGTGTGTTTGAAATTAAAAGAACAGGGTTGGGGTTTTTGGGGTGTTTTCTGAGGAAAGTGCAGTGAAACAGCTGAACAAGATGAGGATAGATACCAACTAAGGGTGTTTTTTTTAAATTTACGGTAGTTAATGAATTATTCAAAGACCTCTTGCCAGAAGAAGTGCATTAAGGAGGATAGTTTGGTGGCACAGCAGCAGCATCCGCCTGGCTTGGGGAGCTGGTCATGCCCCTGCCCATCACAGCAGTGGCCACGGGCCAGAGCTCTGGTGAACCTGGCCCATGGGTCCCCCCCGGCAGCCCTGCTCCCCCTCACCCTGTGCAGAACCCCCTCTCGCTGTCCAAGCACCATCCTGCTGAGCTGCTCCAGGGCTGCTGCCACCACTGTGCCCAGCTTACCTGGTGACAGGCAATAAAAAATGAGGGTTCAAGTGCCTGGGCCGGTTTTGGGCGGGTTAGCTGTGATTTCTTACATGAAGCCCCAGGATTCTCACAGCACTCTGTTTCTAGATGGGCTGTGCTCTTGTCCGACTGTATATCCAGAGGACTGTGGAAATCTCCTTATTAATATTACAGTGGTATATCAAAATTGCTTTGATTCCTGCCAGCCATTGTATGTACGTGGGCTGCAAAGATGATTTCTGACCCAAAGAACAAAAAAACCTGCAGGGAAACACCATCTTTTACTTATGTAGCGACATCATAAATAACAAGACAAAGCGGCATGTTGTGCAGGAATTCCTTGTGCTCGATGACATTTTCAGTGCCTCCCCATCCCCTCGGTGTACAGCAATAAACGCCATCTCTCCAAGGTGCCTGCTGGGCTTGCCCCGCGCGGAGCCTGTTTCAGTTCACGGTGCTGCGGTCCCGGGGTGAAGCTGGTGTCTGCCCTGAGAGCTGCAGACGCTTGGAGTCGGGACACGTTTTGCTGTGCAGAATGTGTTCAGCTGCCGCAGAAGCAAAGGGAGGGTTTTTGCTAATTACCTCAGCACCAGCTCTGGGTAGCCCCTCGCAATGCAGGGAGGGGAGCTGATGCTGACTGCAGGGCAGGTGAAGGTGGCTTTCTGCATCCTCCATCCTGCCTTCTTCCAGGTCTGAGACCTCACTGCGAGCTCGGAGATGGAAGGACAGGGTTTCTGCTCAGGAAAAATGGTTCAGCTCCAGCAATGCTCCTGTGGATTGGAGTCTGGCAAAGGCCAGACCCCTGACATGCCCCTTATGAAGAGACAGCTGAAGGCAACAGGCTCTGATCATCCTATGGACGTGGCACAGTTTGTGGAGACTGGCTTGTCTGGGCACTTTTTTCTCCTATTTTCTTGTTTCTTCTGGGTTTGAGCATAAAGCAAGCAAATATTAGAGTATTTGAGAAGAGAAACATCAAACACACTTGATAGTGTTTATCCAAGGGAAGCCAGATGAGCTCATTTGGAGGAAGACTTCAAGCAACTTGCTGTGCTGGTTGCAAACCAGTCGGGTGGGGAGAGCCAGGCCCCTGCTTGCCCGAGCACAGCAGCCGCGGCACGGCACTGCCAGGGCCATGGGCACCCCAAGGGGCACCCCAAGGGGCCAGCCCCCACGGCCTCCTGTGCCGCCCATGTCCTCGGCATCGCGCCAGCCCCGCAGCCTGCCCAGCCTGACGTGCTCTGGGCATTTTCAACACTCCTCTTCAGGGGTTATGTGGTAGAACTATAGAATCACCGAATCATAGAACCACAGAATCCTAGAATCATAGAGTCACAGCCTGGTTTGGGTGGGAAGGGGCCTTCAAAGCTCATCTAGCCCAACCCTTTGCACCGAGTAGGGACATCGGCAACTAGAGCAGGTTATCTGCTGGGCATCCTCTGGCTGATGTGGAGAAAATCCTAAGGCAGAGTTTTGTCACCAGAGTTTTTATGAAATAGTAGAAAAGCTTATGTGAGGTGGTTATTGGCTTCCTTGCTGTATTAGCTTTTAAAAGAAGGTAATTTAAAGCACGAGTAAATGCCATTTTTGGTACTTGCTAAGAGTTCAAGCCAGGAGGGATGCAGGGAGCACAGGAGTAGTGGGCAAGGGGGAGGAGACACAAGTAGAAAACCTAAGGTGGAGCCCCAAAAAAGCTTATCTGGGCAAGAGCTGGGAGGAGAGAGCAGAGACCTGGCACCAGGGTGGGACACGTCCCGGCCACCCGCAGAGCTGGGTGCTCAGGTATGCACAACGCCCTCCCCCCAGCTGCAAACCCATCGCCCTCCTGCTGTTTTGGGAGAAAAATCTTAAGGTTTGCAATAAACAGCTTAGGAAAATGTCATGAAGCGGACATGCAGCCAAGCCCTCTGCTGAAGCCTGTGGGCATGTGTGCACCTCCAGAGGAGGGTGTCCCTGCAAGCACCCGAACCCTCCTCCTGCTCTCCCAGCTCTCTCTGCAAGCCAGAAGCAGGCTGCAGCCTATTTGCTCCAGTGCTTTATTCAAGAATATTCTGGAATATCCCATATATCAGAATATTTTATTCCCAAGACGATTTTTTCACCCTTGAGGACATGAAAACCCACCAATTTGTGAGTGAAAAGCAGCTGTTTGCAAACAAAAGCAGCACAGTTGGTAGTCACTGGTTCACATTAATCTCTGGCTTTAGATGTTCGTGATCAATACAAATTAAGTTTGCAATAGGAGCTGATTAAAACCGAGGCAGTCAGTGTTTGTGAGCATTCATTTGAATTTCAGATGGGTTTCTCTGATAGCATCCCTCCGTATTTCCCTGAAATTTACTTTTTCTATGCAAGACTTTATGGAAGCGAGATGACATGTATCTGCTCTTCAGATGCAGAGCAGCCCACTTGTGCAGAGGCAAATCAGTTATTTCATGTTTAGCTCCTAACACTTCTCCCTGGAGCTGTGGCAGCTTTCCCTGAGCTGGCTTCCGAAGCGGTGTTTTGAAATGAAAGATTTCAAACTAGCTTTTCAAGCCGAGATCTCAGGTTGCCGGGGCAGCTCATTTGGCTGCTGTCTGAGCTGAAATCTTGTGAAACTACTCAGCGTCTCCATTTCTCACCCGAATTCTGGATAAAATCAAATGTCAGAACAACAGCATTTCCCACAGGAAACTCCTTCCTCTGGCTGGTTGAGTTCATTCCTTGCCCTGCGTTCTCTGGTGCCAAGGGCGGGTCACCACATGCCAGCAGAGAAAATGCCAGTAATCCTTCCCAGGCCCATGCGGCCGCAGAGGGGAAACCAAGGCAGGAGCACTGAAGTGGTGCTAGGGCATCACGCTGGCCACGGCAGCACCCACCCTCACTCCACACCTCCAGCACCTCTAACGCCTCCAATGCCTCCAACACCTCCACTGCTTCCAATATCTCCAGAGCCTCCAACACTTTCAGAGCCTCCAATGCTTCCAGAGCCTCCAACGCCTCCAGTGCCTGCAACAACTCTAGTGTCTCCAGTGCCTCCAATGCTTCCAACATCTCCAGCACCTCCAATGCCTTCAGCACCTCCAATGTCTCTTGCACAGGGGCCGGCTCAATGACTTATGGGGCACTAAAGTTGGATGCACAGCCACCCTGCTCACCCTGCACCAGTTGGAGGAGGAGCTTTTCCAGGAGCACTTCATAGCTTAGGTGCACTGAGCTTGGCTTTGAAAGCATCTTTCTGTTCAACGAAGGTGGTGCAAGCAAAGGGAGTGTGAGTCCACGCTCTCAGAGATGAGCAGACACCAGGTGCTGCAAACAACAGAAGCAGCCAGCAAAAGCACATGGAAGATGTGGAGCTTGTCCTTGCCTTCCTTCCTTCTAAATATTGAATAATACACACCCATGGGACTGCTCTGCAGAACAACCCATGGAAAGAAGTTCATCTGCAGCTTGAATGACTTGCCATGCATAACATGAATAGCTCTGGTCAAATATGGAGCTGCTAAACTATCTCTGCAAGAAGGAACTTTTCCCTTGAATATTTCCCCTCTGCTCCGCTCTGGGGAGACCCCCCTGCAGTGCTGGGCCCAGCTCTGGAATCCTCAGCACAGCAGAGACATGGACCTGGTGGAGCAGGGCCAGAGGAGGCCCCAGCAATGATGGGAGGGCTGGAAGCCCTCTGCTGGGAGGCCAGGCTGGGAGAGTTGGGCTTGTTCAGCCTGGAGAAGAGAAGGCTCCAGGGAGACCTTCTGGTGGCCTTGGAGGACTTCAAGAGGCCTGTCAGAAAGCTGGGGACAGACTTTTGAGCAGGGCCTGTTGGGACAGGACAAAGGGTGATGGTTTGAAACTAAAAGAGAGAGATTTAGACTAGAGAGAAGGAAGAGATTTTTGACGCTGAGGGTGGTGAGAGCCTGGCCCAGGCTGCCCAGAGAGGTGGTGGCTGCCCCATCCCTGGCACCATTGCAGGTGAGGTTGGCCGGGGCTCTGAGCAACCTGCTCTAGTTGCAGATGTCCCTGCTCCCTGCAGGGGGGCTGAACTGGATGAGCTTTAAAGGTCCTTTCCAACGCAAACCATTCTGTGATATTAGCAAACTTGTTAACGTTAGCAATGAAAGTGGAAGATAATGGTGGGATTCTAAATGGACTCAGCTTATCCCAGTGCTTGACACAGAGGAGAAAAACAGCACCTGTGGTTGCAGTAGCTGATGTGATGACCAGTAACACACAATAACAACAGTGGATCTTCCTGATTTGGGCTGGTAACTGCTCACTAAGTCCAAGACAGGGGATCCCAAAGCTTGACAAAGGACAGGCAAAGACTTGTACAAAATATGGTGTTGTTACAGAGTGTTAGAAAGGTCACGTATGACCTTTAGCATCTGGATGTTTTTTGCCAGTCCTGGTGTTGTGCCCAGAGCCGAGCAGGATGCTCAGGGCTGTGGGTGCTCCACCACCTCACTGAGGGCCTGGGCACATGGAGGAGATGGGGTCAGGGCTCCAGTGAGCTCCTCACCAGCCCTTAGCTGCTGCAGCATGTGGAGGCTCCTTCCCCCCTTCCTCTGCCACTGGCTGAGTTATGTTGATGTTTACTCCATGCATGCTAAAGCTGCTGGGAATGGAATGGTCCCTTCTCGGGAATCCCTGGGCAGGACACCGTTGTACAGCCCAGGGAAGGATGGATCACGGGTGAGGAGCAGGCTGGCCAGCAGCACCATGACTGCAGGAGCACCGAGCAGAGCTGAGGTGCCGGTAACGTTATCACTGCGGCGGTTGTTGGCCACACCTTGCAATTCATGGAGGGCACATTTCTAAGAACAACAGCTGATAATTTCAGTAACAACATCTGGCACTGTGTCACCACTGGGGGAAATGCCACACAGTGTCACTATGGCACAAGACAGCGGCTATATGTGTGCCCAAGAGGGGACAGGCAGCAGCACTGGGGTATGTCTGGGCACCTGGCTGCTCCTCCAAGGGAAGGGACTTCCCTTGCTGAGCCTGGAGAAAAGGAGGCTCAGGGGAGACCTTCTCACTCTCCACAACTCCCTGAAAGGAGGTTGGAGCCAGGTGGGGTTGGGCTCTTCTCCCAAGGAACAAGCAACAGGACAAGAGGAAACAGCCTCAAGTTCTGCCAGGGGAGGTTTAGGGTGGACATGAGGAACAATTTCTTCCCTCAAGAAATTTCTTTCCCGAGAGTGGAAAACACCATCCTGTTGTGACTTCGTCTTTGTTGGCGTTTCTTGTCTTGGCTGGCTCCAGGGGAGGGCTGCTTCCCCTGGGGAGGGTTTCTGGGTTAAATTCACCGTGATGAGCACCTGCAGAGTACTTGCTGTAGCTGTGCTGTGTTGGTAACTCTCATGTGGCTTCCCTCATTTCAAACAGGAACTGACCCACACTCCCCATCCTTCATCCATCCCACAATATTTGAGTCAAAACTTGATGTGGAGACCTGGCAGGGTGATGGACATCTGTTATGCTGCCGAGGCTGGGTCAGAAATGGCAAAGTCTCTTCTCACAGGAATGTCTGGAATACTGTGACATGCAGCATTTTCTCAGGTGTTCCCAGCCAACGTGGGCAGAGATCATTTACATCAAGGAAGCATCCGCTTTAAATGCTGTGAGGGTTTGGGGTCCAACTCCTGAAGTTCAGAGCATGTTTCTGATGGTGAGCTGCACGTGTCAAGGCCTGGCTGAGCACCATGGGTCAGCCACCGGCCACTGCAGCAGAACCTTGCCAGGACCATGCCAGCTCTTCTCATCCTGCTCCTCACAGACTCTCAGGCCAGGACCACGAGGAGCA
This sequence comes from Eurystomus gularis, assembly GCA_013400335.1. NCBI lineage: Eukaryota > Metazoa > Chordata > Aves > Coraciiformes > Coraciidae > Eurystomus > Eurystomus gularis. Next base: position 68,718 of record VZZY01007367.1, read on the forward strand.
TCCTCAGGGCTCTTCTGCAGGCAGGGGTGTGCAGGCCACACCGAGGCCACTTTCCAAATCCCAGCTCTACGTGGATTCTCGTCACATCGCTTGTCTTTTTGTGTATGCCCAGGACTTGAGAAACAAGCTTTGACATTCATAAAAAAAACCAAACCCAACCAGAAATCACAGAAGAGATTACTGATAAAAAGGAGGGGGCAGAGCCAGAGGAGCAGCTGTCAGGCTGGACAATGAATGCCGCACAAAAGAAAGGACAAATCTGCTGAAAATAATGCCCAGGAAGCTAAAGCTGCATTGCTGGTATGTGGGTAGAATTGGGTAGAATTGCATTTTCTGAAACAAATGTATAAGCTGTTTGGAAATGTCCAATATTTAAAAACAGAAGACATTCATCCTATTTCATCAAGCTCTTTGATCATGCCACACTTACATTTTAGGTTTCCCACATAAAACGGGGACATCCTCGTGTGTTTTGCAGGACCACATGTTTATACCATGATTTTCTCAGAAGACGGTGTGAGGTGCCATTCCCCTGGCCCACAGAGCACCTGCCAGCCCCTCGCTGGCCTGCTTGGTGAGCCACCACAGCCTGGCATCAAGCAGATGACTTGGAGGAGCTCCTCTCGCCCCTCACCTGGGCACAGCAGGGCCAGGAGACCCAGACAGACCCCAGGCTCACCCCCTCACTTGCACTGACCTTGGTAGCGCTGTGTCAGCACAAATTCTGCTGCTGGAACATGTAGGACGCCCACATTTCCCTGCTCAGTCAGTACTAAGGCACTGCTCTCATTGACGCCTAATTTGACAAACGTTAATAAGAAGTAAAACAATATCTTATAAATAGTGTGTTCAGCAGGACCAGGGCAGGGATCATCCTCCTGGACTGGGCACTGGCAAGACCACACCTCGAATGCTGCGGTCAGTTTGGGATCCCTCACTCCAAGAAGGACCTTGAGGGTCTGGAGCGTGGCCAGAGAATGTCAACGAAGCTGGGGAAGGGTCTAGAGTGCAAGTCTTGGGAGAAGTGGCTCTGGAACCTGGAGTTGTTGAGCCTGGAGAAAAGGAGGCTCAGGGGAGACCTTCTGGCTCTCAGCAGCTCTCTGAAAGGAGGTTGGAGCCAGGTGGGGTTGGGCTCTTCTCCCAGGGAACAAGCAATAGAAGAGGAAGTGGCCTCAAGTTGCGCCAGGAGAGGTTTAGATAGAATATTAGGAAAAAATGTCTTCACTGACAGGGTTGTCAAGAGCTGGCCCAGACTGCCCAGGGTGGAGTCTCCATCCCTGGAGGGGTTTCAAAGCTGTGGAGATGTGGTGCTGAGGGACATGGCTTAGCAGTGGACTTGGCAGTGCTGAGTTAACGGTTGGATTTCATGATCCAAAACAGATATAACCAAAATGGTTCTATGACTGTGAAAGATGTCTGCCTTTGGAAATCTCTTAACTTTGTCAGGGCCTTGAGGGCCCTGATTAGCCCTGATGTCCCTGACCAGCCTCACCTGGGCCCCACACTCCACCCATACCCAGGACCCCATTTAAGCCCAGCCCAGGGCTGCTGCAAGGTGTTGCATTTCAGTTGTGTTTGTCCATGGGAGATGTGATTAATGCAGCCTGGTGACCTCCCAGCCACGTGGAGGTCTCTGCAAGTAGCTGTATCTGTCTCATTTTCATCTAGGTAAGTTGAGCCTGGTGCTGCTGAACCACAGACTTTGTGGTCTATGTCTGGCTGCTCCCACCTGGAGATCTGAACGTTTCCAAGCTGGTTTGTCCTATGCTCTTGCAGCATGTGCTGGTATAGGCATAAATACAGGCGGACTTTGCTGCTGGGAGAGCAGCTCCTGCCTCGGAAATGTAGGTCACTGCACATCAGACCTACGGCACTTGGAGCACTTTGAATCCATGTGCGGTCGTTCTATAAATCTGGGGTTAAGCGTCTTCAGAAAACTGAACTGCAGAAGGCAGTGCTGCCAGAGTCTCCTTTGCCTTTTATTGAGTTAACTAAGTGACAGCAATAATAATAAAAACAACAAGTCAGAAAACACAAGGTTTAGGAGTGTTCTGCAAAACTTACAAGAAAAATCTCCTTTTGATTTCAGGACCTGATGGAATCAAGTAGCTTTTGTAAGGGCTTCAGATTATAAGGCAGACCTTATGCAGCATGTTTCTGTTCCAGAAATGGTGAAGGCTTTCCAGTGATGCTTCTCAGGGGAGCTCTGGTAATTGAGGCCACCTCTTAAAACAAAGCTCAGGCTTAAATTATGAAGTGTGCATGTGTCCTGTGATTGAGGTGAAATGCTTTACCTTGTGAGCTCTACTGTAGATAAATTTATGACACGGAGAAGGCTTGTTACTGGGGTTTCTCTGTCTGGCTTATTTATTAACATGCTGAACGTCCACATGAATGGCTGTTCTGATTACAGAAAGTTACTTAAACTGGAACTATTTCCAAAAAATAGGAGGGCAAATAGGCAAAATGTTGAGATCTGCATAGGCAGAATTTGGTAGAATTGTTTTGGTTCAAAGAGACCTTTAAAACCATTGAAGTCCACCTGTTCCCCCAGCCCTGCCAGGGCACCACTAACCCATGTCCCTCAGCACAACATCTCCACGGCTTTGAAACTCATCCAGGGTTGGAGACTCCACCACTGCCCTGGGCAGCCTGGGACAGCCCTTCACAGCCCTGTGGGGAAGAAATTGTTCCTCATGTCCAACCTAAACCTGGCTTCAACCTCTTCCCAGGGAGTTGTTGAGAGCCAGAAGGTCTCCTCTGAGCCTCCTTTTCTCCAGGCTCAACACCCCTAGGTGCCTCAGCTGCTCCTAATCAGACTTGTGCTCCAGACCCCTCACCACAGGCAGATGTGCTGGGCAGCGTTTGTGGATGTCTTTATTACGTTTTACTTTGTTTCTGCTGGCTTTCCACTGCAAGACTGAAGTTACCTAGTAAACGCTTTTATCTTCCGAAGTTCTGGCAAGGCAGTCTGAACAGTTCTCAGGATCACTGCTCAGTGCCAGCTCTTCCCAGGACAAGCTGCATCCCTGTTTTGCCCTCTCCATCATTTTTTGGCTCTCCCTTGCAGAACGCACACCCCAGGAGGTGTCAGAGGAGCCGTGCAGCTCTGGAGACCGGGCACAGCACAGGGCTCCACAGAAGGAAACCAAGCTGGAGAACTGATCTACTAAACACAAGCTGCTGGAGAAGAGGTTAGTGACCCGCAAAGCCTGTCCTGGGCATCGCGCTATGCTTGCGTCAGTGGTGACGTACGGTCGTGACCGTCCCTGAGAACAGATGAGCACAGCTCCATGGCGCATCCCTCTGACTCCTCATCCAGTCAGAGTCCAAACTGCAAAGTCTCGGTGGGTGAGACTCGCCCTGTGGGGCCAGCCAGGCCAGCTGAGACCAGCACGTTTTGCTCTGTTGACTGGTCCTGTCGCTCAGCGCAAGCAGCCTGGGGCATGGGTTGGGGCAGGGCTCAGTCTGGCTTTAAAACTCCAGGTCTAAAATGACCTGAAGCTGCCCCATGCTGTGTCCCAGGCAGAAGAAGGTGGCTGCTGTTGCCTGTCCCTTGGCGATGTCCTGTTTCTGTCTCCATCCGTGGGGTGCAGCCGCTCAGCACCCACCGGTGCTGCCGCTGCTCCCTCCACCCAGCGCTGCGGCTGAAGTGCTGCTGTCGGCACATCCCTTCCACCCGAGAAAACCAAAATGTGCTGATGAACTGGAAAGTACTGGATCAGGGGACCTGGCTGGTTTCCCAGCAAGTGGTGATGTGCCTCTGCGTGACCCAGATGTCCCCTGCTCAGCTCCCACCTCTCGAACAGAAAACACCGTCCCCTCTTGGCACGGGGGCAGCTCTGCGTTGCTGTGAAATGACCACCTGCAGGTCAAATATCTCCTGGGCTTCAGGGGTACCTTTCTGAAGCGCAGAGCAGTGCTTTGAGCACTAGACCCTGTTCTCACCAGTCCCCAGTTGCACCTGCCTGTGCCTGGACCCTGGCTGGGGTCCTCTTTGGTTCTCACGAGGCTCTAAAAACACATGGAGGGGAGGAAAATAAAACAACAAAAAACCAAAAGCCCCCAGACTTGAAGAGCTGTTGGTAAGTCGGTGCTAGTATTTTACCTGCTAGATTCTGTGAAGGGAATGAGGCAATGAGGCCAGGCTGCATTGCTGCAGCAGTGTGAGGAGCTGCCCCTTTCTGGAGAAGGCTTGTTACTGGGTTTCCTGTCTGGCTTATTTATTAACATGCTGAACCTCCATACGAATGGCTGTTCTGATTTACATGAAGTTAATTAATAAAATTGAAACTATTTCCTGAAAGTAGAATAGCAAATGGGCAGGTTTTGATAGAATCACAGAATTCTGTTCTACAGAATTTCTGCAGGTATTCATCTTTTGAAGGTATCTGAAATCCTGTAACTGACACAGGAACAAGGCCAGTTGTTACAGGACTTCCATCACTACTGAAAAGATCTGTAGAGAGAGAACTTGCTTTACAATGTTCCCTGCACTGTTCTTTGGGGGAAGGAAGGCTCAGCCCTGGGGGTGAAAGCCCAGATCAAAATGTGCTCCCTCTGCCTTTTGGCATAGCAAAATGCTAAATATGTAAAGAGTGCCTTAATCATGACATGCATTACAAACTCCTTCTGTCCCACCAGCCCCTCCATCACTGTCATCATCTCCCAGAGCTGAATTGGCTCAGTAACAGGTTCCTGCTGCAGGAAAACATCCTGTTTTTCATCCTTCCAGCCTCATCATTAGAGGGTTTCCAGCCTGCCCGAGGCTGGATGGGTGTGGGAAGGTGGGGTTATGCTGCTTGGGCTCTTCCATGGTGCTGGAGCCATGGGGAGGCTAATCAGCTCCCCGTTTAATGTGGTGTGCCCTGGAGGCTTAAATCAGAGCGTTCCAGGTGCCTGGCTGCTGAAACGGCCCCATCAGGCTTGCAGATAACCTGCCTGACCCCACTTTTCTCCGGGGCTGAGTGAGAGGGGGTATAAAGCTGTCACAGAAGCATTGTAGTTCCCATGAGGACTCTTCAGTGGTTCCTTAAATTTCAGCTCTGATCCCTCTGCCAATGCTGGGCGTATGTTCCCTGCTGGGCTGGGGCTTTGTTGCACCCTGTAGTGGCTGGTGAGATCCTGTTCTGCTACAAAAGCTCTTTAGAAGCAAGCTGCAAGAGGCTGAGGGTCTGAAACTTTCTCTGTGCTCAAAAAATGTGCTATTTCGAGAGTCATGGTTCCTCCCAGAGTGACTATAAACACCTCCAATCCACCCACTGAAGTGCTCCCGACAGTTAGTTCGAATGCCAGACATTTTGGCTTAAGAGTTGCAGTTGCAAGGGTTTTGGTGCTGGTGCAGCTGGAAGTGGACGGGGGAACAGCACAGACAGGACCAATAACGCTGCACTGAGCCTGTGGTCCTTAAAATGTCATCCTGGAGTCTGCAGCATGAGCAGGCCTCAGGCCACTTGAAGTACCCCAGGTGCTTGTGTGAGAGAAGCGTTCTGGAGCCATGTCAGTGTGAGCTTGTCGCAGCACAGCTGTCCCAAGCGCGACTGGCAGGGTCAAGGCACGGAGGCAGATCACAGCACCCAGTCAAGGTGCTGGGTCTCCCTCCCCAGCCCCGCCAACCCTGGAGGGTTTTCACCCAGCACAAGGAGCTGCACAACTGGAGAGATCCTGACAGCACGGCTGTTGGGGTTGGCTGCAGGACAAACCCTCTGCTTTCACCCCAAAACAGGTCCCCAGTTCCCAGCACGTGCCAGGGGCTGTGTGGGCAGAGCGGAGCCGGGGCGCAGCACGGGAGAGCGAGGCTGGTGGAGGGGGGTCTGGGACAGCGGCTCCCTGGATGAGCTGGGGCTGCAGCGGCAACCCTGGCTGCATCTGGAAACATCTGTCTTGGCAGGGCCATGAAACCTCCCTCTGGGCTGGGGGCTGCTGGGCCAGGGCAAGTACTTGCATGGGGCAAGTACTAGATGGGCAGCAGAGAAACTCAAGGCTCAGAAGAGAGTGTCCAAGGCTTTGAGGCTGGCTCCAGAGCCCAGGACTGGGTGTGTGGGGACAATGCGGTGTGCTGGGGAGGATGGCTGGTTTCTGAGAGCAGGAGGGAGGGGTGGCGGTGCCTCGGTCCCAGCCCAGGGACCAGGGAGTTGTCCTCAGGGGTGCTGCTTTAAATAAATAGCAAAAAAAATACACCAGAAAGTCTCTGGGGATGTGACTCCAGGGCAATTTCTGGCCTTTGCTCAAAAGCAAGAGGGGACACCAAGGAGCCCCTGGGTGTCTGGGTCAGGATGAAGCCAGGGGGGTCACAGAGTGACAGTTGAGACCATCCTCACCACTGCCTCAAGCACCAAGGATGGCTTTGGGGGATGATTCATCACTGCGGCTGTTTTTCCAGCTGAACCGGTAATAACTCAGGGCTCAGAGCATCCCCTGGACACACAGGCAGGAGAAGGCTGAGGGTCCCCATGGGATGCACTGTGGGGATGGGTGCTGGTGATGCTCCACCAAGGCCGTGTCCCCTTCCCCTGGTCCTTGCTGCACCACTGGAGTTGGACTTTCCCGTGTCCCGCAGAACTAAGTTTTCCAAAGAATTGTTGTTTAACCTCATTGTTGTTCAGTATTTTTCCCTTGGTTCCACCACCACTGATGCCCTCACCAATCCTCAACCCGCTGCCGTGCTGCCCCACACCCAAGGCCGGGGCTGCCAGAGCATCCCTGGGAGCAATCCCCACGAGGTGCCCCCACCCCGGGTAACCTGCAGCCCCTGGCTGCTCCCGGATTTTTCCCGCACAAGGCCGTTTTCCCTGGGACATCAATCACTGCTTTCAGGCCTGGTTTTGTGGCTGCTTCACGGCGTGGTGGTGAGTGAAGCCCGGGCAGACAAAGCCTGTATTAATTTTGCTGCAGTCTGGTGCATTAATACGCTAATTATTAACTGGTATAAATCCTTTTTATGAGATTCTGAGCAATAACATCTCCCGCTCTAAATATATATACCAGGAAGGTAAGGAGGCACAAAAACATAAGTGCCAAAGAAGACATTTTAATTTCCTAATATGTTTCATGTTATTAATTTATGAGAAAACTGCTTGCCATGGGTATTAAGCAATTAAATTGCAGCTGCAGGCTGAAGATTTCAAACCAGGCAACATTTTCCCCTAAACGGCCGATCCGCATTTGGAGCACAACCTGCGCTGGCTATTTTGGGATTTGCATTTCACTTGCAAAATTTAAACCTAAATGCAAAGAGGAGCAGTCTCGGCCCTGGCCACCCTGCAGCTGCCTCGGGGAACCAGAGATGCTCAGCGCTGGGGCTGGGCCGGGCGGGTGGAGTGCCCCGGGAGCGGGGGGCGGCGGGAGGGGATGCTGAGGTGTGCTGGGCATGCTGGGGGATGCTGAGAGATGCTGGGAGATGC
>VZZY01007367.1:76343-151580 GCA_013400335.1 Eurystomus gularis
GGCTGCGGAGCGGACCCGGGGCTCGGCCGGAACCAGGGGCTCGTAAAGCTCCGCTCCGCCCGGCCGGGGCGCGCAAACCCCGCGGGCAGATGCCGGGGGGGTTCCGGGGTCAGGGCCGGGAGTTCCCGGGCAGAGCTCCCCGGCGAGCGCAGCCCCGCTCCGCGATGCACGGTCCCATCTCCTGGCAGAACCTCGGAACAGCAGCGCAGGAGAGGAGCGCGGCAGGGCAGCTGCAGGGGAGCAGGCTCCATTATTTTCTCTCATTTGCACAGAATTTTAGTGCTTTGGGAAAAGCCCGTTTCCCAAAGCCGCAGCTTTGCGGAGCGGAAAGGGCAGTTTTGCATCATCTTCTGGCTCACAGATTTTGAGGAAGAGCTCGGGAGCTGTTAGAACATTTCGTTCTGGCCTTATTCTAAGTTGAAAAGCTCAGCCGCTGCATTTCACAATGACTTTTCGTTTGAGGAATTACTCACAATAAACCAAGCTGCAGCAGAAATCCAAGCGTAGGCCTCATCCCAGCACTGCTGGTGATGGGGAAACCAGCCCCAGGCTGGAACGTCCCCCCTGGGGGTCTCTGGGAGCCCCGGGCGGGACGAGGGCCCCCCCGCCTCGCCAGCACAGCTTCGCTGCCAGCTGCGGGCACATGGCTGGTGGCTGTGGCCCAGAGGGGACACACAGCTGCTGCCCACCCGGGTGCCCGCTGAGCCACCCCAGGGCTGCTCCCGCTGCTGCCCACCTACGGAAGGTGCCCGGTGCCACCCCCATGCTGGCTTTTGGCAGGGCAGCGGGCGCAGGACCCCCGGGGGGGCATCTCAGGTGCGGGTGCAGCGATGGGCAGCCGTGGGTCTGGTGGGGTTTTAATGTCGCACCCCACGGCGCAAGACAGCGGCCTTTTCATGCCGCAGAAGCTGTGGCTTGTAGGGAGAAGACGCATATTGTGGTTTAGTCCATTCAGCATGACAGAAAAATCGGCGTTTTGGGGAGTGTGCCTGCTCCTGGTGTTTCGAGGCCCCGCCAGCAGAATCGCAGCCTGCTGAGAAGCACAAGGCACCTTCTTCCTGCCCATCTCAACACCATAATAGTTCCAAGGGAACTCCCACCCCCAGATTTCCTTGTGTTCCCTCCAGGTATATTGAGTGGGGACCTTTTAGTGGGTACGTCTGCTTTCCTTCAGAAAACACTGAGGCAAAGAGAGCATCTGGAGGATTTGTAGGAGAGACTGGACTTGTTACTGTACCACCTTGCTCACCAGCATGGCAGGTTTCTAGATGTCTGTCTCCATCTCTGTGGGCAGCTGCCCCCAGCACATGGAGGGGGGGCAATGGGAACCCCCCAGTTAAAGCAGGTTGCTCAGAGCCCCGGCCAACCTCACCTGCAATGGTGCCAGGGATGGGGCAGCCACCACCTCTCTGGGAAACCTGCACCAGGCTCTCACCACCCTCACTGTCAAACATTTCTTATTATATCTAGTCTGTAGGTTCCCTACACCGGTTTTGTCATGGCTGCTGTGCTGCCTCTCATTGACACCAGCTGGCTCTTCTACACCTTATCAAGCATCATATGCAATCCACTGAAAAAAGAAAAACGTGGACAAACATCAGAGCCTGCCTGGGACATGAGAAGTTCTGCCACAGAGAGCTATGGAAGCACCAGTTCGCTGGTGGCTCAGTACCTGCAGCTTTGATTTACAGGCTGTTTGGAGATCCACTGTTCAAAGCAAAGCTGTCCTCTGGTTGTCACTCTCTGGCAGTGACTAACCAGTGGCTTCTCCACAGCACACAGGATCAACGATTCAAAGCCTGACGTGGTCAGGGAGTAACATGCCAGAAGGACTGAATTAAACTGAGGAAATACTTTTTTTTTTTTAAGAAGCTCTTGTCCCGCCCTGCAGCAGTTCTTGGTCTGTGAACCTAACAAACTTTTCTATCAGAAGGAAAAAGTTGGGTATTGAGGACATAGGCAAGGAGCCCCTCTGCAGCAAGGAGCAGGAAGGGTGCCCGAGCTGCTGCCCGTGCTGCGGGGATGCCAATGCACACCATACAATGCTGCATTTCCATAGTCTAGGGTAAATGCTAAAGAGCTTTTGGAAGCACAGAAGAATGTGTATGCAAAGGGAAGTCATGCTATTTAGACAAGCCCACCTTGACCTTTAGGGCTGCTGGCAAAGCAGCCCGTTTTCATCATCTCACCAGCTCCCCAGGCAGCGCTGAGCCCTCCAGGCTGGCAGCCCAGAAGCTCCTGCCCTTGTCATGGGCAAGATGCAGGGCTTGCCAACAGCTGGCTCCTTGCCCTCCAAGACCCACATTAAATATTGGGGCACACTCTGCTCCAGCCATGCACCAGCAGCTTTTGCATGGGGACATGTATGTGAAGGACGGGGTCGCTCTCCAGGACACGTGGTGGTGGGATGGGGCTGCTCTCCACGGCACGTGGTGGTGGGATGGGGCTGCTCTCCACGGCTTGTGGTAGTGGGATGGGGTTGCCCCGCCATGGCACAACCAGAGGGAGGAAAGCAGAAACAAGGGGCTGGAAGATTCCTCCTGTGCACTGAGCCTGAGCCAAAGGAAATCTCATCAGCAGACTTTGGGTTTTTATCTGGAACCTTTCAAATTATCCACAAGCCTGTACAACACCAAACCTCTGCTCTTCTGCAGCAGGAAATGCAGTAGTGGATGTGTGACACACAGGGGTCAGTTTGCTGTAAGACCTCACCCACAAGTTGGAATTTAAAACCCACACAGTTACATGTAGTACCAAGGACACAGAAAATGCATGTAAGGAGATGGCTTCACATCATGCCTCAGCTTGTTCAAAAGGCAAAACCCAAAACTACTTGTTGGGAAGTTGTGGATGCTCCATCCCTGGAGGTGTTCAAGGCCAAGTTGGATAGGGCTTTGAGCAACCTGGTCTAGTGGGAGGTGTCCCTGCCGTGGCAGGGGGGTTGGAACTAGATGATCTTTAAGGTCCCTTCCAACCCAAACCATGATTCTATGTTGGTGCAGTCCTCATGCAGGCTGGTCCCTGTCTCACAAGTGGCAGAGACAGAGTTAAGCCCAGGAAGGAAAAGCTTTTATTTTTTTTTTTTTTCCTCTCAAATTGACCTCATTGGCATTGCTGTTGGTCAGCTGAAACCTGCTGTTAAGGCTGTGGGCTGGAAGAAGGTGGGGATGCCAAGAAGGTTTGTCCTTTTGATTTTGTTATAAGCAGACGGTCATTTCTGACAGCTGCACAATTTGGGTAGGATATTTGGGGCTTTTTCAAATGACTTCTGACGCTGTTTTGCCTCTGTAAATGCTCTCAGTGTGCTGTGCTAAGGACCACCAGGGTGGACAAATACTCTTTTACCAGGAGCTCATCCCGGGCAGAGCCCTGGCACCCATGACTTGCACAGCAGGACCGAATGCGGTGGCTGCTGCCGGTGAGAGGCACCGGAGCAGGGCCCTGCCCAGGCTGGGCACATCTCCTGGCTGGCGATGCGGGGTCGTGCTGGCACCTACTGGCACCCAGACCCACAGGGAGCAGCTCCCACCCCGGGTGGGCAGCAGCCCAGTGGGGACAAGTGAGCTCCCTCGCTACTGATGGCTTGAAGCTGGTGGGTGAGAAGGCGAAGCTCTTCCCCGACAGTGAATCTTTGCTTCTCGGGTCCCCTTCCCACCCAGCCCCGGGCACAGCGGTGGGATGAGCCATCGCTGCTGTGCGGGTGCCAGCCCTGGAGGCGGGGGCCAGCTGCGTGGCCTGCTTTGGAATTGTGTGTGCTGGTGTGAATGGCCACGTGCGTTCTGCCACAGCATCATTCCTGTCTGAGGACTAAATAAAAGCTTCTAAAAATGCAAAGGGAATTTTCAAAATGAGAAGATGGTTTATACAGTGGAGCACATTACTCTGAAGCAAGAGAAAACATCAGCTTTGGAGCCGAAAACGTTTTGTTCCTGGACTCTAAACACTGTCAATGTATACTGCTCACAGGGAGGTGACATCAGGCTGCTTGTGGAAGGGCTGGTTTGCGATCTACACTGCGTGGAGATGTGGTGCTGAGAGCCATGGGTTAGTGGTGCCCTGGCAGTGCTGGGGGAACAGTTGGACTCGATGATCTTAAAGGTCTTTTCCAACCAAAACAATTCTATGCTTCTACAGATTGGTTCATTCCCTTTGGCAGAGCGATGTCTAAACCCCTGGGAAAAGCAAAGCTCCCAACATCTTTTTCCTACCTGTTTGTATTTTTCATTTCTGAATTGCTGGTGACACATACCACAGCAGCTGAGGGCAACTGGCCAGATGTTCATTGCAGCAGAGTCCAGTTCCCTGCAAGTGTTTCTACTGGCCTCCAGAGAACATGCGATGAAGCAAGGTGTTTCTGAAGTCAGAGCAGCAAAATCTGCTTGTATCTCCCAGCAGAGCGAATGTAGTGATGCCACAGGCAGCAAACACCCTCTTGCTTAAACAGCAAGTGGCCGTTAGCACTGGGCAGAGGATCTGGGGAGAAGCTCTGCAGGGGTACCAGGGCAATGCCAGCAGTGCTCTGCCACCCACCACACCCCCCACGCAGGAGGGCTCTGCTCAAGGCATGGGGATGCTCCAGCTGCTCAGAGCAAGGGCCAGCCGGGACGCCAGGTGCTTCAGTCAGCAGCAGCAACTGTTAATCATTCAGCAGGCTTTAATAACTGTCATTACCCTTGGCACGCTTTGCTGGGGGCTGGAGTTAATGATGCTTCCAGAGAGAGAGCATCAACTTCTCAATAACCAAACTCTCACCCGGGGGTGTGATGCAAGGCTCCATCTAGGAAGGAGAGGGGCCTGGGGCACCTTCAGCAGGGCCTGGGGGAGGGATGAGCTCATGGCAAGTGGAGAGAGAGACACTGAGATGGAGGGAGAGAGGTGATCAAGGGACAAGCAGAGGGAGCAGGCAGGGGCTGCTGGTGGTGGCTCTGGTGGCAATGGCTCCAGTGCTCACGCCACTCTCTGTCCCATGAGATGGGAGAGAGTGAAGCACAGAGGATCTCGAGGCTGGGATTTGCCTTGGCTCCACCTGAAGCTATTTTGCTCAACAATGTAAGGTGGTTACTAACACTTGAAAAATGCTGATACTGAAAGTGGTGCTTATAGCTGCATTTACTGAGTCAACACTTCTCCATGCAAAAATTCATCAGTGTTTCTGGAGGCTGCATCTGGTCCAGAGCATCTAGTCTGGGCCTAGAGGTAAAACTGGATTTTATGCGAGTGTCCTCATCACCATTATTCTGTTTGCTCTGGTCTACAAAGCAGGAGCACGAATAAGTCCCTCGGGACAGCCCCGTTTTCTCTTCTTAAGGCATGCGTCTAGCAGCCACAAGGTAGAGTAGATAGTTAAAAATGAGCTTCTGCAGGAGAATGAGAGACTGAAAACCTGCTAATTATGTATCTCCACCCAGAACCTCCCCCAGCCGCGGTCTGAAGCCAAATTACACCGTGCAGCTCAGCACAGCCGCTCTGTGCGTACGGCCCCCTGCCCTGCCCATGTACCCACAGCTACCGGGGTAATTGGTGTGTCCTGTTTTGGGAAACCCAGAGGAACCAAAATAAACTTCAAAGCATGTGAGAGCAGGAACAGTGAGGTTTAAATCTGCAGTGGGTTCCACAGCTCTGAGGGTACCTCTGGGAAGGAGGCTCGCCTGTTGCATGGGCACTTTGTCCGTGAGGGGCACGGCACAGGATTCCTCCCTTTCTAATCACTGTGACTGTGATTTTAAAAGCCTGTGTGTCATTTTATGTTCCTCTAACACGGAGGACTACAGAGCTTTAGCAAAACTCCATATAATTCGTCAAATTAAAACAAGAAATGCAGCTGCATGCTTATGTACAGAGTTTGGAAGTTAGCAAAGGGCTTCTTTAGCTGTAATAGCAGGCTTTGGTTAAACAGAGTTAGACTTCTGCTGGTTTCAAAGAGAAGAGCTCTACAAGAAGGACATTGAGGGGGTGGAGCATGTCCAGAGAAGGGCAACAAAGCTGGGGAAGGGTCTAGAGCAGGAGTGTGGTGAGGAGCAGCTGAGGGACCTGGGGGTGTTGAGCCTGGAGCAAAGGAGGCTCAGGGGAGACCTTCTCACTCTCCACAAGTCCCTGAAAGGAGGTTGGAGCCAGGTGGGGTTGGTCTCTTCTCCCAAGGAACAAATGACAGGACAAGAGGAAACAGCCTCAAATTGCACCAGGGGAGGTTTAGGTTGGGCATGAGGAAGAATTTCTTTCTGGCAAGGGTTGTGAAGGGCTGTGCCAGGCTGGGCAGGACAGTGGTGGAGTCCCCACCCCTGGATGGGTTTCAAAGCTGTGGAGATGTGGTGCTGAGGGACATGGTTTAGTGATGATCTGGCAGTGCTGGGTTAACAGTTGGACTTGGTCATCTTAAAGGTATCTTCCAACCAACATGATACTATGACCACAACAGCAGCACAGACACTGGCACCAGCGGTTCCCAAGTGGTTGGAGAGACCCCGTCATGCTGAGGGTGACCAAGTGTCCCAGTGCCTGGCTGGCCAGGGCACAGCATTTGGCAGCACAAGCCTCCAGCCTTTGCCTGCTGTCCCCTCCTGCAGGCACCTGCCTTCTGCTGCCCAGGACAACCACTGCCCACAGGGCCACCGCTGCAGAGGGAGCCTGAGCCAGGCGGGTGCTTGGCCTGACACCCACCTGTGAGAGCTTGTTGTCTGCTGGGGCTGTGGGTGCTGCTGTGTCCTTCAGTCCCAGGACCAGCTTTGCCTCAGACCTTCATTCTAGCTTGACGAGGAATTTATTTTTTCAGATAGAACTCCATCCTCACCCTCTCCAGTGGTCCCATGACTGCTGGCATTATCTCAGATGTCTCCAAAATGCCTTCTTTGCAGGTGCTGTGATGTGATGTTGGACAGCCAGCCTTGTGCAAGGTCTGGGGCTAATGTGAATGACCTGAACCACAGGAACAGCCTCACACCCAGAGAGGCTGAGGGAGTGGGTGAGCTGCAGCATCTGAATCAGGGCAGCTTTTCCTCCTTAACTGACAGGCTGTCTGCTCGGGAGCACGCCGCAGCTCGTGGAAGTGGGATTCCTGTAATACCATTAATGGTGCAAAAGATGTAAATAGTCAATAGCATGAGCAGGCTGCACCGTGCTGGTCAGGGAACAGCCTCCCAGGCAGGTCTACTTGCACAAAGATGTACTTTATTGAAATAACACTGCCCACTAGAGACCAACACAGCAGAGAAAAGCCAGCGGCAGGCTGGGACAGGCGTTGGCGGCTGCCCCAGGTACAGCCAGCAGCTCACTCGGGGCTTCTGCCAAACGCGTCGAGTGGCTGCGTCAGGAACATGGGCTCCTGGGGAAGGGTGCGGGGAGGCTCGTTCAATGGCTCAGCAGATCCAACAGAGAAATGGTAGAAGTCAGGGCTCCTCACCCGCCAGTCTGTCCGTATTTCGGGAGCCGGAGCATTTCTGATGGGGGAAAACCCCTCCCCAAAGCAGCACAGACCACCCTTCTCCTGTGCTGAACAACCCCTCGAGGTGCTTCCACAGCCCACAGCGATGTGCTACGCGGGCTGGAGCTGCCACCCTAAGCCAGCATCTGCTTACCAAGCAAACAGGAGAATAATCGCAGCCTGAGCTAACCGTGAGTACTAGGAAGGGCTCTGCACGCCGGGAAAGTCTTCCCCGTGGAAATCGCTCCATCTCACATGAGGCAGAATTACCCAGGGTTCAAATATGGGGCTTGGGACTCAAAGCACCTGGACTAAATGGTTTTGCCAAAGCTCTCCCTGATAATTTTAGATTTCTCACTCATGTGCTGACCTCTGTTCCTCACGTATGAAATGGGAAGAAGGCAATTTCCCCGGCTGCTGCACAGTCCTGGCTCCAGCAGCCCCAAGGGTTTGCAGGACCTGGCTGCGAGCTCGGTGGGGCTGGGCTCCGTTTGCTGCTCACCTCTGCTACGTGGTGCCAAACCTTGACTTTTGCTTCCTACTAATAGAGCTCATGCTCAGAGAAAAATTGCTGCAATGTGACCCTTCAAAGTCCCCTCATTTCTTCTCTCTGTGTGGGATTGAGCCCTGAGCCAACCAGCTCTCAGCCGACTGCTGGCTCCAGGCTCACTCTGGTCACCAAAACTTGGCTTTCTCGTGGCTAACATGGCAATTGCTCACACTTAGAGAGCAATTTTGGGCTGGAGCTACGTGTGTTTATGTTTTATATCATCATTGTTGACTCCCCCTGTTTTGGAGTATAATTTTTTGTTATTTGCTTTAATCTCCTTTCACAACCAATCGGTTTGGAAACCTCTGTCTAAGAAAACCACCCCCAGTCTCTCATAGGTGTGACCTCTTCCACTTGCGACCAGGTTGTTTCTCACTTATGTCCTTACTAAAAGCAGATGTTTAGCAGTCACACATGGTAAAGAAGATGTGAATCTAAATTTCTCAGAATCTTTCTGTGAAACATGATCCTGTTCAAAACTGGTTTCAGATGCAGAACGATGGCAGAAATGCAGATTTCTCACAAATGTGTGGACCGTGCACGTTTCGGGGCTGCTGCACCACGCTGCAAGTTTGACACCCCATGTACTGAAACATCTGCAAATACAGCTGGGAAAAACAGACTCAGCAGAGCATGGGAATAACCCACTGAATCAGGAGTAAAACAGCTACTTCCCCGGCGGTGATTTGATATATATATATATATTTAGGTTTATATACCCAGCACTATAAGAGTCCATTGTGATTTATTGACATGGACTAATAAAACCCATTTCTTTGGCCACCAGAGCATGCAGGGCAGTTAGAGAAGCTGTAAAAGTAACTCCCGTGAAATGAGACCCCATAAAGAACGTTCTCGGAGTGAGCACGGAGCTGTGTCCTGGGGAAGTGTGCGGAACGGCTCTGGAGAGCCTGCGCCGGGCCAGAGGGGCTGCCAGCCACCGTGGCGGGGTGACAGTGCCCGTCTGCCTGGGACAGGGAGTGGGACTGGGCAGGAACAGGTGGGAACGGGCACGGGGAGAGGAGATGCGTAGTGTGAGGGGGCAACGGGGCAAGGACGGTTCCTCCTTTGAGGGTCACGCCTGATAGAATCCGGCTTTTGCCTGCTTACCAAAGACATGGAGCTTGTGCAGCAAGAGAGGAAAGGGGCAGCCCAGCGCTGGCAATGTCAGCGACGGGTCCTGAGCTCAGCGTGTGCAGGAACCGAGCTCGGGTCAGTGGCCACGCTCCCCCCCCGCCCGCCTCATGAATGTATTTCATTGACTCACAATGGTGTCATTTTTTTTCTCAAAATTTCCAGTAACATTGCAACACATTCCGCAGCATGCTGTTTGAGGTCATATCCGCTGCTGTGTGGTACTAAAATCTCCCGATAGTAGCTTTCCACTCCTAGAGCACAGCCACTTAGGAAAGGCCTTGATGCAGAGGGGGGACATGGCGAGACTGACCCGAGCGATGCTGGGGGGCTCAGGGCCAAGCCAAGAGCTGCAACAGGACATGTCACTCTTTGTGGCTCCCGAGCAGCTGAGCAGGAAAAAAATGTGCCCAGCACTTGTTTTAACTCTTCCCAACAGCAGAAACCTTAAATTGTGCAGAAGATTTTAAAAATAACGTGCCAAACAAGGAGAAGACCAGTTGGCATCTCTTACACAGGCGCTGAAGGGGCACAGGGGGCACTTGCATTAACCTGCAAGAGAATTAGCATTTGTAATTTGCCTCTGAGGATCCCCCGTTTACCTTCACCCTCTGTCTGAGTTCGCTGACATCATAGTTATTAGATAGATCATTTTTATGGATTATGTCTCGCAAGGGCAACATTTTAATGAATAGTAGAATTAAATGTTTGCCAGGATTTGTTTAAAATAAATGATCAATTACCACTGGGCGCATCCATCACATTTATTAGGTACCTTCCAGAAACATTTTTCATAACTTGCAAATTGAAATGAGGTTGAAGTTGCATTTTATTTCTTCTTCATTTGCCTGCAGTAAATATAGTACTTACACATAAAACACCGGTTTCAGTGAGGGGTTTTTTGTGTAGGTCTTTTTACGACACTGGATAAAGTTCTATGTGTGTGGAATATTTAAAAAAAGGATAATTAAAACTATGGATTTCCTTTTCAAAAATGCCTGGAGAACAGTGACCCGGCAGACAAGGTTTCTTACTCATTTTCAAGGTCATCATGAGGCTACCTGGAATGCATTTACTAGTCGTAACACCCAACTGCAGTCAGGAACAGCTTTGTCCAGGGGTCATTTGCACGGTGAAGGAGAAAGTCCCGGCTGTGCTGAGCACTCCCTACACACTGACCATGCTCCTCATCACCACCACCACCACTGGCTTCTGAGCCCCGTGAGTGAAGCACGTTTTTTGTCACATATTTTCCTTTGTTTGTATTTGGGGTTGCAGGAGGCATCCGGCAGGTTCAGAGAGCGGTAATGGGAGCTCAAGCAGAGCAGAGCCCACCTCTGAGCTGTGGCCCGGGGCGATGGTCCAGAGCAGCCGGGCAGAAGGTATTTTGCCTCTTAAGGGATGTTCATCGATTTCTGATTTTGGATGAAGAACAAACACAATCATCAGAACTGCCCTGTCTGTAAGTAATTTTTTTCCCCAGTGGGATAAGACAGTGAAATGTGGCCAAGCAGCTCAATCACTGACACTGAATCACTGGTGAGGGTCAGAAACAAGACTAGCTGGGACTTTTAGAGGTGGTTGGTTTTGGCATGGGAACCAAATGAGAAGAAGGCTGAAGATGCAGCCTGGGCAGGGACCTGTTCTAGCATCCCTTGTGCCCCTAGAGGCTGCACTGGGGCTGGTAACGAAACCAGCCAGGCTGACTGGGACCACGCACCGCCCTGCCCTGTCTGCAGGGTGAAGATGATGTCACATCAGAGCACAACTTTCATGTTTGACCTCATTTTGTGTTTCACCCCATGTGACCTCCTCTCCAGATCTGGCCACTGCCAGAGAGACAGGCAGGAAAGGGAGCTGATGTTCCTGCCACTGGCATTCCAGTAGTGAATTCCACAGGAATGGCAGGTCCCCATGTCCCTGGCCACGCTCATGGGAGAGCCACCATGGCTGTCACAGCCAGAGGCAGGGCTGTGGGCAGGCATGGGGCTGAGCAGCAGCCCCCTCCTGCCTGTCCTGGCTACCAGCTGCCATCATCAGGGTTTAGAATCATAGAATCATTGTGGCTGGAAAAGACCTTTGAGACCATTGAGCACATACGTTAATCCATCACTGCCAGGGCACCACTAACCCATGTCCCTCAGCACCACATCTCCACAGCTTGGAAACACCTCCAGGGATGGGGACTCCACCACTGCCCTGCCCAGCCTGGCACAGCCCTTCACAGCCCTTGTGGGGAAGACATCCCTTATGTCCAAGCTAAATCTCTCCTGGCACAACCTGAGGCTGTTTTCTCTTGTCCTGTCATTTGTTCCTTGGGAAGGATCCCACCTGGCTCCAACCTCCTTTCAGGGAGTTGTTGATATCAAGGTCTCCCCTGAGACTCCTTTTCTCCAGGCTCAACACCCCCAGGTCCCTCAGCTGCTCCTCGCCACACTTGTGCTCTAGACCCTTCTCCAGCTTCATTGCCCTTCTCTGGACATGCTCCAGTCCCTCAAGGTCCTTCTTGGAGTGAGGGGCCCAAAACTGACCCCAGGATTCGAGGTGTGACCTCACCATTGCCCAGCCCCAGGTTGCCCCAACAGGACCCAGGGTACGAGCAGAGGTGGAGGGAGAAGCGATGCTGGGAGCGCAGGCGTGCAAGGCCGTGCTGCCGTGGGGCAGGATGATGGGCGCTCCGGGTTCCCCCCGTGCCCTCAGTGCTGGGGGAGCCCCCAGGGTGCATTAGACAGGCTCCTAACGCCTGCTGCTGCTCACCTAAATCAAAATCCTCATTAAAACCAGCAAGCAAGACAGTGTCATGGAGCTCTAATTAGTTTGAATGGCAGGAAAAAAATAAAACCAATTAAGGACTAACGGAGCAGTTGCCCTATTTTAGGAAGTGGTGATCTGTTTTTGAGCAGATAAACAATGAAGAGTTTATCCTTGCTGGGGAGCTGCAAGGCCGTGGGGTGGGATGTGATGTCTGCGACTTGGTATCTCACGGGAAAAGAAGTGCAAGTCCTGCACTCCATTTTGGGTTCAAAAATTGACAGAAATTTAAGCGCTGACCTAAGGAGGGACTGGCACAGCTTAGGGCAGCGCCTGGCTTTTCAGTGCTGGGTCTTGGGTGTGAAACACAGCCCTCGGTGCCTGTGCCACCTCCCCAGCGCTCGGAGACCCCAAACCCTTCCACCACCTCACCCAGATGCCCAGCCAGCAGCTGCCCACCCTCAGCCACCTCAACCACTTCTCTGGACAACCTGGGCCAGGCTCTCACCACCCTCAGCATCAACAATTTCTTCCTTCTCTCTAGTTTAAATCTCCCTCTTTTAGTTTAAAACCATCACCCCTTGTCCTGTCCCAACAGGCCCTGCTAAAAAGTCTGTCCTCAGCTTTCTGCCAGGCCCCTTTTAAGTCTCGAAAGTCCCCAGTAAGGTCTCCCAGGAGCCTTTGCTTCCCCAGGCTGAAAATCTGATAATAATCTGATTCCTTTATTATCAAAATAATGAGTCTGGAATAACTTCAAGCAATTTGAAAAACTGTATCTGTAGCATCCTGGAGCAGCGCCTGGGGAGGTACAACCCGAATCCACCAGGTACTTCTCTGCCAGCATATTCCCTGTCCTTCCTTACATTTACTTACTGGCTTTTCTACACTGCTCATGGAGAAAATAAGGTGAATTTACCTGTGTGAGACCCCAGAGAGCCAGCGCAGCAATACTGTTTCCCACTGCCCAGCTCTTCAAGTCGCTGAGCTGCAGAGAAGTCAGGACCATGGTGGCTGGGAGCCTGCGAGCAGAACCAAAATCTCAGCGATCCTGCCCCAGCATGTCAAGAGCAAGAGTCTCACCCTGCAGTAATCAGTCTTGCAAACTTCACAGTCATCTGTTGCTTTAAACTTCCACAGCTTCAAGCCCTTTTCCATCATGTAAAACCTCAGACCTCCCAGGTTAACGTTTTTCCCAGTGCAGAAATCCCCTCCCTCAACGCCAGCGATGACGTGTGGGTGTGATGTACCCATGTGTCCGGCGTGCTGCTGACATTCGGACGGGGCTTCACTGCCGGGTTAATACGGCTGTGATTTCAGCAGCACCCCTGAAGTCCTGCAGTGCCCGCGCCTGGTGACGTCGCCAGCTGAGATGGGCCTTGCAACTGCTGTTTAAACAGAGGAACCAACATCACATTTGGTAATGTCACAGAGAGCCAGAAAAACGGCATATGGAATAAATAAAAGTGCAAATGAAGCGTGACCAGTTGAGCACCACAAAAACCGATGCTGAAGGACACCTCCCTTGCAGCGGGGAGCCCGTACGATGTGATCTCCTGCCAGGCCCTGCAGCATCTTCCCCCACGCCGCTGTCACTGGGGTTCCAGCTGTGCCTTTTGAGATTTCTCAATTCAAGTTAGCACTTATGAACTCACAGCTTTACATGCTCAAATTACAGAGAAAATCTGCTTTTCAACCTGAGCCAGACAGCATTGAACGTGCGCGATAAGCAGGTACTGACTGGACCCTGTGGCCGTGTCAGGGAGGAAAACACATCTTCTCAGTTTGAGGTTTTTGCCTCCTGATTGTCCTTGTTTCCCAGGTTCTGGTGCCAGTGACCATTTCTTGTGGCATGACAGCATTGAACGGAGGGCTTCTCCCACCCTACCTCTCCCCCAGGAAGCGTGTCTTGCTGCGTGGGAGTGGGGATGGCTTTACCAGGCTGGCACTCACAGGCACCACTCTCTTATCTCTGAAAAGGAGGGCAGGGCTGGCACTGCAGTGACCTTTGCATGTAGGTATGTGGCAGCATGACCCTGCGTGCTTTTAATTCCTCTTTTAACTGCTGCTTACAAAGGCGTTATTTTGAGAGAGAGGAGGAGCGGGATCCTGAACATGGGGGAGAGGGTCATGATCACAGCAGGACTTCAGACTGCACCTGGGAGTTAATTAGCTCATACCACCATGTAGAAATGTCCTCCAGAGTATTGATTTCAATAAGTTTTTGCTCAATTAGTGTCTGTCTCAGGGCAGATGTCATTACACTTCCACTTCCCAGGGCGCTGGAAATCTGCTTCCCTGACACCGATCTGTCTCGGTGACAGTCCAGGCTGTCCCTGCGGGAGCTGCTGGGGGTATTTTCCTTGACTATGTGCTTTAGGCTCTTCTGTCCCTCTCTCTTGGGCACCTCTTGCTTGCCTGGGGCCAAGCCCTTCCTCCCATCTTCCTCCTTGCAGATGCAGCCACCAAATGCATTGTCCCTACGAGGTGCCTGGGGATGAAAGTGGCTGAGGGTGGTGCTAGTGACCCCAACATGGATATCCTTGCACGGGAGCAGCCATATGTTCTTGGAGGTGGCTGAAACTCCTCATCATCCTTTAAACAGATTTTTCATAGTCTCTTTTCTTAGTGTTGCATGCTTACTGCCTTCCTGTCTGCACATCAAGCACGGATGGAGCTGGAGGAGCACTGCTGGTTCCCTGCCCTGCTGATGAGCATCCCCAAAGCTGCAGTGCTCCTGCAGAAGGGAGGATTTCTCGCCATGGAACTCTTTCCTGGGCTGAACTGGGGAGGGGAGGTGGGAAGTCACCGTAGGAAGCATCAGAGATCTGTTATGTGAACACCTTTTCACTTTCTGCTCCATCACGATGAAGCCAAGCAGAATCCACCATGGGAGCGCTGCCCAGATGTGAAGCCTTCATGTGGGGATGATCTCACTCTCCAGGGCTGCTCCACCAGGAATGTGCTTCACTTGCAATGTGCTTTGCCAAGAATTTGCTTGTCATCTGGAGCTCACAGGCAGTGGGAAGGCCATGTAATGCCCAAGCAGACTGCTCTCCTTGGAAAATGTCAGCCAAACAGGGATTATCGGGACACAGCACTCATAGGAAACACTCTTGGGATGGAAGCATACACACTGAGGTAATGGTGATGAGGGTGGCAGGATCAAACAGCCCCCTCTGGAGCCTTCAGGATTCACAGGGAAAAGACGTCTGGGCTCACAGACTCTGTATTTTCAGTCCCTCATTTGGCCAGAGTGCCAGTTAAAATATTCCCCAGCCTTCTTGTCCTCAGCTGCTTACCCCTGCCCTTTGGCTCGTGAGAAGACAACTGGTCTGTCAGTTCCACTGGGGAGGTAACAGCCTGAAAAAAGGCAAGAAAGTTGGGTTACTGCTGAGTTTTGTTATTTTTCTTACTCAGTGAACGACCCAGGAAGGGTGGTGGGAGTGGGGGTTGCAGCAGTGACCACAACTCAGGGCAGGGATGGTGACACCCACCTGAAAGCTGAGGATGCTCTTGAGGAGATGAGCCGAGGAGCCCAGAAGAGTTGGAGGGGAGGCTTGTGGGGGCCAAGATGGGGTAAGTGGATGGCAGGAGGGCAGCAGTGCTCATGCAGAAGAGAGGACACTTGGCTCAGCTGTGCCAGGCGTGAGCACAGAGCGATGGCATCGGCGTGAGCACCTGCGGGGGGTTAGGTGGAGATGGGAAAGGCCTCAGCAGACAGACCTGAACTGGCACACAGCTCTGTTTTAATGCCTGATGAAGTGAGAGGGCAGGTTTATTTCAACAAAATTGGGTTTTCCTAGTTAAACTCTGTTGTTTCAGATCTTTATGAAAAATAAACACAAATGCCCTTTTGGAGCCACTCTTTATAGCATTATGCAACTGCATTACAGAGCTCTGTTATGGAGATTTTATGGTTTTCAGTACAAATGCTTCCATACATAGAGACTTGCATTCCTGAGAAATGTATTTGTTTGAAGTCATAACATTTTCTGGAATGCCTCAAGTCAATAATGAGGATTAAGTGAATTATTATCATTTTGAAGTACTACATGGGAACAAGGGCTGTAAAGGACCTTCTCTGAAGAAAGCTTAGTTGCTGGGGCATTTCAGGCTGAGGCTGCAATGGAAGTTGACCTAATTAGAAAATTTATAGATATTCAGTTACCTAATTTAAATAGGCTGTGGTGCCCAAAGAAGTCCCATTTTTACCTCCCCTCTGCCAAGTCTTTTGTTTGCACATTTATTACGTTTTAAAACAGCACTGGAGCAGCGTTCCAGGTTTATTTATCAAGGCTCTTTCATTTTAAAGTCATCACCAGAGTGCACTGCAAACAAAGCTGAATTGCAGTCTCCTAGAGGTATTTTCAGGTAGCAGAACAGTTCAGAAAACCAACCGCTACACCTCACCGATGTCTCAGGTGAAGCACCCCGAGGGACAGCAAGGTCTTGCAGCAGCTGTCCTTCACCCACCCTGACTGCTTGGTGTGATGGAGGCCAGGGCTGCTGGCCAGGCCATAGCCGATGTCCAGAGCTCTGTGGTCAGCAAGAGCCCCCAGCCCAGCCCGAGTCCAGTTGTTATGACCTTGGTGTGACCACATCAGAGCAGGAAGTGCTCAGTGCAGCTCCCCAGTGAGTGGCACAGGCCATGGATTGCGTTTCCCTGGTGTATCTCGTACCCTGGCTCTGCGCTGGGGTCCTTTCACTCAGTTCTGCCACATTTACTGTGACACAGTGAAAATGTGTGTATGAGATACAAAAACATTTATATTCTCCACAACCAGGCCTGGTGGGCTGCGAGACTGCTCAAAACAAAGGTTAGTGTGACCCAGGCTTTGGCTGTTAGACTGTACTTGTGTGGCATTCACAGCAAAGGCCCTCCTCAACTTAACAGTCCTGGGGTTTACCAGACTACAGCCAGGTTGCATCATCTGCAACAAGAAGAACCATGTTTGCAGGAAGGCAGGGATTCACAGCCCAAGCAGTGAATCTCTGGCTGATGGAGAGGGTGGTTCTGCAGCCCAGCATTGCTCTGGAACATGGTACGAGGGTGAAAAGCCTCACCAGGGCTGTGAGGGACCATGCTCATTGCAGATGCCTGTGCCTGCAGCCCAAGGCACAACGGCTCTTCTGGAAGACTGACAAGAGTCTGGCCCCATCCTCTTGCCCCCCATGGGCCCTTTAGCTCTTGATCAACATTGATCAGATCCCCTCTGAGGCTTCTCTTCTCCAGCCCAGCAGCCCCAGGGCTCTCAGCCTTTCCTGGGCACAGAGATGCTCCAGGCCCCTCAGCATCTTCGTAGCCTTTCAGCTTCTGCTCACTTGATGATACTCACTTGACCGAAGATCCCCCGCTACCTGACATACCCACCTGGTGTAAGTACCTGTCGGTTGTGGTCACATTACCCCCGGACTCCCCTGCCAGCCCTGCAGCCACCCATTGTGGTGTTGAATTCCCCTTCATGTCTCAGTGCCCCTGTGTTCATTTCTGGTGTGAGAGGAGTGAGCTAGGTAGTCACACTGGCAATGGGCGTTGGATATGGAGGGGTGTGGTTGGGAAGTCCTGATCACAGAATCACAGAATCACAGAATGTTAGGGGTTGGAAGGGACCTCAAAGATCATCTAGTCCAGCCCCCCTGCCAGAGCAGGATCACCTACAATAGGTGGCACAGGAACGCGTCCAGGCAGCTTTTGAATGTCTCCAAAGAAGGAGACTCCACAACCCCCCTGGGCAGCCTGCTCCAGTGCTCTGTCACCCTCACTGTGAAAAAGTTTTTTCTAATATTTTTATGGAATCTCCTATGTTCCAACTTGTACCCATTGCCCCTTGTCCTGTCGTTGGACATCACTGAAAAGAGCCTGGCTCAATCCTCCTGACACTCGCCCTTGACATATTTATAGACATTTATGAGGTCAGCCCTCAGTCTCCTCTTCTCCAAGCTAAAGAGACCCAGCTCCTTCAGCCTTTCCTCATAAGGGAGATGTTCCACTCCCTTCATCATCTTGGTGGCTCTGCGCTGGACTCTCTCAAGCAGTTCCCTGTCTCTCTTGAGCTGAGGGGCCCAGAACTGGACACAATACTCCAGATGTGGCCTCACCAGGGCAGATGGATATACTCCGTATTGGGAGCTTAATGTGTTTTTATATTTAGCACTGGTACTGCGACTATTCTAATCTTCTTAGTGAAATTGTGTATGAGAGGGTACGATCCATAGAATGAGGTGAAACAGGAGGTCTCACTGGGAAAACGGTCTGCTGCAAACGTAAATTATAGGTCTCTCATTAGTCTAGTAAATGACCCTGTTTAAAATAGAGCCTTTTTCTCTGCAGAAGGAGGTGGTGGATGCAGAAGCGCCGTTGCCCCAGACAAGAGGAGCTGCTTGTCTGTCTGGCAGCAGCAGGTCCCTTCTGTGCCCTCTGTGTCTGGACCTGAGGCTTCAGTCCCATCTCACACGTGAGAGGAGAGCAGTGCTGCTGGGGTGTCGCAGCCATCCCATGTCGCAGATGTTACACGAGCAGCGATCGACAGCGAGCGCCGGCTGGGACGTTTGTGATAAGCCGCTATTCTGTAATGTAATCCCGAACATTTCAGTGCTGCGAAAGGAGCAGCTGACAGCTTGGATTAATCCAGCGCTTGAGGAATGAATATTATTTCCTCTGTGTTGCAGCACAGTGAGGAGCCAGGGCTGAGCCCTCCCCGTGCGCGTGAGCCCGGGACGCTTGGATCTGCCCCCAGTTAGGCGGGCCAGACATGAAAATGAAATAAATCTTGGCTGGTGTTTTCTTACTGCAGTTCTCACAAAGTGAGGCGGTCGATGGGAATGCAGTGAGAAAACAAAGGGCAGCCTGGGCAGAACTGCAGCTGCACTGAATTTGGGTGGAAAAGCTGCAGCCTTGAGCTGGCAGAGCCCCTGGCAGAAGGTTCCTCTGTGCTGGGCACAACAGGCTCGAGCAGCAGAGATGCTGTGGTCTTTGGCTCACCAGTGCTGGGGAGGTCCCAGAAAGTCACTGTCCTACTCGACCAGCTCCTCGAACGTTGAGATGCCAGCAGCAGCTTGTGAGAAGTTTACTTGATGCTCTGGTTGCTCCTTGCACCCAGACTTCTGGAAGCCTGGGAGTGGGCACCGAGCTGTGCTGGGCAGGCTCTTCCCCCAGAGCCCGTCCAGCCTGGCAGGACAGAGCTGTCATGGGCACCCGGGTGGGCAGCCCCGGCCCCCGCATCGGGAAACCAGCCCGGAGCAGGGCTGGCAAAGAGGCCACAGTGGATTAGCACACGTAACGCTCTCCTGTGCCAGTTCCCGCTGTGCCGATACGTTTATGTGGGTAAGATGAAGACAGTTCAATTGTTAAAACTAACTTTGTCTCAGATGTAAACAAACGACTTCATTACCTTGGTGTTTATTTAAGAACATCACATTTGGGCAACCAGCAAATATTGGTACATGGCTCCAGGAGCTGCCAGGCACCTCTGCTGCTGTGCCAGCAGCTGGGCTGGGAACGTGCTCTCGCTGCCCGGAGAACTGGGCGGCTGAGAAAGCCGTGCGATAAATGTCGGCTTCTAAACACAACTCTGCTCTGACAGCTCCCCTTTCCCACCTCTTTGCTTTTCGTGAGCAGTCACCCGTGTGAAATGAGGTTAACTGGCATCAGTTTAGCCACAGACCAGCCTTTTTTCTCCTGGTGGACAGCAAAGTTTAATTGCCTGCTCCGGGCACGGAAAGCAGACCAGTGATGTAGGTGACCCCCAGCCCTGGAGTACCCTGTCCCGACACTCGGGTCCCAGAGGGTGACCCGGAGCAAACAGCTCACAAGCAAGCCAGTCTTAGATACTTGCTGTGGCTGCCAGCACGCTGTCAGAGTGCATGGATTCTGCATCTTTGGGGGCATCCTGTAAACACTGAGCTATAATTCGCCCAGCTTCAGTAAGACATATTAAAATTTGTATTTGACAGCTGTAATGGTTGTGCAGTTTACAACGGAAATATTCCTTTTGTTCTGAAAAGTGCCCGACTATCTTTGATTTGAGAGCTTGGTACATGGCAGGCCCCTGTGGAAGACCTAGATTCAGAAAAGACCTTGAAATTTTTGCTGTTTTCAGCCCAAGAAGGAGATGCCTGTCTGAAGGGGACAAGGCCAGTGAGGTTCATACCCACTCTGCCAGCACAACAGGGACACAGCAAGAGAGAAATAAAATCAGGCTTAGGGCTGAAATATCCAGCTGCCTTTCTAATCTGTAGTGTATTTATATTGATCCCCTCTAACAGTGCCTACGGGGCTATAAAGCACGTCGTGTGCCTCACAGGGAGGAAGCAATCACCCCCCGAGCTCTATTCCCCTGACCTGCAGAGAGGGGCACCAGCAGATCCGGGGGGTGTGATGTGATGGGAAAGAGCCAGCGTGGGTTCGTGGAAGGAAACTGTTCCTCCTAAGTCTGCCAGGGGCCTCCGAAAGAGTCAGCGAGAGCGATGGGGTGGGCTGCTAGAGAGCCTGCGTCTGGATTTTCAAACAGCTTCTCAGTGCTCCTCCGGCCAACGCTTGCTGACGAAGGAAGCTGCCAGTTTCACAGCGGGGAAAGAGGGTTAGTGTTAAAACAACGCTGCAGAAGTGGGAAGAGTGAGGTGACACCAGCTTCTGCCCATGACATGGCAGCATAGGTAGCCAAAATTTTTAAAGTACTGCTAAAAGTGGGCCAAAAGCCAGGTGGGTTACATGAGGAGTAGTGTGTGAGAGGAATCAAGAGACAAAAGGGTGAGCAGGGCCATGAGGGTACGAACAGCTTCCCTCCAAGGAGAACTTGAATAGACAAGACCTCTTCAGCTTGGAAGAGACAGCAGGAAGAGCAAGGATGGCAGAGCTGTCAGTGCGACTGGGAAATCAGAGATGAGAATGGAACGATCAGGTTTTCTCCAAACCATAGGAGCTGAGAAGCACAGATGAAGGGATCACACGTCAAGGCTGCATGGGAGGTTTGTCTCCTGCAGCACAGGAGCTGCTGGAGCTGCTCATTGCCCGAAGGTGCAACGGTCACAAGGGCTGAGTGCGGCTCCCAGCACCCATGGGCAGGCTCCTGAGAGAAGGACCCACTGCTCGAGAGCTGAGGGGCAGAGCCCAGCCTGGGCAGCTCCTGCTCCAGAGCTGCTGCCACCTCGGGGCACCGGCCGGGCGGCAGTTGCTGTCCCCAGCATCTGTGCTGGCCACTGGCCTGGACAAGAAGCAGCTCAAGAAATTTTTGCTGTGTCCCTGCATGATCATCTTTATGTTATGCTTTCTATACCTGTGGGTTCTGCCTGTTGATCGGGGTTCAGGGGTTTTTTTCTGGTTTGTTTCTGTTTATTTTCTTCTCATTTCAGCAGGTGACAGTACCACCAGCTCTTTAACTTGAAGGTATTATCCTGACCATCTGGGAGCCCAGACAATTGCATCCAGTTAATTTTTTGGTTTTGGCTTTCCAGCTTGTCAATGGGAAAGAATTGAAATCATGGCAAGTGATTCTATGCCTGCAGCTGATGCAATGCCATTGTACTGGGAGCAGAGATTTCACCTCTGGCTTGGCAGAATAATTTTATTTTGCCTGGATCATCCCAGAAGATCTATTAATGAACCTGTTCTTCAGATAGTCCTCTAAATAGACTGGTGACAAGCTCACCATGCAGACTTTGCTGGTTGCCCTTTAATTACAAACTCTCTGACTCAAACCACAAGAAGGAAATGATTCTGCTGTCTCATGGCTGTACCCAGTCTCCATGACTGCTCCTTTATCTTCATTTCCAGTAACCTGAACGCACATCACACATTAGTACATATCTTCACACCTTATTCTCTGGGATTTCTTAAGCTGTGTTAGGTTCATGCTCAGGAACTTTCTTTCCACCAACCTGTCTCTCCTGTGTATGAAGCCAAAAGTCACCTTGCCGCAGCACAAGGAAGGGACTCTTGAGTTATTTTCCAGTGCATTCCCTGTACTCCAGTTGATGTCCTGCTTGTGCTCTCCTGCTGGTGACCAGTTCCTGTTGAATAGCTGAAATCAGTGGTATTATTTAGCAGTTTCACACCCAGCTTCCTAAATTATGTCAGCTTTTATCTTCTGGCTTCTTTAAAAGCCCAGATATTTTTAGTACCTAATCTTCCACTGCAGAATTATTTAGATATCTTTTTGAATGCTAGCTTAAAATGCAGCTTTACATTTTTTTGCAAACCGAAGGAGATGCTCAGATGGTCCCCCCTTCCTCACTTGAATTTCTAACCTCCTCCTGGCAGGAGGACAGGGTGTAATACTTGGGAAAGACCCCAGTTTCACTGTGACACTGGAGAAAATTCCACATTTCTTTGCATAACTGGTGAAAAAATGCATTATCTCCAACGAGCTCTAGTATAGTCTTTTAATTTTCCCAGCAGTCTCTCCTGGGTGATTTTTTTTCTAGGAAAATATGCCATAGTATCTATCCTGGATTTAGGGGATTTTTATAGTTTGAAGTTGTAGTAGAACTTTACTCCTCTGCCAGTCAAAATGCTTCTGGCAAGTAATCTAAGTTCTCAAGTTTATTATGGACATTTTCATTTTTGTGGTGTTGAACTAGGGCCATGATGTTGGTGTTGGTGCTGATGTCCTGGAGCACAGAGGCAATGAGTCCCATCAGTTGTGGCTGTGGCAGTCTCGCAACAGAGCGAAGCTGGAAATCCCCCCAGGTCTGACAGTCAGCCTTTGGTCAGTGTTTTGCCTTGTGTGCCCATTGCACTCAGAACAGTGCCGGGTGCTGAGGTGCCCATCTCCTTCCAGAAGCACAGAGGAGTTCCAGCCATGGAGCATCATCTGCACAGGGAAAGTGAAGAACCAGGGGAAAGGAAAAACTCCTTTTTTCCCAGTCTGGCAAGATATGTGGGGATGTTTTCCTCAACCATTCACAATCCAAGTAGAGGACTATGATTTCTTTTTTTTTTTTGGTAAACCTTCAAATTGTAATATTTTATCCAGTCCTGTGGGCAGAGTGTTCTACCACATGCTTCAGCCAGTGGCTTGCTGCTGTTCACAGGTGCTGTCACATTCCCTTTTGCAGGCGTAATTTCTCCCAGCATCACAAACTTATCACTGTGGGCGCCGTGTCCATCGCTTCACCCGGACATCGTGGTTGTCACCGGCACACGCTGTTCACTCAGGGAAAAATATCAGCAGAGCAAAGAGCTGCATTTGGCACCCTTCAGCTCCTGCTTGTCCCTTTGGCAGCCTAATTATCACCAGTCCCCCGACGGCTTTTGCGAGGGGCACAGAGGGGCAGGAGCAGCATTTTGGGCTGGGGGAAGCTGCCAGCGCCCTGCCAGGGGCAAAACCTCTGGTTTGAGCATGAGAACAGAGAGGGGCAAGAGGGAAATATCCTGGCGAGGTCCATCCATGCACATGGCTTTGTCTAGCACTGAGAACTGAATTCCACCCTGGCAGACCTGGGGCAGATTCTGGGGGGATGTTGTCTCTGGCAATTTAGCTCTTGCCTATGGGGTAGATAAGGGTATTTTTCACTATTAAATAAAATAGGAATTTACTAACCTTTTACTATTGCAACAGATCTTTCAAAACGTGGGCAGATGAGTGCTCTGGGGCATTGGTGGTGCAGGGAAGTAGACATGGGGCTAGAGAAGAGTGGGACTGCATATGCCTATCTGTACATGAGCAGGCAAAAGCTGGCTCACAGCCTCCCGCGCTGCCTGCTCCTCCCCGTGCAGCGTCGGGGAGCCCACAGCGCGGTGTGAAGCGTACTCAGCATCCCGCTGGCTGATGAAGAGGGAATCTGGTCAAATTGGAGTAGTGCGGGAAAGTGGGCTGGATGGCACTTGTGTGGTTATTGCACTGAAGTGGTTTGATCCAGCCTTCTTCACCCCACTCCTACCGTGATTTCAAGCAAGCATTTAAGCGCATTGTTTTTGCTTGTTTATATAACCGAGCTCCAATTATGGAGATTTTATTAATACATCTGGTATGCCTGGAACACCGCGTTAAACACGCGGAGCTCGCTTTCTGCATGTAAGGCATTTTGCTGTGGACTCCGGGCTCATTAATTTGGTCAGACAAAGAGTGCTTGGGTAGTTTGGAAACTGCAGTGTTTTACGAAACAGAGTTTTCTTTCCTCTTGCCCATCGCTTCATTTAAAATTTTAAAACTGTGTATCTCAGTAAGCCCTGTTGCTTTTTTGCATAGAGTCTCTGTAGCTGGTCCATTAAGCTGCTTCCCTGTCATTACTTTGCAGATTTTTAACCCGCTCATAGTGTACTCCTTTCATCCGAAGCTCAGGACTTTTGGATGGCATCTTTTGCTGCTGAAAGTGGGAGCTGGAGGTGCCCTGTGAGACCCTGGGGACAGGACCCCCCGGGGGACCATGGGCTGTAGCTCCTTATCACCCTTCTTTACAGCACAAGATGCTTCCCCCGCAGCCCCAGACCTCCCATCGGTGGCCCATGTTCCTGAGCAATGTGCACAGCTCAAGATCTGGAGCTAAAGTATAATTGCCTCGCACAGGACATGTCTATTTAAAGCACGAAGGTTTTGGCTGACACCAACACACACTGGCTGCGTGTATTTAAATATTATCTCTCCTGCCATGATTGTGCTGAATATTTCTGATAGACTCACCAATTTACCCTGTTTGCATCTTTGCTTTTAAGCCATTAGCAAACTTTATCAGGCAGTTAATGACAAGTTTGCTACTTGTGTAATGTCTCCCACGTCTTTCACTTCTTAAAAGCCTGGAGAACAAGGTCAAAATCTTCTGATAGCATTTGTATGATCCAAGCTGTGGCTTTGGAAGACCGTATTGCTTTGATTTCTAGCGAATTGTTTCTGGAACACTTTACTCCAACACCGCATGAAGGTATCTGCAAGCAGGACAGCGTTTGCCCGTCCTGCAGGGCTGCTGAAGTGAGGCCGAGCTGGTGGGCAGCGAGGGTGAAATAATCTTTTTCATGAGAATCTGTTTGCTTTGCTGCAGGCAGAGGGAGTCTGAGGCTGAGCAGCCACAGCCTTCACTGTGTTGATACGTGCTTCATTGTTTTGCCCTGATTTTCAAAGACTTATGTAGGAGGTAAAAGAGGTTTATAAAAACAAAAACAGAAGAGAAAAAAAAAGCCACGCTGTGTGTTCCTTTCCAGCCGGCTCTGGTGCAGTGCAGTGGTTGTCGGCTGGTCCATTAAGGTGCAGTGCCCTGTGCTCACCCCTGCAATGCCCTCGCTGTTCTCCATGCCCCAGGTTCCCCCAGGCTTGGTCCAATGTGCCCATGCCCATCATGGCTGTCCTCTCCTGGGGCTGCTCTCCCCTCCACTATGCCCCTGGCTCCATCCGAGCCACCCTCTCCCCAAAGCCCTGTGGTCGCTGTATTTTTTAGTCTTCCTGTGCTCCTTTTTCACTGTTGGAAGTGAGGAGTCACTGAGTCTCCCTGAACTGATAGAAGGTCTGATTCTGTGCCTCAGGAGTCGTTCAGCAAAGAAGGACTGGGAGCAAGGTCCCCTTGGCCGTCATGGAGCTGCAGTGGATTGAGCCCATGGAAGGATGCTGAGGGATGTGTTTGAGCACACAGAGTGTGACCCTCCACCCTCTCTTTCTGAGCACATATTCTCATGTTCATAGGAAAAAACTGCCAAAGAACTGTTGCCTTAAGCTTTTCTCATTTTTGAGGGGAGCTGCATCCAAGGATTTTCTTAAATGAAGCACAGATACTGATAAACTGCCAGCATCAGGGTTTGATAAGTGAGTGTTAATGTTTCAATGTGATTCTGAAATACAATTTTCATGGGGCTGTGTTATGAGCATGCACAAGTACACGGCCAGCTGAAGATAAACCGTGTCAGTTGTGGTTTATGTGCTACAAAGAAGGAATTGGCAATAAGTTGCCAGTCACGTCCCTTCAGCTTTCCCAGCAAAACCTTCCCTTGGTTCCTCCCAGGCACTGGGGTTGTGCACAGCATGGAGTGGAGCAGACGGGGGAGAATGACTCACTCCCACACTGAGCTCCCCCCCTCCCACAGCCACCATGGAGTAGGGGACAGCTGCACCACACAGACGGCTGTGTTGGAGGAAACATCTGTGCCGTGATCCAGCACCTGGTGTCTGCCCATGGAAACATCCGAGAGATGCTCTGCAGCCAGCACACCTCTGTGCATTCCCAGAGCACCCACTTCCCCGCTCTCCATCGGCACTGCCCATCCCGGGCGAGGACCAGAGCGTCTGCTGGACCTTCTGCTGGGGGTGCAGGGTGGTCAGTCCAGAAACATCTCTGATATTTCAGCCTGGAGAAGAGAAGCCTCCACAGAGACCTTCTGGTGGCCTTCCAGTACTTCAAGGGGCCTGTCAGAAAGATGGGGACAGACTTTTTAGCAGGGCCTGTTGGGACAGGACAAGGGGTGATGGTTTGAAATTAAAAGATGGAGATTTGGACTAGAGAGAAGGAAGAAATGTTTGATGCTGAGGGTGATGAGAGCCTGGCCCAGGCTGCCCAGAGAGGTGGTCGCTGCCCCATCCCTGGAACCATTGCAGGTGAGGTTGGCCGGGGCTCTGAGCAACCTGCTCTAGTTGCAGATGTCCCTGCTCAGTACAGGGGGGTTGGACTGGATGACCTGAAAAGGTCCCTTCCAACCAAAACCAGTCTGTGACTCTGTGATTTAACCCTGACACAGCAGCTCAGCACACCAGAAAGCCTGTTCCTAAGAAACCTTCAAAAGGCAAACAGTGTTCTCAGGCACTCAGTCTTCCAGCGAGGTTTATCTCCACCAGGTTCTGTAAGCCAGGAGGGGTAGATTATCTCCTTCAAGAAGCACCTATTTTTTAGCCAATTCAGCAACGTGGAGTGGGACAAACTCAATTACCGACGAACACTCAGGTAATATAACAGTGGCTCAGGGCAGTTGAAATTAGATGCTCTTTAACATCCGTTCCAGCCCAAACCAGTCTGCGATTCTGTGACTCTTCTGTCAGAGGCTGGCTAGGTGTCCACAGGCAGGAGCCCTGTGCTTTCTGCCACTGTCCCGTCACCAGCAGAGTGGGTGCTGCCCTGGCCACTGCCTGCCGGAGGAGCTGCAAGGGTCGGATCCATCCTGTCTCTGCCCTTTGCTCATTGCTCACATCATGGAGGCTCATCCCGTCTGTTGTCTTAGCAGAATGTTTTTATCAGCAGCAGTTGTCTCATAATCACAGCGATCAAGATCTCCTCATAGCTGGGATGTTTTCATCGGGTTTTGGCATTCAGCTTCATACTAATCCATTAACACAAATTAACACAGATCCACAGACCTTGATAGAGATACACAACCAGATTTTCATGTGATAAGAGCTGAAATACATCTAAGCACAGCACAACGTGCAGTACTGAGCCTTATTTCCAATTATGTGGTACTCAGACCAGAACCAAGTTAGACCTTATAGCAAGATGTAGTTTAAAAAAGGAGAGAAAAAAAAAGAGCATTAGATCGTTCTTGCGTTCATTCTGAAGTGAGTTAAAGTCTATTAATGAAAGAAAAAAGATGAAACATGTGGTGCTGACACATTTTTCTGAGAGTTGTTCAGTGTCACCTGCAGTGGTTGCGCTGCTCGCAGAGAGCTGGGAACGCTGACGGAGCAGAGCACAGTTCACAGGGAAAGTTTTGACTGAGTTTCTCTTTCACAGGCTTGATGGCTTTTTCACAACCATAAAGCATAAATCACACCATGATAAACTGTAAGGATGAGCCATTAGTCATCTGGAAAGCATGCTCCCCACCGAAACGCAGTGGAGATTTGTCTTAGCAGAATGTTTTTAAGTGAGACTTATAATGATGCTGATTGTTTGGATGCAAACATTGATAAAACAACATTTTCCTCTGTGTCAATATTGATTAATGTGTCTTGAGAACCTATAGTACTAACAGTTAAAAAATAAAATTAACTTGCATCTAAGAAATTAAGCTTTTAAAATTTATATTTATTGTTTAAAAAACAGCCATACAAATCTTCTTGTCATAATTTATTCTTGAAATGAGTCTTGCCTTGAGAGTTTCCATAGCTACAGATGTTTCTGATTTTGTAATGTTAGCACAATTGACATTTACTGCACAACGAGAACCTCTAATTGATTTTTCTACGTGGAGAGCAGAAAACAAGCGCTCGGTGCTGCGTGCGCTGCTTAATTGCCAGTTTCTGGGGGACACGGTGATGTAATCATGTGCCCAAGGGCTGCAGTGGTTCCAGCAGCATCGAACAGTAATGCTCACCAATAATTTGACAAATCACGGGATAACCTGGCCAGCCGAGAGCTGGGAGGTCTCTCACCTGGTGGCTTCCAAGGGCACAGCCCTGGGGAGCACGGAGCTCAGGGCCGAGCCACCGTCGAGCATCTGTGTCTCGTACACAAGGGTGGAAGTTTGACTTGTGCCAAGTCTACCCAAACCTGAAGCCCAAGTATGAAGTATAGGAAAAAGTGTGGGGAGAAAGGGTAGAAGGGGAAGGAGGCACAGAGAACTCTTGCCAGGCGCCCACAGCAAGGACACAGCCTGGGTCTCCCAATCCCAGCCTGCTCACGCTGCGAGCTCCGTGGGATGGCAGAGAAGTCTTCTCCATGCTCTTTATTCAGCGTGGCTGGGTGTTTGCCAGGTTGGGAGCTTAACCAGGAGTGTCAAATGAGTACAAAACCTGGTGGTCTGAGCTAGAGCTCTAAGCCCGGCCTGCAGCACCCGCTCCCTGCGCAGCCCTGCCCGGACACGCGGCCACAGCCAGGACCACGCGGCCCCTCACAGACCCTCTCTGGGATCTGCTCCCCCATGGCCAAACCAGCCCTTTCTCCTGGACTCAATGTAGGCTCTCCAACTGGCCTGAAACGTTAGCTACCACAGAAAAAAAAATATTTTTGCTGTTAAATATTTAAAAATTGTATTTTTTAACGTTTGAGCTAAGCCAGCTATATTGACAATCATTTTTACATCATAAATGTGAAGATATACGGTCACACAGAGTATCATTTTTCACCATTGCCTTGTTCCATCTTCATAACAACAAAAAATGATGACTCATGTTGTGGAGAAACAGCATCAATTTATACTGAGAAAAGTAAATCCATTCTCCGTGTCTCTGACTTGCAGGGCTGTCACTCCAGTGGAACGCGTGAAGTGTTTTTCAATGTAATCTCATTTTCTGAAATTGCCTCTCACTAGGACACTCTTTACTCTCTCTTCCCCAGCTGTTTGATTATTTCAAACTACTTTTAATCAGGCAACAACAGGATCAGGAGAGAAGTATCTGGGGGAGAAAATAAGGTGGATTAAAGTGTTAAGGCTGTAGCAAATCAGGGAGGATTAGGAATTTCAATTTATAGTACCACAGGCTAATGCTTCTGAGATGCGTAAGAGCAGTTTAATGGGCTGATGTGAAGAACATCAGGCTAAACTTCTTGTCTCAAACCCATTTTCCTCATCTCCCACTGTTACCCAGATACAACTTTTGTACTCTTTTGAGGAGATTTGGAGTATGAGATAGAAGCAAATTATGTAAAGAGACATATGGCGCAGTGATTTGTGGAATAACTCCTGTTTCCAGACTGCTCAGGGTTGTTCTGCTGCACAGATACTGGAGCCGTCAGCAGCTGCATGTCTGTCGGGTGGGCTGTGGTCTGGGGGAAATCTCATCTAGCATTTCCCACAAACCTCATTCCTATTTAAAGCTTTAAAGATAATGGAAATTCCTTAAGAAAGCTGAAATTACTTCAGAAAAGTATTAAAATGTAGCAGGGAAAAATGCACACGCTCAAGCTATACTCGAGGGCACTTTAAGAATTAAATTAGATTTTTCATTGAGTGGTGACAGGAGCTTGTTTCCTGCATGGAGAGTTGCCTGGGAGTCCGCAACGCTCGTAAACTTGGTGGAGTTGGATATTAACCAGTCGCACAGCCCAGCAGAGGTAACTGGGATAGAAGAAAGGTGTTCTCTCACAGAAGTCCTGGTGGAAAATTAAAAAAGCCAACACAAACTCCAGCCTCTTCAACAAGGAGGTAAATCCTTCCCACAGTGAGCTAGGCACAAGAACAACCTTTATTCTGCTTTTTTCCAACTCCAAATACAAGTGACAGCATCATGTTGGTGGCAATGGGAACCCGTCATGTGAGACAAGGAAAGAGCCCAACAGTAACAGGAAAAACAGAAATGCACTAAAATATTCACTAAAATCCCCATTTCAGGGGACCAAAAGGGCTCAGCCAGCAGTGAGCCATCAGTTAAATTGGTGCCTGCAAAAAAAGGGAACAAAACACCTGGAAAGCCATCGCCCCATGCCAAAGGATGAAAATAAATATTTCCTGGCAGCATCACGGAGACAGAGAGCTGCTGGTCACGTGAAGGTCAGACATATGAAATTCAGGCAAAGTCCTCCTGCTTGAACGTAACCAGAAAAGGCTCTGGAATAAAGACTTCTGGAGTAGATAAAGTTTTTGTGTGGTGTTGCTACCTGAGCACAGCTCCACTCTGCTGCAGTCCTGCCCAGCTCAGGCTCTGCCATGGCTCAAAGGAGCCTCCTGCAGATGGTGGCAAGGGATTGACCATGAAGAGCAGCACAGAAGGAGTTATGGCCAGCCTTAAATCCTGAAATAAATGTGCAATGGGGACTGAATCCGTACACAAGCAGTACTCAGAATCCAGTGTCCTGATAGTGAATGAGTCCTGACGGCTGCATGAGAAGCGCGGAGAGCATCAGCGGAGAGAGCAGCACTCTGGTTCCAGGTGGGAAAAGGAGGGAGGGAGAGGCAAAGCAAGGGGACAGAAGCGTTGCCTTCATGCAGGCATCCTGCGAGGCTGCAGGGGCACTTCTGTCAGTTCCAGATGTTGGCACGCTGCGATTTTTTAGACCCTGCTCAAACTCTTAATTGAAGCTTTTGATTAACCAGCAACAATATTCCCAATAACAGCAAGGGCTAACTGGGATTTTCCTTTGCTATTAATTTCTGTTCTGCAACTTCCATGCTTCATTTATAGCCTACAATAATGCAACCAGGGTGTGAGTACATGGGTCAGGCAAGAAGCCGAGGTAAGCTAAGAGAAAGACCAGCTCTACCCAGCGCTGCCACCAGGACAAGCAGTAACCTGCCCTGGCCAGGAGAATTTCAGAGTGACCACCCAACAGAGCACGGGGCAGTGCTCCCAACAGCCACAGTGGACACATCCTGCAGATGACCAGCAGAAAGTAAGCCACTTGCCAGCCAGAAAATGCCAGAAGTGGCTGCTGTGAGCAATGCTATTTTTATCAACACTCACTGCTCGTCTCCCTTCCTCATTCCTCCCTCCCACCGCAGAGCGCGTCCAAGGGCTGTGCTCCAGGGCAGGACTTGGTGCTCCACCTCGGGAGCAAACAGATGGCTGGAGGCTTTCCAGTCCCACTTTCCTCACTGGTTCACACCTCAGATGTTCAGCCAGTATTTATTTAAACCGGTTGATCATAGCAGAACTAATTTGTTTTGAAGGCTGAGCCAGAAAGTATTTGGCAGCTGGATAGGAAAATCGAAAACAAACAAACAAAAAGCCCCTTAAACCGTAAAGCATTGCTTAAATCTTCAGCCCTAAGCACAAAACACCTTAGAGAAGTCATTGGTTCTGTAAGAGTGATGAGGCAAGAGTCGTTTCATTTCCAAGCTACAGTCCTTGTCTGGTGGTTATTGCTGTGTCCCAGCCCCGAGCTGCTGCTTTCACTGCCAGCGAGAGGCAGGGAGCCCCGGGCGCTCCCCAGGGTCTGTGGTGCCAGGCTGGGTGGCTGTGCAGAAGCGCTGACCATCTTCTCCTTCTTCATTGATAGCAGGGGCAAGAGAAGAAAAAGCATCATCGGAGCTCTAATCTCTGATCTCCAAGAGCACTGTGTATTTTGGCTATAAAGTCCATACCCATACAAGAGGTAAACGTGAAATAAGCGAGGAAATAGTTGGAAGAAAAAGTTTAATGTTTCCGCTTGGGTTGTTTTTATACAAACACCACACTTGGTGAATTTCGTGCTGATTTGATTACTGATGCAGTCTGAGATTGGTAAACTCTAACGCTTTCACTGAGGTACAGAGAAGGTACTACTATAGCCAGCGAGGCGGTGGAGCTCTTCAGGAGCTACGTCTCTGCTGGTGTTGGGATAAGCCCGTGGCAGTGGGGACTCGCAGAGGCTCCGCGTGGTGGGTCCATGGCTGTGCTACAGGCAGGGTGACGGTGTAGCCAGGGGTCTTCCGACCTGTGCTTCCCCCCCACAGCGGGACCAACTCTACCTGTTTTTCCTGGCACATGCTTGTTGAACTTGCACTTGGGAATCTCCAGTGATCCCGATGCTACAGAGTCCTGGAAAGTCAGTTCCAGCCCTCAGCTGAACTTACCACTGAGTTTCCTTCTGCCTAAACCAAACCTTTCCTGCCTGAAGTTAAGCACACTGCTGCTTGTTCTGGGTGCAACAGGGAGCAGACTGTCCCCTGCCCCTGTAATGGCCTCTGTTGACGTGCTGGAGGACGGCCATATCTCCTGCAGCTGGGTCTTCTACAGGCTCAGGGGCCTGTCTTTCCCTTTTACCTTCTAGACTGTGGCTTCTAGTCACTCTCCACCCCATCATTGGGACTTTGAGCTCTGCTTCTCTGCCCTTCCCTGTCCAGCTGATGTCCCCTGGGCCACCCCAGGAGAGGTCAGTCCTGTCACATGGCCAGCAGTTCCCTCCCCTTCCCCAGAACAGAGGGACAGCTATCAGATTTGGGGCGAGCATGGTCCTCTGCCTGGGCAGACCCCAGCGATTTGCTCCTGACAGTGAAGGGAGCATGGGCTGCACAGGGATGGCTCTGCAGGAAGGTGGTCAGCACTGCCAATGTACATGGAAACCCTGAGTGAGCATGATGCCAAGCCATGGCTGGGGCATCGGTGTCTATGGGATGGCACCAGCCATGGCCAGGCCAGTGTCCAGCCATGCCACCATGTCCTCCTTGAGCGTATCCAGGAATGGGGCTTCTACCATGTCTGGGCAACCTGCGCCAGGCTCTCACCATCCTCAGTGTAAAACATTTCTTCTTTATCTCTAGTCTGAATCTCTCCTTTTTTAGTTTTAAACCATCACCCCTTGTGCTGTCCCAACAGGCCCTGATCAAAAGATTGTCCTCATCTTTCTGATAGGCCCCATTTAAGTACCAGAAGGCCACCATAAGGTGTCCCTGGAGCCTTCTCTTCTTCCTCACACAGCTCTGCCATCTCAGCCCTCTTCTCCAACATCTCAGGGCCAGGATGTCTTTGGGGAAAAAACTGCTGATGCTGCAAAAAACCCTACAATACTTCATGATGTAGATAGACATCTCCAAGGATCAGGGCTGAGAATCCCACTCTGGTTTTACTTGTGTCCCAGGACACTTGAACAAAAGTTTTCAGAAGGGAAAGACTAATAAATCATGACCGTACTTCTCCAGGCCTCCACTCCCGAGCTGCTCGAGGGAACTGGTTAAAATTAGCAAGGAATGTGGGACGGAGGAGCCCTGCCTTCCTGTGGCAGAGCCCTGCGAAGCCTGCGGCACTGCGCCAAGCCAGCCCAGCTCTTCCAAAAAAGGCCATAACTGGCTCCCGGGGCAGATCGGGTCCCCCCCGCTCCCCGCCCACCCAGCCAGGGCACTACGGGCAGGTACCAGCCTTCAGACTGGAAAATGAGCTCTCTAGCAGCGCAAGAGGAGGTCAAGGTCTAAACGTCAAACTCCAATTTAAACACTGGGGAAGGAGTGGGATGAGGAATCCCAGGGTCCTTGTGGATTTAAGGGATTTTTTTCTGCACACCACTGAATATTCATGGAGCACTCAGCTGAAAAAGGCAAATGGTGGCTCTTAAGTCACTGATTGCCAAGAGCTCGCTGCATCCCGAAAGGGAGCGCGGATGGAGGGAGCACCTTGGCCGTGGCAGCAGCCACCCGCATGCAGCGAGGTCGAGGAAATGTCCTTGGACAATGTCTTGGAGCCAGGTCCAACAGTTCAAAGTATGTGGTAAAAATCAGCACAAAGCATCTGTTACTGCAATACCGATGGAGATAAAAGTCAGTTTGGGGAGGCTGGAGGAGCCTGGCTGCACAGTGCCCTGCCAGCCCCGAGCCGCCTGCTCCTGGCACAGGCAGGGTTCCCAAAAGCTTCCCAGAATTTGCTACTTTTTCCTGTTGGCAATTGAGCATGAAAAAGGATGTCTAGCTACAGGCAGTAGCAAGGCCCCAGCAGGCACATCCTCCCTCAGCAGAGGACGAGCCACCCAGGAGCAGGGTGTCCCCAGCCTCCAGCACCTCCAGACATCACAAACCAGTGTGCTACTGCTGCTGAGCAGGTGCCCATCTGCAGAATCAAGTGTTGGTTTTCAACAGTTATTTCCAAGCAACAAATAACCTGTGCTTTGGAAAAAAACCCTCTGTTTTCTTCAGAAAAAACCTCAGTGGTGGCACACCCAGCCAGGGACAGTCCTCCACTGCTGCAATGCTGACTGCTCCCCGTACACCCATTGTATTACACAGTGTCCACCAAGACACAGAAAAAGGGGAAGAAGGGCCCATATTGAGTAGCAACCAAGCTCACACTCAAGGCCTGGACCATCTGCTAAATCACTTCAGTGTTTTCTTCTCCTGCTACACGTCGCTCACCAGTTTGGACCATAAGCTTCCCAGGAGGAGGTGACACTGTTCTACCTCTGTAACAGTGGCACAAGGAAATAATAAAGAGCTGAAACTCTCCAGCACACAGGTAGTTCTCTGACTGAACTTTCCTGTAGCCTGTATCTCTTTATTAGGGGAGTTTGAAGCGACAGCACAGGAGCGAGCAGCACCAAGCAAGCAGGGGCAAGCCGGAACCCAAGGGCTCTCTTTAGCATTGCCTTTCGATTTTCAGAACAGGGCATTATTGTTAATATGTCTCTTCTGTTTGGTTTCTATCAGAGTCAGTTTGTTTAACTAATAGGCAGATTTATTTACTGGAAGGAGGAGGAAAGCAGCAGCTGAAAGGATACAGCAAATACTGCAAACATTAATCTTGTCCCCAGCAAAACCACTGGCAGAACCTTGGAATTTTTTCAACTTTTCTGCAAGGTCTTTCAGTTGTAGTCAAAATAATGCCTGAATCTGCACATTCCCAACTCCAAGGTCTGCAACAGGAAGGGCTTGTGCTGGAGAACAGCCTTTGCTGAAAAAGCAATGGAACTCGTAGGGCAACTTATGCCAAAAAATGTAATTCCCCTTTGTCTCAACAGGAGATTCCTTACTGCTGCTCAGGACCTATGGTATAGCTGCTTTTCGGATTTAAAAGAAAAAAAAGTCTCCAGCAGGAGACAACAATAATTCAAATTTAATTTTGTCTCCTCACTTTAACCAAACAGAGCAGTTGCGTTCTGTTTCACGGAGACCACTAAACTTAAGATTTGCCTTTGCTGAGAGGTGACACAACTTTACATTTCCATAAAAATGTAATTTTATATTAAAAAACCCACAAGACCTGAAAACTCAGGTTTTCCAATTGGATGTTCCCATCTCTCTCTAAAGAGAGTCCTTCAGCCCAAACATCCCACATAATGAACCTTTACGTGGAAGAGGTAAGTCGCAGTGAAATATTTTCACACTGACCATCACATTTTGGTGAAATGTCACTTCCTCAAAAAGGTACCAGCTGGTGAAGATGATCAGATCTTGAAGCTGGTCCGTGGCCTGCCGCGTGGTCTCTTCCATGCAAGGAGGGGTATTGTGTGGGTGCCGCTGGTGAGGGGGCCCTTCTCTGCCACGCTGGGATGTGCCCTGGCCCAGGACAGCCAAACCTAGCTGGGTGCTCGGTGGGGAACGGGACCGTGGAGCCCAGGCACGTGTCTGGGCTTTAACGGCTGCGCTGAATGTTTGGGAAGGGAACTGAATGTGAAATTAATCTCTGAATTTTGGTACCTGTATCCAGAAAAAATGTGAGTTATCTGTGAATTACAGTGGTGACTTATCAAATGTAGACTATCTGTTCAAGTTCTTGGTGACCTACTGCCATTTCCCTACACGCAAAGGACAACCTAAACTTCCACGTCCTCTATTTCTTGTTACTTGCAAAGAAAGAAGATGCCAAGAAAGCTGAATCATAACTTCTCCCTAAATTCGTCCCTGGTTAGGCTGGTTTGGCAGCTTTTCTACCATCTCTTAAAAGAGTAGCCTAAAACCAGATACCTGAGGAGCATAAAACCAAAGCAAGAAGCTTATACATGGGGAGTGAAGAGGACCTTGGAGGCACCGAGGTGTCCTAGTTGTGGAGGTAGAAAGATTTCAGCTCAGCTGCGACAGCCTTGGGCACACTTTTGAAGGGCTCTGTCTAGCCCT
This sequence comes from Eurystomus gularis, assembly GCA_013400335.1. Taxonomy (NCBI): domain Eukaryota; kingdom Metazoa; phylum Chordata; class Aves; order Coraciiformes; family Coraciidae; genus Eurystomus; species Eurystomus gularis. The sequence continues at coordinate 112,500 of VZZY01007367.1, forward strand.
CTGCCCGAGGCAGCACACATCTCATGTCTCTCACCATCCCGCCCGATGCAGAAAATATATCCCTGCAGAAAAACATAGGATTTTTTTTGCCCAGCTAAATTCCTTGAGGCCTCCTGTGATAAAAAAAAAATAAATAAAAGAATGGTAGTGTCTGAAATTTAAAAAAATTAAATACTGCCAATTTTAACATCTTTTGGCTGGAGATACAGGCAATAATTTGCTTTTAACTTCAACACCGATGCTTTGAATCCTGAAACTAAAATTGACACTGAGAACCTTTGACCACCCTGATGGTCCCACTAAAATCAGTAAGACTATTGACTTGAGTGATAACACACGAGATCCCTGCAGTTCAGTTGGGGTTAATGATTTACACAGTGTAATTCTACAGAGAAGCCAAGGATGTTTATGTGCCTTGTTTGAAGCAGCGTGAAGGCACAAGATCTGAGAAGCTCGAGTAATTAGCACCATATCACAAAAAAATCCCTTGTCTCTTGACTCAGCACCCGAAGGGAGGACGCTTGCTCACTTTCTTAATCATTTCCTTTTTGAGTCCCCCAGGACACTGCTTTGCATTTGCGTGGGCATCCAAGGAAAGTTAAATTAATTCATTCCCAAAATAAAACAACAATTTCTTTGCTCACAGAATTTGTCAAAGAGGTTCCTTTCTCTTTCATTTGCGTTACAAAGTGTTAATTTTGCTTAAATATCAACACATAGCATTTTGTCACAGAAAAACCATTTTATTCCCATTACATGTTTACGTTGAGAGGAAAGAATGAGCAGCTTTGTGACAAGAAAACATCTGAGTTTTTCAAAGAAAGAGGGGCAAGCCGGGTGTCACGTATTGTTTTGTTTGCCACATTCTCCTGTCTGCGTGTCAGCGGGGTATTTGTGAAAGGTTTTCAAGTGAGACGCTTGAGATTCATGTTTAGCCCACAGCTGAACACCAGAGGGGCAGCAGCTGTGGATGGCCCAGGCGCAGGAGGGCACGGCCCCACTCCTGCCCCACAGCCGTGGGCAATGCCCGGGCGGGCGCTGGGCAGCCCCCCGCCAGCCTCCACGCGCTCGGCTGCCTGGAGGAAAGCGCATTTGACCACAGCCTTGTTCTGAACGCGGAGCTGAGCGGCCATCTGATACTGCCTTTCAGAACCTGTTCTCAGTGACCCGGCTCTCGCTCGCTCGAGGTTCCTTTCTGCTGCGGGAGCTGCTCTGCTCCCTGCATGGGCAGACGGCGCTTTGCTGACCGTGAGCTCCTGGCACTGCTGTTCCCAGGCTCAGGACCGTGGGTTGGGATGCAGAAGGCTGTGCTCCTCCTGTGATGGCTCGCTTGCTGTGACATCACGCTTGCTGTGACATCACACTTGCTGCAATTACTCACTTGTTGTGACATCACACTTGCTGCAATGGCTCGCTTGCGGTGACATCACACTTGCTGCAACACCATGCAGAGCTAGGAAGGTGCTGCAGGTGTCTGGCAGGACCTTCCCACACGGACTCAAGGGGCTCGCCACTGGGAGAGGAGACGGGGAACTGTTCCTGCCATTTACCACCAGTGCCAAGGCTGAGGGAAGGACCCTGCCCTGCCATGTTACCCACCCCACAGGGTGCCTGTGGGTCCCAGTGTGATACACTGGTGGGGATACTACCTCTCGCCAGCCCTTGGTGGCCTTGGAGGCTCTTCCTCCCCTCCAGTCCTTCTGGGAATCCCGAGAGCCAACCTGTCTCCACCAGCACTGACCGAGTTGGGTTTCAGGATTTTCTTCACTTCAGACCAGTACTTTTTATTTCTTTGATGCCAGTCTGTGCCCCTCTTTCACACATTCACTTTGCTGTCTTCCTGTTTTATATGTTCCCTAAAGCCAACCAAATCACACTAGGGATGGATTTGGCTTCTTTATCCCTAGCCTTTCTCTCCACCAAACATCTGCTTTCCTGGGGACCCAGCTGCTTCTCACCAAAAAGCCAGGAAGATGCTCATGCTCAGCCCTTACAGTTCACCCTGCACCTTCCACCCTGACGGGATCTCTCTTCAAAGAGATGCGATCGATGTCTCCACCCACAGCAGCCCTCTCTTCTGACATCTCCAGCTGTATCAGTCAATTTAAGAGCCTGTCAATCAGGATTAGGCCTTGCTCTTTCTTGGACATGCAGATCATTAAAGGAGGCTTTTAATTGAGACATGAGTCTCACTGAGTGATTTGAGAGGTGAAACATTTCCTCTAATAACTACAAAGCAGCATCTGGAATGCCTTCTAGCTGGAAGACAGTGGAGCATGGATGTTTAGAAATCCGGTGATCTGTCTGTCTCATTAATCCTGACCAGGTGCGGATTTGAGCAGCGGGTTCTTTGCTTTCTGCCATCCTCTGTTACCTTCTTGCACCCCTTATGATTTCGCTCCATCCGTTACGTTCCTCTCCCACAAAGGCTGCATTGGAAGAGCAGATAAAACCTTTGCAGGGGCAGTTGTGAGTAGGTGTCTGTGAGAGTTTACTACCCATCTGCAGCTACAGCTCATCTCGTGAAAGGCGGTGTCTGCGTGTGAAATACAGCTGTCACCACTGCAGGCTTAGCCAGCAAGCTACACCTATCGAGAAGCCACCTGCCGTCTTTAAGTATAGTGATTCTTCGTGATTTTGGTTTTTTGTTTGCTTCCCATGTTATTTGTTGTTAGCAAAGGCCGATAATTCTGAACACCAGTCCCTGAGCAGCAAATGGTGGGAGGGCTGGTTTGTCTCAGAAACAGGGCTGCAGAGGTGTAGCATCCAGACGTTAGCTGTGGTCCCACTGGTCACCACAGGCTGCTTCTGGAGAAAAGCATCTGCCACACAACTTTTTTTTTTGCATTCTTTTCAGCAGAACTGCTGAAGGCACCTCTGTAAAGTTTTTTTAGGACCCATTCCCAGTAGCTCTTTGGATGTAAATACTAGAGCAGCAGCTCAGCAGCGGCTGGATGCAGAGGCATGTGACCCAGCCCTTGGAGAGCACCAGAGCCAAACCAAACGGGCTCGTGTGGTGGGAAAGCACAAGGCTGCATCCCAAGGGGGAGGCCTCACCTCCGCAAGTCCTTTCCAAGAGGCATGCTTTCACTGCAACGTAAATTTTGGTTTACGTTTACTTCATTGGATGTTATGGAAAGCCAAATTTCCTGGTCTCAGGTGCAGTTAAATCCCCTCTTGCTTGTCCTGCTGTGCTGGCTGCCTCTTGGAAGGACACAGGACCGAACAGAAAGGAATTGAGATAAGGGTGGATATATGTTTGTGCATTAAAAAAAAAAATCAGAAAAAAGAGGCATGAGTCAATGGTAAAGTAGTTGCAGAAAAAAGCACAAAAATAATATCCTTGACAGCACCAACAAAGGCAGTACGTGATGAGAGAGGTCACAGAAAGCACAACTAGACACAGATAAAAGCAACCTGAGGAGAGGAGAGAAGAAAAGCAGAAGAGCTCAGTCACAGCAGGTGAGGAGTTGGCTCCATAGAGACTGAAAAGCCACATCTACTTGGAAAAGAGCTGCAACAGGAGAACTACCCAAAGTACCCACCTCTCACCTTGGGAAAGATGGCTGGCGGGTGGATGGAGCAGCAAGTCAGTCTCCATAAACTTCTCTGCCACAGCCATAACAAGCATTTTGGATACAGTGGTGCATTTTTTGATACTGGCAGGTCTCCTGTGGAAAAACCTCAATAAATAAAATGAAAAAGCCCGAGATGGTTACAGTGAGGTTGTGCTCCCCTGAGATGGTTACAGTGAGGTTGTGCTCCCCTGAGATGGTTACAGTGGGGTTGTGCTCCCCTGAGATTGTTACAGTGGGGTTGTGCTCTCCTGAGATGGTTACAGTGAGGTTGTGCTCCCCTGAGATGGTTACAGTGGGGTTGTGCTCTCCTGAGATGGTTACAGCGAGCCTACTGGGCACTGGGCTTGGTGCGTCAACTTTCAGAAGCCAACAGCTTAAACCCCAGACCTTGTACACTCCACAAGGACTGCGTCTGTGCTGACAGGAACACAGACCTGGGGCAAAAGCAGCCAGCCTGATTTCTCCAAGGCAATGCAAAGCCTCCAGTCCTGCACGGTGCTGCTGAGCCCCTGCAAGCTGCAGGCCATGGGGCAGGTGCTGACACCAGTGACTCTGCTCAATGCTCATGAGAAATGGGGATCTGACTGAGAAGGACAGAATGGTTTGGGCCAGTGCTATGCAAACCAAACCCACCGAGTCTGTCAGCAGCAAGATTGGCTCGCCAAAAACAGCGACAGAGCTTTTCTGTAGTGAGAACTTAAACTGTTTACAGACAATCTGGTTTATATGAGTAAGAAAACAAAAAAAGAAGCAGAAGACTAATTTTATTTGTCAACATCAGCATAGAAGAAAGATCAGGAAAGAAGTTAGTTAAGTTATGGTATCTGAAGGCCTGAAGGGGAAATTAGGAGGGGTGCGATCTAGGAATACTCCAATCATTCTTGCCAGAACTGTGGGTTGAATTTTCCTATTTAAATGTGTCTTTAATGTCTTTATATAATTAATTTCTAAGTTGGTCACCATGGCAGCTATGGCAGACTGACATGAATGAAAATAGACGCTAGCAAAGATGAGACTGGGGAGTAGCTGCATGTGGTTTTTGCAGACGCTGTTGGTCTTGGATCCACCAGCTCCCAAGGGAGTACGTTCCTCCAGCGAGGGCTGGTTGTTGAGCTGCAAAGCTGGGGGAGCTGGGCACCCTCTGCCGCCCAGGGATACTGCAAGGCTCTTTTACTCCAGTCTGAGCTTAGGACCCCAGACCCAATGTCTTGGGTGGGGAGGACTGACAGCTTTATTGTCATCTTCCTGTGTTTCCTTCTACCCTGATCAGCAAAGACAAATTTGCTCCCAGAGCAATACAAACCACCTGCTTTGCTTATTTAGTCAGCAACTGTGTTAGAAACAAGTGAACCCTCACACTGTGTGCTCCTACATTCAGCATCTCCACTGCTTTCTGTGCCTCAGTAAAGCTGCTGTTGAATGTAAGGCTGAACTACAAAGCGATGCTGAATCTCCGCGCCTGAGGAGGGAATCACAGGTTCGTTAGGGCACAGTTAGCAGCATGTTTACAAACACCAGCTTCTGAAGTTTGCTGTTCTGTTACCACACTGTCTAGCTTAGCTTTTACATTGCAGGGTGCCCTCAGGCACCTCTCTGGCTGGTCAACAGAGGACACAAAGGCTTAATACAGCAGAAATGGCCTGTGCAACTACAAAAACCTTCTGCTGTGAATCCTATGTCTAAAGGCTGTAGTAAAAGAGGAGCTTTACACCAACTGTGATTGAAGGGACCAGTCTAAGCACACAGCTCTGAATGTTCCAGTGGCTTTGGCATTCCTGAAGAATGAAAGCAAGCTGCAACATCCCAGTGTTGTTTAATACAGTCACAGTGATAACACTCTTATTTGAAGGACTCTTTTCATAGATCATTTTCCAAGGTGACATTGGCTTGCAGCAGAGTGGCCTTTTCTCCTACATGCCTCTCTGTTGGAGCTGCTCTTTGGCTTTCTGTGTTTGCGGGTGCACAGAGCTCTGCCTTTCTTCTCACCACTGCTGTTCATTTTACATAGACAATATTCTTTTCATAGAATATTCTTTTCATACCTTTTTCTTAGTTATTTTTTCTTATTCACTACTGAGTTTGTTCTGTGTTCCATCTTTTACTATAGGACCCATGTTAGCAGCATGTCAGAGAAACATTTTTTGCTTCATACCACACACCCCCTTGGCATTTGGGGCCGTTTCCAGGTCAGGTTTTAGTGCTCCAGCAGCCAGATGATGACCGCCAGTGAGGCTGGGGTGGACAAGGACAAGAGGGGCCAGTGGTTTCCATCCCAGCTGGTCCCACTGCGATGGTGCCCAAGGCCACTGGAGGATGGGGGGGAAAGAATCCCACGGGGCTTGGGAAGTTGAGGGCTGGTCAGTGCTCAGGGTTGTCGTCCAGTGCTCAAGACGTTTCCAAAAAACGTCTCTCTGAAACCCTTTCACCAGGTGTCTCAGAGGAGAGCAAGGTGAACAGAAGCTGCTGATGACACAGGGCTGTCATCAGCTCTGTCACTGGCCCCTTCCCCAGAGCCTTCCCAGATCATCCCTCCTCATCAGCTGGGGCTATAGTGCAGCCCAAATCTGACCCCGCAGATAACCAAGGCCCTTTCTGGGGGTTAGAACTCTGTGGGTTGGCCACGCCACACCACTTCATCCAGCCTGCAGGGTAAGTGCTCAGACAGCCCTAGGGACCCTCTGGCCTCAAGGGGCCCTGACCTGGAGGAGCCCCAGCCATGGAGAGCTGGGCCAGCCCGGTTGCAGAGCGAGCTGCACTGGACGTCGCACCACGTCTCCCTTCTGAGGGCAAAATACCCACAGCCAGAGAGAGGAGAGCGCAGACACCCTGAGCAACAGCTGACTAGCTGGACATTAATTAAAACTATACCAAATCTAGGGAAATTAAATTATCTTTGACTGGTTAATGACACTGCAGAATGTTCTCCAGTGGAAAAACTTAAATGTTGTTGTGGGCTTGTGGCACCGAGCAGGACAGCAAGGAGGCAGATGTGAATACCAGGCTTCTTCTCAAACAGAAGAAAAGCCTCAAGTTGTTCCTGGAGTTCTGTAGGTAAGTGGCTGGCCAGGCCTCCAGACCCCCAACATGGGGCTGTGACACTGGGGAGCCCTCCATGCCGACACCATCTGAACAGCATGGTGGGAACGGGGCTTCCTCTTACTCCATGCATTGACTTTCTCCTTGAAGGAAATCTCTGGTGGAAGGATTTACATATGCCTACATTAACATAAACAGAGAGTGGAAAAGGAAGTTTATACCCAATGGAAGGAGCAGACAGTTTTCCTAATATGCTGTTTGCTGAGCCTTATCTAAATTAACCAGCCGCTCTTTGCCATCCAAGAAAGGTCTGGGAGAGTGCTGTGTGCACATGGGTTCACAGGACACTGAGGCCTTCAGTGCTGCACTGAGATAAAGCTGATTGAGATCAGAGTTACAAGGGATTAGATAAATAAACTGCTTTCCTGCTATAGAGAGAAGCTGGATGTTCCATTAGGCTGAAGAGAAAAAAAAAACAGCTAGAAAGGAAGGCTGTAACAGTCCTTTGTCAATTCCTGATCCATGATTAACAAGTAGCAGCAGCATTTCCAGACTACCAATAAGGTGTTTTATGAGAAAGGTGTTATTCAGAGCAAATTACTGCAGGTAGCAGTTCTGTATTCCCCAGGTGCGGTGGACATCTCACAGAATGGTGGGGTATGTGGTTCCTAGAGCACATTCTTATTTCAGAATCCTGGCATGGAGGGGATGGAGATGGAAGGGACCTCTGGAGATCATCTTGTCCAACCCTCTGCTCCAGCAGGTCACTCAGAGGTGATCACGTCCAGGTACGTTTGGGATCTCTCCAGAGAAGGAGACTCCACAACCTCTCTGAGCAGCCTGGGCCAGGCTCGGACACCTTCGTACCAAATAATTTTATCCTCCTGTTCAGATGGAACCTCCTGGGTTCCAGTTGGTGCCCATTGCCCTTTTCCTGTCGCTGGGCACCACTGACAAGAATCTGGCCCCATCCTCTTGCCCCCCACCCTTTAGCAATTGATCGGTATTGATCAGATCCCCTCTGAGGCTTCTCTTCTCCAGCTCAGCAGCCCCAGGGCTCTCAGCCTTTCCTGGGCACAGAGATTCTCCAGGCCCCTCAGCATCTTCACAGCCTCCACTGGACTCTCTCCAGCAGTTCCTTGTGTCTCTTGACCTGGGGAGCCCAGAACTGGACACAAAACTCCAGAGGTGTAGAGGGGAAGGAGAACCTCCCTTGACCTGCTGGCCACATTCTTCTTCATGCACCGCAGGAGATCTTGGCCTTCTTGGCCACAAGGACACAATATAAGTTTACGTTGTGCCCATCAGCAGGACCCCCCGGGAGCTGCTGCAAAGGCTGGAGCCCCCATCCAAGGAGGGTCTCCCTTGGGGTTTGCTGCAGTGGTGAGAGGTTTGGGGCATGGCCACGCAGCCAGCGGGGCCACAGAGTCCCTCCAGCACAGGTTGTTGTTCACGTTTCTTGTAAGGCTCGTGTGACCTCGTGGCTTGTGGTTTTCCTCCCTGATCAGTGTTGCCAGTGGTGCTGCAAACACCAAGAACTTAGACAGCCAGTTACGCAGCCCAACCAAGGTTCAAAACAAAAATTTTGTTTATTTCACACTTTTTAATTTGTTCCTAGGAAATTGAAAGACCATTTGTTTCCATGGCCATCAAAGGTTCTGCCAGAGGCAAGTGCTCTATCTCTAGGAAGTGAAGTTTAACCAATCCTCTTTTGGGTTTGATTTTTTTTCCAGATCCATTGTACTAGTTCTCTATTCTTTTAACCAATTTCAATGTAATTTGGTAGGGACTGAAGCACATTAACCAGGTGCAGGTTTCACCCAGGAGGGGAGGCAGAAGGTTCCACCAGGAGGGACCCCAGGCGCCAGCGCAGCAGACACCGTTTCTGTCAGACAGACGGACGGGCAGATGGCAGCACAGCCCGGGCTCCATCCTCAGACGAGGGGAGCGCCTGGTCTAGACCTACTTCTCATTTAGTGATCTGCCGAAGGGCTTGGGATTAACAGGTGATAATTTGGACTCCTGAGTATCACGGCCAAGCTGCAGCCCAATGAGCAGAAAATGAAGCACTGAACTATTTATGTTCCAGTTCCTACAGCTATTTTTAATGCAGCTTCAGAGATTTGCTATATTATCCTTCCTTTTTAGCGTCTGCTTCTTTTCTTAATCTCATCTCATTTTCCCTGCCCTTTCTTTATCTTTGGATCAATTTATACCATCCTTTTTATCATGGTCTAATCAGAACACACTTTCTGATTTCAGATAAATGTAGTCATGGTAATTTTCCACTCCATTTAGGTCAAGTCAGGATGAAACAATTTTTTAGAATCTTATCTAGTAACCACCAGAAATGGCTCCTTGTTAAACTGTCTGTTCCCTTGCTTTTCTAACTTCATTAGATTTTAATGTCAAGTCTCAGTCTCCTTTTTGGGGTTTTTCAGGAAATTGGTTCTGCGTTGCAAGCTGACCTGTAAACCCTGGAAAGAAAGGCAGAGCATCCCTTCTCTCTCACCTCAGCATCCACTGGAGGAGGCTGATGGAGCCCTTCCCCTCGCTCCAGTCCCACCAGTACAGCGTTCACATGGTCCCTCTCAGGCCACCGGGGCTGCATGTCCTCAGCCACACTGCCATGCACGACTCTTCTGCAGCCCAGACCGGCTGCCCTGGAGCCAGGCTCACCTGGCACCCATGCCCGGGCAGTGGCTGGAGGTGGGCTTTGCCAACACCAGGCACACAGCAGATGGGAGGCCCCAGCAATGATGGGAGGGCTGGAAGCCCTCTGCTGGGAGACCAGGCTGGGAGACCAGGGCTTGTGCAGCCTGGAGAAGAGAAGCTTCCACAGAGACCTTCTGGTGGCCTTTCAGACTTCAAGGGGCTTGTCAGAAAGATGGGGACAGACTTTTGAGCAGGGCCTGTTGGGACAGGACAAGGGGGGATGATTTAAACTAAAAGAGGGAGAGTTAGACTAGAGAGAAGGAAGAAATTTTTGACGCTGAGGGTGGTGAGAGCCTGGCCCAGGTTGCCCAGAGAGGTGGTCGCTGCCCCATCCCTGGAACCATTTGAGGTGAGGTTGGCCGGGGCTCTGAGCAACCTGCTCTAGTTGAACATGTCCCTGCTCAGTGCAGAGGGGTTGGACTAGATGACCTGAAAAGGTCCCTTTTCACCCAAATGCTGTGGTCATGTTTGGGATGCTGTAGTGGGCTTGGGAGTGGCAGCAGAGGTCAGTAATGAATCCCCATCTCTAAGTCCTCTCCCAGCTGCACAAACCCAGGTGTCAGAGCCGTCACACTGGTGACAGGGCTGCGGGCACCTCCTAGGACCCTGCCCAGGGCTTCAGCTGCTTCCTGCAGCCAGCAGAAGCCTGCCTTGCTTTTCTGAAGCACTTTGAGCAGGACTCTGTTATCTTTGGTGACACACACTGTCTGAGCTTTAATAATATCACCCATAATAATATTATTCATCTTCAAGCAAGCTAGCAGAATGTTAACAATCTTTTCAGTTGATATCTCGTGTTTTCAAAAACATCCTTGTGCCCAATTGTCATACTTCTCTATCTCATCCTTTCTCTGAGGATGGTACTGGCTCCAGCTCTGCAATGCAAGCAGCAGTCCCAGTGCTCTCGCTCCCCTTGCAAAGGTTAAGAACACAGTTATTGTGCTGTTCCTGGCTGCCTGGAAAAGGGCAGGGGATGGGGACTGAGCTGAGGGCTCTGGCACCGCGCAGGTCCCGGCTCGGCCACGGCAGGATTCATAACCCTGCGGGTTTATATTGGCCCGTTACACTTAGTTCGTATTTTGTTTACATATGACGGGTTGTTTTGATTGAATATTGTAGCCATTGGCAAAGACGTGCACAAGTCTTCTGAACGTGTGTGAAGTGAGGACAAGAGTGGTCAGCATAAACGTTACTTTGAAACCTCAGAGTAATTAATGTTAAAAAGTTTGATTTTAAAATAGTCATATATCAGTTGGCCAGTGTGCTCTGCGGAGGAGTTGCGAAGCCCAGGAAACCCCCTGCCAAGGATGAGTTTGGCAGAGTTTGGCATCAGGCCCTTCGGTGCCTCGTTGGGCGAGGGAGCGCTCCTGGCACAGGGGGTCCAGCCAAACCTGGCCCCTGCCCAGCCGGGCAGTGTGCACAGGGAAGGGGACAGAGCTCCATTTCCATGGAGCAGTGAGTCTGGAGGATGTGCCGTGCATGGCTGCGGGATCCAGGGACTGGATGTGCCAAAAACAAAAGGTCTGCTCCATCTGTGCCAGCCGGCGTCTGGCTGAGAGCACCCTCTCCCCACGCCTTCTGGAAGGACACAAGCGTTCCTTAGCCATAAACCCATATTTTCTTTTAACGGCCCGCACAGGCTGTTTTTGTCCCGTCCCACGTCCCCCTGCCCGCAGCCCGGGCTGGCGTGTGCCCCTGGGCTGCCAGCGTTGTCTGCCACCCATATAAGTCCATTGGAGGAGAGCGCGGGGCTGGCTCACGGCAGGTCCGAGGGCAGCTGCCAGCAGCCAAGGTGCCAGCTCGGAGCCGCTCCTGCTGTCCCAGCCAGACAGGGAAAGCAGGGAGAGAAAAACAGGGAGGGAGAGGAAAACAGGGGGAGAGGAGAGCTGAAGCGAGCATGCCTGTCTAGGAAAGTCCCATGAGCAGGTAACAGCCTGACCTTCACTGACCTTCAGCTGCCAGCACGGCCAAAATGGGGGGTTTCTCAGAGGTGGGATGGCAGCCAGCCCGGACACAGATCCGGGCTAAAATCACGGTGAATGCATGAGGGGTTTAAATTTTGGGATGGTGTCCAAAGGGCTCACCATATTCAGCCACCTCATCCTTCTGTGAAGGGTGAACACGTGTGAACTCCTCTAGAATGAAATAAAATCTGTGCTTCCCAGTAGTCTGCAAAGCTTAAATTCTGAGGATTGCTCTGCAGATATTGCTTCTCAATAATTAAAGACAGCAGCACAAACTAGTACCAGGAGTGCCAAAATCAAAGTGAAGCAAGGGAAATTGCTTCTGTTCAGCTCTGACAGATGACAAACCTTATCATAAAAAACTTAACCTGTGTAATTTCTACTTTCAAAATGAAACTGGAATGGGTAAGAACAGGCTGCCTAGGCATTTATTTCATGTCTTCAGCGAGTTGTCTAAGACACTGCAGGGTACCTCAGTGCCAAGGTCGCTCTTCTCGAGGAGCTGCCAGCCATTACAGGAGGAGGTGATACAAGCACAGCTGATGGGAACCGAGCATGAAGTCAGCCAGCTCCTCAAGAACCACACAAAACTGCTTCCAAGTCGCACTATCCCTTTTTTTAGTGCTTGTTTTAAAATGCCCTTTGACTTCTGTACTTTCAGACTGCTTTAAGGTCATGACTTCATGCTTCTCTCCCTGGTGCTGACAGTTGCGGTCCTCGGCATTAATTAGAGCACCGACACCTTGTGTCTTGCAATAAGACCGCAAAAGAAAAATCAGAAAAACTCCAAGTCATATTGTGTCATCAACATCTCATCTGACAGTGGATCAACACTAGGATCACATGGTAACTCAGGTGGGACGGGACCTCATGAGATGGACAATGCCCCCTGCTCCAAGCCAGGCCAGATGTGGGGAGTCTTTATCCAGGCAGGTCTGGGAGCAGTCAAGGATGGAGACTGCACAACCTCTCTGAGCCGAGCAGCTCAGCATGACTGTCCTTGTGGGGAGGAATTTTTTCTTTATAACCACTCTGAACCTCCCTTCTGCATGTTTATGCCCAGTACTGCCCATTCTGTCTGGTTACCCCCAGAAGAGCCTGGCTCCAGCTCTCTGTCCTTGCTGGCCTCCCTGTAGCTCCTGTCTGGGAGCTCCTGGGGCTGTGGGCAGGAGCAGGCAGTGTCCTCATGGTGCAGCTGCTGCCTCGGGCCCCAGCCCATGGCCATTGCAGGAGCCAGAGCTGCCTTGCTGAGCACTGCGAACTGTGCTCGTGAATACTCTTTGGTGAGTGGGAGGGAGGTTTCTCATTTTTAAGACATTTGTGACCTACCCAGGGAAGCAGCTGAGGTATAAAGGGTCTGCTACATCCAGCCCTTGCCAAATTTCATGTGTCCTTCTTGTACAGAAAGAGAGAATAATGCCACATTTCCTTATGGCTCTTAGCTCCTCTTGCCACAGGGGTGTGACTGGGAAATGCCTGGGAAATTTCCACATAGGAAATCCCCCAGGAAAAACCTTCCGTTCAAGCCGTGGATACTGCAGAAGCAGCTCTATGGAAACACAGCTACTCTAAGACTTGCCTTACTAAGTTTTGAACAATTATCTCTGTTTTGTTTCGTGATTTAATGGAGGAGAGAGGAATTGTTTGTTTGGTTTTTTTATGATTTCTTCCAGGTACAAGTTAGGAAGTAAACAGCCGGTAAAGAAATGAAGTGAATGTTATCCAGAGTATGGTGCTCTAATTATAATTACATAACTCATATTTCAATTTGATGGAAATATTAAAAGGATTCCTGGGAGAGTTTTGAACAGTCTAAAAGTGCAACAGCATAAAACCCAGCAACCCTTGCCTTCTTTTAGAGGACATCTCCTTAAAGGGCCAGGTTTAGCTGCCAGTGCCGCAGTCTCTGCAGGAGCAATTTCCTCAAACTCCCTAAAGATAAACTAACTTTCACACTAGAATCTTCTCCCCTCCATGCAATGGAGAAATGATGTTGTCAAGGCTGGAATCCGAAGGACTGTGTGAGTGGATGCAATGCATAAATATTTTCAAGGCATGCCTTATTTGTGTAGAATACAAGATGGATTTATAGCCCTTATGAATACAAGATGGATGTGAGTCGAGTGAGAACTGTCTGAGCGGGCAGGAGCGTTTGGTGATCTCCACGGCCATTTCCGAGGGCCTTTGGTGGGCAGGGACATTATCAAGCTTCTCCCGCTTTTCAGTCCTTGAGCTGCTCGGAAGGCAGGTCCCACAGGCAGTGCCGGGATGGGGAGACCCAAAGCTGCAGAGAAACGGTTTTGTCAAACTGCCCGTCTCTAGAGCTGTGCTCGTGTCTATGGGGCCGAGCATGTGCCCCGCTTGGTGTGGCTCATACCCAGGTACACAGCAAGCTGCTGCCAAGGACAGGAGGACAGTGCCCCTGAACTCCTCCATGGACACCTGAAAGGCAGGTGGCACTGCCCGGTACAGCCCACGGGCAGGTGGGGTGTGGGTGTGTGGGGCTGGGTGGCAGCTCTGCCCCACACAGCGCTGCCAAGAACTGCTGCTTCTCAGGGAGCAAATGTTACAACACCACCACCCCTCCACCTCACATCCCGCTGTTTATTTGAAGCCTCAACCAGAAGTTTCCCAGCCTTTCTCCCCTCTGATTTCTAAATACAGCTGTAGGAAATACTGCCTGTGCTCCTTGGGGGCCGGGAGGGAGGGAGGGGGGACAGGTCCCTGCGGGAGGTACCTTCGACCTCAAGGACCAGCAGCCAGGGATCTGTGGTCCCTCAGACCATCGCTCCCTCATCCCCCTCGGCCTCCTCAGTCCCCTCAGCTCCTCGGCCCTCTTGTCCCCTTCTCCCTCCTCAGTCCTCCTAGCCCCTGAAATGTTAAAACCATTTAATTCCCACTAGGAAAAAGAAAAAAGGCCTTAATATTTGGGCTACTGTCATCTTTTAGGTTTTCAGACGTTTCCATTTCGTGACTTGAGTAATTTGTGGTTTAACTTTTTCATGCCCTGGAATACTTTCTGAAAAAAATTATCTGGGACTCTTACTTTGAACAAGTGAGGACCACGGGCATGGGTGTGGGATAAGACAAAGGAAGCTGAGCAAATACACTGACTTTCTTCACAGCCTCAAATTTATTTTTGGTTTTTTAGGTTTGACTGAATTTTGTGAGTTTCCAATCATTGGTCTAATGTAACTGCAGCATACTTACCAGGTTATTCATCTTTATCTCTCCATGTAGTCTCAATCCTGACTTAGTCATAGTGACACTTCGTACCTGGGAATATAAAGTTCATTAAAAGCCATGCTTTGAGGGCTGTAAACCTTCCTAAGAAAATGTTGTCACATTACATATTATATTAAGGCTAAGGTGTTTGTTATTTTACGCTATATTTAAAACAAAATAAGGCTCAATGAGTAGTATTGCATCATACAATCTATTGTTTAGTATTATGTCGAAAACTAGAGGACTAGCTGAGAACTGAAAACCATTCCAGAAATGCACATGTGTTTGTGAACAGGTAGCAGCAAATATAGGTACAGATTTAAGCACAGGAAAATGTTCCTGTGACATTACTGTTTAGATGAGCAATATTGATGGAGCCAGAGTTTAGACCCGATTCTAAGACCCATCCCAGAGACACCCTCTGCCAGGGTGTCGGAGCCTGCTCACAGCAGGAACGCCTGCACCGGGGCTGGGGACCCTGCACACAGCAGCTGAGTTCGAGCCAAGAAAGCTCAGGGTGGCATGAGGAAAGCTCTCCCTAGCAAAACGCTATTTGGTAAATGCACTGACCTCACAATAAAAGCTTTCTGGATACAGAGCAAACACAACTTCCTGCACTCGTGCCAAGCCAGCCATGCAAATCCTTTTGTTCAGATTTCCTCTGTTTTCTCTCCTGAGATTTTTCCAGGCTTGTTCAGCCTATACTTAGCTCAAAAATGAGGAAAAAAACTGACACTGGAATATTTGCCCCAAGGGCGGTTAACGATGAGTAAATACGCTGCCTGCGTGAGGAACACTCCTGCTGCTGCAGGGGCCAAAGGAGCTCCCCAGCTCACAGCAGAGGGGACACAGCCCTGGGGTGATGCTCACAGCAGGAGCTGCAGCTCCCACAGGCAGCAGGGATGGCTCGAAGGCCAAACCAGACCGAGCAGGCGATGACGTCCCTCTGGGTGCCTGGGGAAGCTGTTTCGGGCCCCAAGCTGATCACTGCCCCGGCTGGAGTCACAGCAGTGGTTGTGGCACTGGACGAGTTCAGGGTGTCGTCAGGACACGCCACCGCCTCACACCAGGTCCACATGCCTTTCCTTGGTGTCATGGCTTTGCTCATCATCCACCACAACCACTCCCAGGTGAGGAACCGCTGGCAGCACACGTTGCTCGGACAAAATGGGGTTTCTCTCCTGCACCTTCCTGGGGCCCAAGGAGCTTCCCCCTGATCCTGCCAGGCCAAGAGAGCTGGTGGCTGTTGTTTAGCACGGAGGGGCAAATCCTGAGAGCTGAGGAGCACTTTTGCCTGAGAGAATGTGATTTAGATTAACTATTTTTAGCTGGATCTAGTGGGAGTTGAAGAAGGAGAGTGTCTTCCAGGAGATGCAGAATACCACGCTATGTCAGGCACCAAAATAGGAGCAGATCCTTCCAATTACACTTAATTCACCTCCATTATAGAAAAAGTAAAAAAAATTGTAGTTACACTGAGAATATCTTTCTCTGAAGTTAAAGACATTTGGCACTGAAGACTCTCCGCATTAAAGAGCAGAGACACTTGTGATATCAATCAGCTTCGGCGCAGTTTGTGACTGTTCACAGAGTGCTGCTGTTGCTACCATGGGAGGAGAGGACTCCTCTAGTGGGAGGTGTCGCTGCCATGGCAGGGGCGTTGGAACTAGAGGATCTTTAAGGGCCCTTCCAACCCAAACCATTCTATGAGTCTATGATTCTTCACTTCACACTCTGTCGTTGGGACAGTTTTTCCTGTGTCTGCTTCCTGACATCAACAAGCTCCATGGCATATTAGCACATCCAGGGAAAAGTATTTTGCTAGACTTTACATTGGAATGTAGTCTGGTGCTAGCCCTACATCAGGCACTTTCACAAAGATGACACCAGATCACCCTGCCCAGGTAACTGGAGGCTGGTATTAATTTCTGTTTCACTAGAACTTCTATTAAAGCTGCAATCACCATAGATCATAGCAAACAATAACAGGCTGTAACACGCCTGGGGAGTGGAAGATGTTCCAGAGTGGCATTGTGCCTGTGTTCACCCAGTCGTACCCTTCTCAAGGGAGAAGAGCCCTCCCAGCTTTCTGGTGCCTCTCGCGCGGGGCTGCGGCTCCCAGGTGGGCAGGACGGACATGGGAAATGGAGCTCGTGCTGGCACCACTGCCACCGGTTCTACGGGGAGGCAGAGGGCTTGGATGGCACTTTCTCAGCTGCCAAGCCATGAGTCATAATTTCCTTTGGCTTTCCTCTCTGACTAACTGTTTCCTTCGGTTACACTACGCTATTTATCAGCTGGAGGCAGACATCAAAGCACAGGGTTTCCACCCGCTCGTCCCAGGAGGGCAGGCAACTCCTGCTCATGGCACAGGGTGCCCATACTCAGCTCCTGGCTCTGCTGATGGGTGTGAGGGAGTCCATGCCCCAGCATGCCCCAGCATGCCCCAGCATCCCCCTGCATCCCTGGGCCTTTCCGCCTCTCCCCCAGTCCGGCATCCCCAGGAGCCAGGCTCCCCAGGGCCTCCCTCCTTCTGCTGCAGGCTCCTGACATTTTGTTGGACTTAAGGGGGAGAAAAAGTCATTCCGTCAGTGCTGACTTCCTAGTTCAGTGTAACCTTTTCACTTCCCACCTAAGGACAGCTTGACATTTCCTCTGCATCCCAGGGAGGGGCTGCAAAGCTTCTCAGCTTGGCTCCCGACACCACTGCACATCTCTGGGACATGTTGTGCATCATTAAACACTTGAAAAGCATTAAACTGATTTTTAAAGTCTTTATTCACTGGTTCACCCACTCAAGTCACCATCACTGAAAACCTGCAGTGCGGGCAGCTCTGCTCTGCCCTCCCTCCGTTGTGCTCCCCGCCATGGCTGCGAGGCAGTGAAGACGATTTTATCACAAGGAAACCCAGAATGAATTCCCACCGCTTTTCCAGGATGTCCTCTCATTGCCTCAGTGGTGAACTGTGGGCACACACTGCCCTCATGTCCCTTATACCCCTCTGTGCCCTGAACTGGTATGTGCACAGTCCCACCGTCCCAACCATGGTCTGAGTGCTGGGGGTCCCTGCGTCTCCAGTTTAGATTGCTCCCTTACAACTCCTTTGGGTTTGGAGGAAGGAGATTACTGCACTGGCACTTCATATTTTCAGTTTTTTGTTTCTTGGAGGCCAGCCCTTGATGGGACTGAAACAAACACTACTGTCCCCAAAGACTTCATGTTACTCAGATGCCAGAGGGACCATTATACCAGGGAAAGAGGCACACTTCATATCCATAGATCTTCGAAGGCTCATACATATATCTTGTAGCCATTTTCCAAGAAAAAGGTGAATGGTTGGTCGTGTTGAGAAGACACAGAGTGGCAAAAGTAACTAACAGCCATAGAAAAGACTTCCAGGTGCCTCCTGCCATGCTTTCCTTCTGCAGCCTAGGGACCAGTCAGTTTATTATGGCTTTTCATGGCAAGAGCAATAATTGCTTCCATTTCCAATAGGTTTTCCCCTCTTCTCTTCTTGTTTTTTTAACTATTGCATATTGTCTACTACGGCTGGCACAACACATGGTTTATATCTTGGTGACTGATTATGGGCCACAGGGATTCCTAAGCACTCTCAAGAGCTGCTCCTAAGTGGTGATGTCGTAGCCATGCTCCATGATCAATATAGAGACCATCAAAACATCATTTAAGTCATAAATAATCACTGACAGAGTTGAAGGACGCAGCTGTAGCATTTATGCCTTGTGCAGAAGGACACAACTAGTCTCACCTGGCCAATACCATTGCTGAACAGTAAACTCCATGCATGCAGTATTTCTGATCCTGTATCAGGTTCCTGAAGGCCAAATACACCAGCTCCAGGATCCTGAGAAACCCCAGAGTTAAAGATTGAAAAAAAACCCTCCCATTTAGAGCTTTTCTCTAAAACATCCATATTAACATTTCTAGGATAGGGAAACAGAGAAGATAAGTGTTACCCTTGGAGAGAGCACCAGAAGGAGGTCAGGTCCACTTACATATCACCATGGAAGCTCTACAGGAGGAGGAGGGGAAGGAAAAGCTGGTGTTCAGACATGGACAAATATCAATCTTAGCTACCTATCAGCAGCTTTCAGTGTGTCCATTGCTCTGCTGTCCAAGCACCCTCCAGTGACTTAACGCATGACCAGTAGCTGCTCTTTGTACTTCCTTCCCTATTGCTCTTCCCAAAGGGAAATATTATTTATCAAGGCAGAGAAGCCTTTGAAAATAATATCTTGGACGAATTAGGTTTCCTCTCTATGCTTGATTTATTGTCCCTCGATAATGCAACGGGAACAAACTCCTGCCAGGCTCTCTCATGTACTTCTAAGAATTGCCAGTGCTTAAAGGGATTGTGTGGACATTAAAAGTGTGTCTCCATCTGAAAATTTCGCAGGCAGCATAGCTGTAAAAAGGCAAAAGTATCTTTTGCCTTGAATGAAATTACCGCGGGAGAGATTAAAGGGCTACTTCCCTTTCAGTCCTTAGAAATCCCTTTGTGTTCCAGAATCAGCCTGTGTCCTGTTCCCTATTGATTAAATGGATCTTTTGCCTGACAATCATGCGGGGGGGNNGGGGGGGCGGAGGAAAAAGCAAAATAAAAAGCCCAAAGCATACCATTTGCAGAGAAACTTATGTTCCTTAAACTCTCTGCAGTTGTTTCTCTTTTAATAAACACTTTTAAAACTGACAGCAGCTCTTAAAAGTGGTTTTGGATTAAAAAGGAAGGAAGACATCCCAGGACTTCATGTTTCTAATTATGCTCCCAGAGAGCCTTCAAATGACTTTCATGAATTTATACCCACAGCAGCCAATTCTCTTGCTGCTCACACTGTTTTTATCCTGATACAAATCTATTCACTGTAATGGGGCTATTACTGTTTTTAACAGGCTTACATAAGAAGAGAATGAGATCCAGTGGGTGGTCTCTAGCTCACGTCTTTTCCTTGGTTTCAAACAGCTCCTGAAGGAAGAAAACCAAATTGGTTAAAATGAGGCCAAGAAGTCATACACATCAGAAAAAAGGCAGCAGATGCCCATCCGTTGTTTATTCTTCAGTCACCAGGATGGGACCAAAGCGTGGTGGGTGCTGAGCTTTCAGAAGCCAGCCGGCTCCTGCCAGATCCCAGACACATCCCTGCAGGTCCCAGAGCCAGCAGCCTTCCATCAGTGGCCTGAAGAGGGGATCACACTGGCCAGGCAAGGCTGGGACCCCAGCACTGCTGGGTGAACCCAAGGAGCTAACGGTGTCCCTTGGGATAAAAATGTATTCCTGAATAACTGTCTGTATTTACAACTAAGAGGACTGTGCCCCTATAACAGCTTCTCTGAATGCTTTAGAAAAAGCCACTTGGCAGTTAACCATGTCCAGAGCTCACCCATTCCTGCACTTCTCTGTGGTGCTCACCAGTGTAGATGGAAAGTACAATCAGTCCAGGTTTCAGGCTGATGACACAGCTACTAACCTGTCAGCCTACAAATACGGTGCCTTGTAGACTTTCTACATGAAGTGCTGGATATTATTCTCAGGTTAACTTTCTCGGGAAAAGAGAGCAGAGGATCATGAGAATGTTTTTCAAGTGGTTATCTATCTTTTGGCAGCTACTGGAAAAGAAAAATATGGCTGCTTTTTTAAGAGTGAAAACAGCTTCAGCTACAAGAAGGGCCACAGGCAGTCATGGTTCATACAGGAATTGAAATCCATCCCTGCAAATAAACCCATGGTGACTTGCCTCTTCGGACCACTTCCTGAGAGAGGGCAGGAGCAGGGAAGTAGCCACTGAAAAAAACCTGCATCTGGCTCTGGAGTGACTCCATTTCTTGTCCTTCCCGGTCGCCTGTTTTCATGTGGTGGAGCAGAGGGAAGGACAGAGCGATGCCTGCCCTCCATGCTCCTGCCAGTGCAGGCTCCCGCCTGGGCTCTGGGAGCCCGCAGAGCTGGACCGAGCTGGGCTGCTGCTCATGTTCTCCTCTGGCTGCTTTGCAAGCAAGTACCCTGCGCAGCTCCTCCTTCAGAGGATGAATAAACTTTAAAAATCAATTTACAAGGTCTTATCTTTGTCAATTTTATTGCTGCTGTGGCATTTGAAGTAGTCTGAGGAGGAAAATCCTGTTGGCAGGGGCTGCTTTTGCACTCGCACCTCACCAACGAGCGATGCTCGGCGTTTATTGCAGGGCTCTGGCCAGGCTGTGTTTGGGGCTAAGGCTCGCACGCCTCCTCTCAGGACTTGTCCTACCGACAGTGTGATTCCCAGATACTCTGCCTGCTTCTAGGGAAAATCTCTGACTCTATACAAACCTGCTCCATAGTGGGAGAGACTGAGGGAGGAAAAGTTAACTCTTCAGAGGACTTGAAACTCGGCAAGAGATGCACTTTCAGTTTGGCACACTCCCCTCTTCTCTCGCAATGCTTCTCTGTGCGAAGTGCCAATAGGAAATGCTGCCCCCGACCAGGAGCTGGCGTGGGATCAGAATTCTCAGCTCTCATACTTGATAAAATGCAAATATATTGCTGCGACATTCAGGTTGGGTTCAGTTCAGCTGCTGAAGGAGCCCAACAATCACATGGCAAAGGGACACTTTCCTCTGGCCAGCCTGCGGGAGGGACGTTTTCGTCAGACTCTGACTGCTCAGATGTTGCTTTTAACACACAGAACTCTGAGGCAAAGGGTGACTCTTCCTTGCTAAGTTATGCTCTTCATGCAAAGTGGCAAAAAAAAAGGAGGAGGGAGGTGAAGCAGTGGGCCATGGAGACCTCACAGAGTGCCTGAACAGCACATTGTCACACAGCCCTGGAAGGTGGCAATGCCACATCGCTCCTCCTCATCCTCATGAGCATGAGCCAGCTGTGAGACCACAACAATGTGAGTGTCAGAGGCGCGTGGCAGTGGGGCCAAGGGACAAGGGACAGGGATCACAGGCTCCAGCTGATTGGATTTGTGCTGCCCACAACCCCCAGCAACCCGAGGCTACTGCCCAAGCTCCAGAGATGCCAGGGGATGGGCCAAGATGCCCAGAGCTTCATTTCTATGGCCAACAGCAGCAAACACCCCCGTAAGACCTGACAAACAATGCCCTTAGTCCAAATTAAATAATTTCACCTCAATTTTCTGGAATTTTTAACCCTGGCCTGAGCTTGTCTAATTGTCAGTGAAACACAAGGGGAAAAAAAAAACCCAACATATTTTAAAATAATGTTTTAGCATGTTCACCCACCTCAGGGTTGGAAACCAGCATATCACCAGCAGATGGGTGCACGAGTGGGGTTTGCTAGTACAGGAGCATCGCCCCTGATGTGAGCCCAGCTGGGGCAGCGGCTGTTGGGGCCACTGTTTATATTATTCCTCTAAGGATAAGAATTACTCAGCTCTTAAAGCTTGAGATGGCGTGAAATTAACTCTGCTCTTAGACAGCTTTTTTTTACAGCGTGAAAATGCATCACTTCAGTTAGTAAGTGTGAAATACAGTAATCCAAGAAAATTCCCTGGTTTTCTAACTACTAGCCAGTCATGCATTTTGGTCTGTAAAAAGTGCACTGTATAAAGCAGCAGTTAAATACACGTTTCTTTTTTTGTGCCACAGAGATAAGTGATGCTTCCAAATATGCCTTTAAAAAACCAAGGCACGAAACAAGCTCCTTGGGTCGGTGAGGCAGAGAAGTGAGTGCTGCTGCTCCCTGGGTGGGGAGCCCACAGCCACGGCACGCTGTGGGAAGTTCAACAGCAGCGTTTTCTGAGGGAACGCGGCACTTACCAAAAACCTCACTCCATTCAGGCACCCTGAGAGGCTGTGGGGTCTGTCTCTCACACTTCTGCCCTCCCGTTGCAAAGCAGTACGCTAGGTACAGCATTCAGCGCACGCTGTGGCTTCTTTATGGCTGAAAAGTGCTGTATAACGCGCCGGGCTCGCTGTGGCGAGCAGCTCGCTGCTCTCTGGGGTCCCTGCGCAGCCTCTGGAGCAGGGCTGCTGCCGTCAAAGCCCTGGCTTGGGGCTCCAGGCAAAACTCGGTATGATTTGCAGAAAGAAGCACTCCCAGCCTTCAAAGCGCACCCTCAACAACAGTGGCCTTCCCTCCTGACAGCAAGCTAATTGTTCTAATGGCTCATCAGGTCATTCCAGAAACAAACATCTCCAGTGGTTTTGCAGAAATATGATGGAAATGCACCAGAAGTGCGATCTATGACAAACTCATTTCTCACCCTGGAACATTAATATTTCAATGCTTTAGATAAAATTCAAGCCCAAATTGCTGGCGGGGAGTGTCTATGGTGAAGCCCACTGGCCTGGCAGATGAAGATGCTGAGAGCAGTTTAGGAGTAGCTGATCTGCCTCAAAACACCAGAAGGCGGCAATGACACAGCTGGGCTGCGACCCAGTGGAAACGTTCCTGCAGGTCTGGGGTCTGCTGCTGTGCTCAGTGCGGCTCTGCTGCAGCAAAGCAATAGAAATCCCGCAGTTCCCACAGGTCTGGGGTCTGCTACCATGTCCTGTCTTGCTCTGCTTTGCCTTGAGAGGTGCCTGGTCCTTGGCCAGTGCAGGACAGCAGCTACTGCACACGTGGGACGGGCAGAGTCCCCATCGGGGTGGTAAACACAGCCGGCCATGCTGGCTGGAGGAACCTATTGCTGAGGAAAACCTTCCACACTCAAACACGGTGGGGTGAGCTCAGGGCAGCCTGTGATGCATTGATGTCAGCAACCTGACTAATTATTACACTTGAAGCAACGTTCAATATTTGCTCCTCATAGGGAGGCCACCACTGCAATATTGGGTCCAGTTCTGGGCTCCCCAGGTCAAGAGAGACAAGGAACTACTGGAGAGAGTCCAGCAGAGGCTGTGGAGATGCTGAGGGGCCTGGAGCATCTCTGTGCTGAGGAAAGGCTGAGAGCCCTGGGGCTGCTGAGCTGGAGAAGAGAAGACTCAGAGGGGATCTGATCAATACTGATCAATTGCTAAAGGGTGGGGGCAAGAGGATGGGGCCAGACTCTTGTCAGTGGTGCCCAGAGACAGGACAAGGGGCAACGGGCACCAACTGGAACCCAGGAGGTTCCATCTGAACAGGAGGAGAAACTTGTTTGGTGTGAGGGTGTGGGAGCCTGGCCCAGGCTGCCCAGAGAGGTTGTGGAGTCTCCTTCTCTGCAGAGATTCCAAAGGTGCCTGGACACGATCCTGGGCCCCCTGCTCTGGGTGACCTGCTGGAGCAGGGGTGTTGGAGAAGATGATCTCCAGAGGTCCCTTCCAACCCTTCCACCATGCTGGGATTCTGGGATTCTGGGATTTGGGTCTGCTCCAGAATTCTCCCCAGTGAAGCATGGTGGGCCATGAGATCAACTGGTCTCGGCTCTGCTCTCTGAAGAGGGATTTATTCTTCGGCTGGAAAAATCTAAACTATGAAATAGCAAATAGAAAAACACAGGGCTCCTGGCTGTGCACAACTGGAAACCTTCGCATACGTGTGCAGGGATAGCGTGATATGTACGACTCACCTGGTATGAATGTTTGCATACAGGGAATAATAAGGCAAAGATGATGCTGACTCATGAAATGGTCATTCAGAATCAGAGCAAACACTCATGAATGCTGTTTGAAGCAATCCATTGTCTCCACTACGGCTTGAATAAATAGTTAATCCTTGGCACACCATTAAGCTATAGTACTTTAAATAAAACAGTACAACTGAACCTGAACAGTTCATTGACATTTGCTGTCAGGATCACTGTATTTCTCCTTTTTTTTTTTTTTTAAGGGATCCTTGCTGCCCAGCTGAGCTTTCCTGCACAAGCTAGCAAGCCAGCAAGGTTTGTAATCTTGTTGGGAGGAGGTTTTGGGACTAGAACAGCAGCTGCAATCAACCAGGAGTGGTTCTGGTGGATGTCCTTCAGAGCGTGTGCCACACGGTGCCATGGGCAGGGGGGATCCCCAGCATGAGGACATCTCCTTCCCAACCACGACCCGCTGACTTGGCTCGGCACTGCTGTGCCATTTGCCGGCTTCACACGGCGTGACGCACCTCACCACGCACCTCAGCCTGGGCTTCGTCCTCGTGCCCGCCCAGCCCCCATGCTATTAACGGGATTTAGCTAATTAGCTGCAAGCAGTGCTGCTCTCCCTCTGCAATGTAAAGGGTTTACTATTTTTATCTGACTCTGGATGGTTTTGGTTCCTAGGGGATTAAGGTCACAGGGCACATATTTATTCAGACTCTGGAATTCTTACATCATTTTTCCATTACTTGGTTTGGAAGGAGGAGCCTCAGCCTCTGAGCTCCTCTTCTTCCCTCTCGCTGCGTCCGGGTGCCTGCTCTCCCTCCCGCCCTCCTCGCCTGGGGAGCCAGCTTCTCCGAAACAAGGGTGGTTTTTACTTTCACTAGTGGTACAGAGACATGCTAACCAGACCTCTTATTCTAAACAAGTGGTGTCCAAGGGAGCGCAGAGCCACGGAGTCGCTTCGTATAATGCACTGTTGTTTATCGGCACGCTGGAGAGTTTATTCTAACACATTTTTGAAGCTATTGCTTCCATATGTTGCTGGAAAACGAGGATGCTGCCTTGCAGGACTACTTCATTTTCCTTCAGAAAAGTTGTGCATGGGTGCAACCCTATAAATCCTCCCCAAGCTGAACTTATTACTACTTAGAGTACTTCAGTAATTGCAATACTTTGAGATACAGCCCGAGAACATTGCCAGTATAAACACACCTCTAGATAACTGAGCCATACTATATACAATGCCTTTAAGCTGGACTGTTGAAAAAGAAGTAAGTTTTAAAATTCAGTAGTTTTATAAACAGGGGAATCAAAGCACCTCTTTGAGAGCTACCACTACATGGCCATTAATATTTCAGGACTGATTCCCTGTTGGTGTTTAACTGCAGTTAGTGAGGGGATTAACTAATGTCATGTAATTTACTCCCTGGTGAAAAAAATGCACGTTATGAAGAATTTTCTTCTTATGCAGTATTTTAACATCCATATGGGATACCATAATACCCAGATGAGCAAGACTCTGCTCCAGAAATGCACCTCCTGCAGAAAGTCAATGCAGTCTGTGACAAGCCTCAGATCCTGAAGGAATGTCTTCAGGAGTCTCAAGCACAGTTATGCAATCTGCACTTTATTTAAAACTGTACACATATACCATCTATTTTGCCAGAGGAGTGTAGCTACTGCCCACAACCTTCACCTCATGTCCATGCATCTGCTGGTTGTGCTGGCTTTAGGGAGAGGAGAGCCTTGCAAAAGAATGGAGATCCTGAGCTTGGCTTGACAGCAGCTTCCCGAAGCCTGCGGAGAATGCTGAATGGACGGACCGTGCTCCTGCCACCCAGGTGAGCTGGGCTGTAGAATCCATCCCAGCTGAGGTCCCTGCAGGCTGATGCCTCCACACCTTGCTGTAGCTCAGGTGAGACGCAGCCAGGAGTGCTGTGGTGGATGTCTCTTTGTCAGCAGCAGAAGAAGCAAGCGCTGCCAAGCAGGGATGCTCTTACCACACTGACTAATACTCTGCATGAACCTAGTGAAAAGCCAGGCAAAGCTCAGCTACGGACTGCATGGACCAGCTGTTGCTGCAGAGACTCGGAGACACCAGTGAGAATGGTTTCCAAGTGGTTTCCCTTCCCTCGGAGCCCTCAGAGGGGGACAAGAGACTGTGCTGATTGCTGCTGCAGGCCAGGCAGGGAGGTGCTGGGGTTGTCCTGTGCAGGAAGCCCCTCGGAGTGGGCAGCAGGCAGGGGAAGTGTCCCGTGGTCATTCCATGAGCAGCTCTCGAAATGACTTGGATGGCTCTGGAATCGGGGATAACCCTGGTGTTGGCGATTCACCGGCAGCACATCAGACGTTAGCCTTTAGTTTGCCTTTTGTTACACAACTTTGGCCGAGGATCTGAAACTTCACCAAGTCACGGCTTAGTCCTGATTTTTGGTTCATGCTAAGCTTGTCTTCAGCAGTGAAGTAATTTGTAAATCATTACCCCTTTCCTCCCATCTTCCCGCAGAGTAAAGCATACAGGTCAGTGATCTTTAAAGCCTCCATCAGTTCTGAGTCTTCTTTCTATCTTGTCCACACTGTAAGATATGTTACAAAATAAAAAAAAAAGATTGGGCAAGGAAGGCAGAGAAACATGGTGCACATTCAACGATATAATTTCTATACAGAATTCCATAGTGTACTGAACCTATTTAATGAGTTTTCTAGATTAATCTGAAGTCTAGGGAATTTTTATTATAATGCCATATCCCATAAAAGTATCTGTGGTCCTGTGAGAACAGACACTGTATTAATCTATTTCTTTAATGCTAGGTGATTAGGTAACAGGCTTTCTGCAGCAATGATATTGGCACTATTACTCCTTGCGTAATGCAGTTAAAAAAATAGCTCTGTTCCTCAACAACTTCTCCGTCCCAGCCCCACGACACAGCCACACGCACACAAAAAGGGTGCAAATGCCAGTGGCTGTGTAACCTGCGGGGTGCAGAGTAAATACAATCCCTGTTTTGAACTACATCAGGACAGGTTACATTTATATTCCTATAGCAGCCCCTGGGCAGGTCACGAAGGGGTGAAGAAGACCAGCCCCGTAAGGAGCAGCTTGCACTTTCCCACCCTACTTCTGTCATGGGTCCAGCCTTTGCTTCTGCAGGAGCTGGGGGGAAGCACATCCCTGGACCTGGCCTCCACCTTACCACAATGTCCCACCACTTGAGGGCTGCTTAATGGATTTGAGGAAAATCAGCTCTCTAGAAAAATCTGGGTGCAGAGAAAGAATAGGGTCTGTTATTTTGGGGTACCTGACAGCTTATCTCCAGCAGTGAAGGGTTAGGAGCCCTATGAAGACAGCAGAATTGGCCTCATCACACAGACACACACCCAAATTACATCATCTTCCTTCTTTAAAAGAAATCAAATTCTCAGAAACATTAAGTGTCTTGAATTATAAATGAGCCGCTTCTCTCTGTGTGAGATCCGTGTGTGAGCTGTTTGCTTATGCAACTGGGAAAGCTGCAATGACCTTGTACACGGCCGCTCTGAAGTTTCCTGGAGAAGGGGCTGAGGCAGCCCCCGGATCCTTACCGACCTATTTCTGCCACCAGCAGCAGCCAAACCACGTCCCGGTGCCCCCGTGCAGCGCCCACATCCCTGCTGTGGGAACTGGCCGGACCCTCCCAGGGTGGTGGGACCTCTCCATGGCAGCTCCCACCCTGGTTGCTCTGGTTTGGTGCTCAGTGGCATCACCCAGCACGTCCTGCTCTCGGCAGAAGGGTCAGCCCGGGCCGAGAGCAGCCCCCGGCATGCTCAGCACCCAGCGCGGCCTGCCTCCGCTCTCGCCTTGCCACCAGGGCAGAACTTATCTAAAAAATATTAATAAAAACTCTGGACAGTCCTTCACAGACATCCCAAAACAATTTAATAATTTAAAGTGGCCAGAGGATGTGTAATGATGAAAATTGCTGTCCTTCTGGGTTAAAGTTTAAAAAAAATTTTAATTAGGAAATGGCCTAGCACAGATCGTTAATTCTTAGTGTGCCACCACACAGCTCACTCCTGTGGTTTTCTGGTTTATTTCTTTGTTTTTAGGGAAATATTTGCTCTACCAGGCATATATCATTGGCGATATAATACAATTTTTCCAAAACAATATATACAATTGCATCTACTGCAATATCTATTTTACAGGTATATTCATGCTCAACACGCTGTGCTTTCTCCTATTATTCTTCTCACATTAATCCCATGATGACAGTGTCTTTGGGGTCCTTGGGGGTTTTTTTGTTACCATTTTATAAGAAAATGAAAGATTGATAGCCCAGAGCAGAGCTGGATGTTTCTTAACATCCCTATAAACTTTCTTTGTCTGCTGTTCCAGTAGAATCAGTTGAAAGCACTCAACTTTCCTTTTTACTCTATACAAGAGCTGGAAGAGTTCACAAACTGTCTCAGCGATGGTTATTGTACTCTGGGAGATAGTTCTGCAGCAGAGCAGTCAGTGGTTAGCTGTTTACATCCTGCTCTCTCTAATCTGTTCCGTGTATTTATAAAACTTTCCATATCACACCTCCACATACATCTCTAAAACCTCGTAACAACAGAGACAGAACTTGAGCAATGAGAAACCCAACCTGGATCATCACCAGTCACCAGACAGTGACCCAAACCGAGCTGTAATTACCTCTGAATGATCTCAACAGCAGGAACGACCATCACATCCGAAGTTCCCTCTGTGCTCTGTAGGAGAGAGCAGGGCGGGAGCATGGCAGCTCCGGTGGGATCCGCAGGTTCTCCAGCTCTGCAGCGATCACCCTCTGCAAGCTCTTGGTCTCCTTTTGAAGCGTATGTGGCTGCTGCACTTGAACTCTAGCAAGGTAAGGGCGTTCGGCTTTGGAAAGTTGTATCTCCACCGATACACGTCATTTAGAGATGAAATACCCTGAAACAAAAAGTCTGTCCAGTGTTTTAGGATTTCTCAAGAAGTGCTTGCAAGGTATGACGCTTACGAGCTGTGTGGAAGTAGACATTGGGATGGCCTTTAGCATTGGAGTAGCAAAACAGATGGATCTATCTGGAGCTCAGTCCTCATAAGGGGAAGAACTGTGGAAAGAGGACAAATACAAGACATGCAAAGAGGTGGAAGACCTGTACAGAAAAGGTTTTATTCAGGAAACAGGTTGAAAACAGAAGTGGCAAACAGTTTGGGGGAGGGTGGTTGTTTAGCTTCTGCAACAATATTTTGGCTTGAGTCTCAAAAGGAAAAAATTCTCTCATAATCTTTATTTGGTGAGTGACAAACACTAACAGAGCAAACTTAAAAATGTGTATGTGAGGTTAGACCTGTTACTGTAGGTAACAATTAGGTTCCATTTGGAGATGTGCAAGAAATAACACTGCAAAGCCAGTCAGAGAAGAAGATCCCACCAGAAGCTGATGAGAGCACTAACACCGCTGTAAGAACACTTGTGGAGCACCTGGCAGGAAAAAAACAGCAGGATAATGGCAGGACTAAGCTTTAATGGAAGAGGTTATTAGTCAGCAGTCTCATTAGGCTCCGGGAAATGCAGCAACAGACACATCACTGTCTGTGCCTTGCAGCTCGGCTCCAGACCTCACCACGGGCTACCCATGTAGGGGGTAAAGCCCTGTGCCGGTAAACCCAGCCGCGCTCATCCAGCAAGTGCTTTGCTGGAAATACACTTTGGAGGATGAAGAAGGTGCTCGCTCACTCACCCTGTCCTGTGCTAGCTAGTTGCAGAGTCCGCAGAGCATCCCCGTGCTGTGGAGTGCCCCAGGCAGCAGAGCCCACATGAAGAAGGGTAGAAGGTCAGTCCAGTGTAGCCAGGACAATTAATGCAACCACGATCAGTAATTACGGCTTGCAGGGCACAACGAGCGAGTACAATAATCACTGACACTGATGGGCAGTGGGTTTTGGATAACTTTTCGGCAGCTGCCTGGACAGGAGGATGACCAGCGTGTGCCACGGGAGGAGCGTAAGCACCACAAACACCCACGAGCACGAGGAGGAGGAGGAGGCAGTGCGCAGCTGTACCTGCTTCACCTCGCACAGACTCGGAAGGGCAGGATGGGGAAGGGAGGGTATTAACCGTCTCTTTTATATCCCATAAAGCTGACATAGCTGAAGGTGACCCTGGGCAATGCTTCTCAGGGTGAACTAGCAGTTATGCACCTTTCTTCTTGCTCAGGACCATTCTGGCACAAGGCTCTTTAAAGGGCTCCATGTCATCAGAAGGAGCCGTCTCACCGGCACGGATACAGCAACCCCTCTCTGAGAGCCCGCCGGCTGTTAGCTGTGTATTCTGGTCTGTCTCATCAGCACACAGATGTTTTCCAGCTGCTCAGGCAGGTTCCGTTCAGCTCAGGCACTCCTGGGAGTGCCACCCTTGGGGACAGCCCCAGCATGGAGCGCGGCCCCGCTCCAGTGCCTTGATCCCAGTCCGCGGTCTGCGTGGCACAGAGCCACCGAGGAAATGCTCGGGAACCACTCGCGCAGTCCTGCCAAAAGGAAACCACATCTGTGCTCATCGCGTCCAGCTTCCCCCAGCGAGACACTCTTAATAAAGAAAAATTGAGATGTCCTTTCTTGTTGTTTTTTGTAATGAACAAGAACGCATTCATCTGCAGCTGGAACGTTTCCTACTGGCGCTGCCGTTGAACTGGGGGGGTTCCTAGCTGAATTTTGTCCTCGTGAAAATGCGCTTTTTCTGCAGGTAGGTGTGACAAAGAAAGAAAAGCTCTGTAAAAGCTGCCCATCCCAACATACATCTTGTGGTTATTATTCTATGAACTTCCTAGTGCCATCACACGGGTAGCATTCAGGCTGGCCATGCCCCCAGACCTGGCTCGCCTCACACCCGGCCATGGAGAGGGGTTTAACAGCTGTGATTAATTTGAACTGGACCAGGCTTAAAGCAGCTGCACTTGGCAGAGCCTGGCACCTGGTACGTGCTTCTGGAAGAGGCCAAAACTGTTAATGTCGTGTGATAAGCAGAAAGCAAATACTAAGAAATAAAATATGCTCAAGAGGCACCTAGTGTTTTTTTAAATTGGATTTTTTTGGCTTGCTTTTTTTTTTCAGTGTATATACTTTGATTACTAATAACCTTTTTTCTTATACAACGTTGGCATGCATATCTGAATCCCATAAATTGATGCTAACCTTCTTAGCCAAAAGCTTGATTTTTTAATTTTTTTTTTTAAGTATTCTGAAATAATTTTGCAAATCTGAAGGATGCTGGACAAAGCCCAGTCACTTGGTTAATGTCACTAAACGGCACCCTGCTAAGGACAGCAGTAATTCAGGTGTGCGGGAACTCTCCAAACCGCCCCAGCTGCTGCACGGCTGCCATCCCAGGAAGAGCTCCAAGTGTCAGTGGTGGGTGCGATTTGTGTGCCAAAAGTGGATTAAGAACAACTTGACATAATTTTTGGGCTTCTCTGCAAGTTAGATCATAATGAATGGCGTTCTTGGGATAAATGTGAAACAAAAAGTTGAAGTATCTTTTTTTCTAATGTCCTCTTCCTGTGGTACCTTGTCCTGGTTCTCACAAACATCAGAGTGTTCCATGATGTTTTATGCAGAGCACTGGAATCTGGAAATAACACACAGGGAGAACAGTGCAGCTGGCTGGTGTCAAAGGAGGGGATTTTTGAGCCACTGAGGTTTATTTCCATGCATTCTAGTCCTGTTCCTTGCAACTGTGGACTTTGTAACTGCCCGGTGACAAACTCTGGCCCTGCTGCTCCGGGTAGCAGCGAAGGTGCAAACTCCACGGCTCGCACTGTCCCAGGCTGCAGCTGCACGAGCCCTTCTCCGGCAGCATCATGCTGGGCGAGCTGGAAGAGTAGCCGCAGAGCGAGGAGTGTCACCTCACAGCCCAGGTGAGGTTGGCCGGGGCTCTGAGCAACCTGCTCTAGTTGCAGATGTCCCTGCTCCCTGCAGGGGGTTGGACCAGATGAGCTTTGAAGGGCCCTTCCCACCCAAACTGTTCCATGATTCTATGATTCTAGAGGCCTACTGAAAGGGGAAAAAAATTTAAGGATTTGGCCCAAAAAGTTGCTTTTAAGTGCTCTTTGAAGTGTTTGCTACAGCCAGGCTTCTCTGTTGGGAGAACTGTGGGACTCCAAGCTGCACAGCATAATGTCAAAGTGCCTGGGATCGGTGTTCAGCGCAAGACCAAATGTGCTGGCTTTCTGAGGGGCAAACCTCTAGTGATCGTCAGCTATGTGAAAGAAACCACCTCTGTCCAACTTCTCCCGTCCTTGGGCAGCTGAAAGAAATAATCCCACTGAAGACAGTAGTCTGTGATAGCCTTTCTCTTCTGATTTACTCCTACCTCTGTACACTTAGCATAAAATAAATCACACCCTACTCATGGCACGAGCGAACATTGTCTTTTCTGTAAATGAACTTTGCTACAAAAACAAGGGAATAGCAACAGGAAAACAATTCCAGGCACGATGGAAAACAGAATGGTGTACCTGGGTATTTTTTTTAATAACAAACTCAGTAATTATGTTTCATTTATTTATTTCTTCAGGGTCTTTTTCAGTGCACAGCACTGACTGTCACTGGATCTAGTGTCTGTTGGGGTAAGGGCTTGTCCACTCTGGGAAGTACAAAGAATCTTCTCATCTGTGTCACCAACCAAAGACCTCTGATCAAGTGGCAGTATAAAAGAATTATAAATAAAAGAAACAGTGTTTGTACCCATTATAGGAAATAGCCACAGTCTGTCAGAAGCTGGAGTTGCCTGCTTCTGTGTCAGAAGTAAGACACATTAAATATTTACAATTGGTTCTGATTCAAAAGTAGGCAGAAATAGCTGTTTTGAGGCCAACTTGGAGGACTATAATAATCAGGATGAAAGTGTCCTGTTCTCTGATCTCCAGACACAACAGAGCCGTAAGAACCTTGGCTGCTCTCTGTCACCTTCAGTTATTTGGGATACAGACTCATAGAATATCTTAAGTTGGAAGGGACCCATAAGGATCATTGAGTCCAACTCCCTGCTCCTCGCAGGACTATGCCACACAGAACCGTATGACTGAGAGGAACACCGCAACGCTCAGGCTGCTGCCAAGCCCCATCATCCCATAAAAGAGAGGTGAGCAATGGCAGTGTGAGCGTCAGCCACGGAACGCACTGAGAAAGTCCTGCTTTAACGGTGGCGTTGGGCTGGATTCAACATCTGCCAGTGCTGAGACGAGGAGTCATGGCAGGGAAGGTGCTACTGCACACCGGTGTCCCTCAGGGTCACCGGGCCAGCGTGTGACAGAGACTGGTGGGAGCACTGGCCCTCCTGGGAAAGCCCCTTTGGGAGGAATGTCTTCCCAGGGTGTGTGCAGGAAAGGGAGAAGGAGGAGGACAATGGTGCTGCTGCATGGGGCAGTGCGGGG
Source organism: Eurystomus gularis (assembly GCA_013400335.1). Classification (NCBI taxonomy): domain Eukaryota; kingdom Metazoa; phylum Chordata; class Aves; order Coraciiformes; family Coraciidae; genus Eurystomus; species Eurystomus gularis. The sequence continues at coordinate 145,945 of VZZY01007367.1, forward strand.
CATGTGGTCCCAGAGAGGACCCCTCACCCTCCGTGTTACCCCGGGGCCCACTCGTTTCCTGTGAGGCCACTCAACTACTCTGCAAAAAATGTAGCACTGAAATGACTTGTTTTGGTGGCTGAAAAAAAAAAAATATCCAGGCTTCAAACTTTTGCTGAAACCCACTTGTCTTTCAGCCACAAAGCAGAGTCCCATGTCACAGCCGTTCTGCTGCTTCTCAGTTCCAGACGCTTTACAAGCTGGTGTTCAGCAAGGGCCACCTCTGGTCTCTGCAGAGGACCCTTGGAAAGAAGCGCTAGCCCTCATGAACATGCCTGCACGCACATGGCTGGAACCGTACTGTCATTCCCTAAGGAAAAGCTGTCTAGGTGGCCCTTCTCCTTGTCCAGACAGGTACCTGCAGTAGAGCCGGGTGGCATGTGTGGGAAGGTTCTGAGAAACAATAGTTCAGCCAGCGTGCAAAGGCAGCCTGAACTCCAGCCCACCCGACAACTGGCAGGTTTGCCTTGCCACTCTTAAGAAAGTTAAAGTCCAACACGTGCATGCAATTTGGCGCAGACTTGGCTACTCAGAGTTACTGCTGCACCTTGACCTGCGAAGCTGCTGAGCCTGCCAGGGGCAGGAGATGCATGTCACAAACCAGCGATGGTCCAGGGAAGCTGTGGTGCACAAACCTGTCCTGTGCTCCACTCACAGCGCAGAGGACACGTTGCTTCTCTGTGCCATCTTCTAGAGACAGAACACAGAGCACGGATCTGCTGAGCTACGAGCAATGAGCAAATGTTTCTCAGCTGTAATTTCAGTTGGAAAGCTCATTACCTGGCCTATAAAGGGACATTTAATCAAACGCTGGGATAGGCTCACAGATCCCACTAAGATCCATCTCTGGGAAGAACAGAGTCCATCCCTCAGGGTTATAAAAGAGCTTTCAGGCAGCAAATACTACACTGCATTTAAGGATTTTAATCTGATAGAGTTTTGAGGTTTTGTTATTTTTCCTGCCAATATAAAAATCTCTTCATAAAGATTGTTCTAATAAAAGCATAAGCCAATTACTAAAGCCATGAAGGCAGTGATGAAAGTCAAATATGATTACAGAGGACTTGCATAACCGGCGTATGACAGCTTCCTCCATTATCCCTCCTCCTTCCCGCACGGGTGGGAGTCACATCTCCAAGCGCTGGCCCCGGCACTGCTGCCCACCAACGCAACTGAAGTAGCCACAGTTCTGCATGTTCCTGGGGAGATGTGCAGGGCACAAGATGTCCCACCTCATGGAGACAGCCACCACAGTGACATAGTACCAATAACTAGTATCATCACAAGATTTTGGAACTTGGGTCAAAAATGCAATAGCCCAAACCTTCAAGACAACTTCTCTGTGGCATCTATGCAAGCGGTGATGTTGTGTTCCAAGGTGTGTAATGACACCTCATGGGGACGATGGTGTTGTGCACTTATCTGACCTTCAGGTGTCTTTGAAAAATTCAGCCTCAAGACCAATTTTTCCCTTGTATTGGCAAAGCTACTTAGTAAAAACTAACCTGGTTCTTAAGTCCTCTTGCTCTAACTTGATATTCAAGGCAGGCCCCATGACTGGAAACATTCAGACCACGCTGTCTGGGTTAGAAGTTGTCGCGGTCGGGTGCGCAGAGGTCCGACCACCTCCCAAAGGGAGAAGTGTTGAAGGCAAAGTGGAATATCTCCCCACCAGGCTCGCAAGCAAACATGGAGACCGAATGAGTATTTAATAAGTTTATTACTAAGTATATTCTAATAAAACCCTATTTACTCTACAGAAATATTACAATATTAAAGAACACCACGCCCACCCATTCACTCCCTCTCTCACCCACCGACAGATAAGGGCAAATAAGGACTTAATTATATCAAAATACGACCTGTATGTGTGGATGGTGCGTGTGTGTGCTGGGGAGGAAAGAAATGACCAGATCTGCATTTGCACCTCCAGCCAGCTGGACTGGGCCCAGGGGTCAGAGCTGTGAACCTCTGGAGCTGGAGCTGGCGCTGGTGTGGATACAGCTGGAGGCAGTTACGGCTCCTGCTCGCCGGACAGGATGCAGAGCAGCACTTCCACACTGATTCTTATCCCTATTTCCCCAGCATTACACTGTAGCACCTCCTCCTGCGAGTCACCCACTGCAACATCTGGAGCAAAATTAAGGCCCAGCTCTACAGAACACCCTTGGGTTTAACATTCATGTGACTTTATTCGTGTTTTCACCTATTGCTTTTCCACCATTGCCATTGGCAAACTTTTATATCTGGACACAGATTTGTGTGTTCCCCCCCACCCCTCCTCGACCCCCTTTTTTTTTGCCACACAGCACAGGTATAGGTCTTGTTCATCTGAATTTACTGAGCCTCAGCGCTGCACAATTTATCTTTGCAAAATTAGCCCCTGTCCCCTCTGCAGATCCCCTGCTCTGCAAAGCGCCTGGCGATGTGCACCTTCCATCAGCATCTCTACGGGCTCCTGCACGAGCGTGGAAGTGCTGCTTCCACCGGTCCTTCCTTTTTTAACTGGGAACATTTGTTACTAATTGGATGTTGTCAGTTGCGTACAGGGTGAGGCAGCTCCCAGGAGCCCTTTTGAAAATGCTTCATAGATGATGCTGTATTTCATGTTCCTGTTTTCTCAGGTTTTACCACTTCTTTCCTTGCAGAGGGAGGGGATTCACCGACATCAGCTCACTCATCGGCCGGTCATTGTTTGACTTCGATGCAGTTGTGACATTTCCAGGCTCCAGTACTTCCTCTGCCAAAGAAATTGCCAAAGTGCGTCTACGTTGTAGTGTGGCGCTCGCTGCCGGGTTCTTCACAAGCAACTCCTCGTGGTCTGCAGCCACTTCTGATTCTAGTTCCCTGTTCCCCAGCTCTGCCAGACTTTTCACCTGGATGCCGCCTGGCTCGGGATCCCTTTCCAGCCGGGTGTAATTTGACACAGCTTCCTCCAGCATACCCCGACTTCGATGTCATCACTGTGGGGTGACAGCTGTAGGACCTGTGTGCCAAAAACACAGCGGCCAATGCTCCCCCTGCCTTTTCATGTTCTTTTTGCCTGTGTGTGAACATGTCAAGATATATCAGGATGTATGTTTGATCACTCTGATACCTCTGATGGCTGCATCCAGGAAAAATCACGGTGTCTACAGTGCAACTTTATGGAATAGTTGTGCTGGGAGTTGCACAAAACCATAGAAGAAGTTCTCCAGAGCAGTCCAGCAGTGATTAGTGTCACTGGGCATAAGCGTATTCTGCACTGCATCTATGCATCATGGCTCACTGGACACCAGCACATATGCCACGTATGAGGTAGACTTCCACAATCACAACCTGGTTTTTATTTAATTTTATATTTAATTCATACCTTCTAACAAAGAAGGCCAATGGTCACGATTTAGCAGAGCTTTTGTCATCCCACTTGTATCCCTGCCTGAGAACATTTACCACAAAGAAGAGACTTTACAGGACTGACTCACAAAGTTCAGCATCACTGGGAATGGCCATGTCCTCTTGCAGGCTGGCCGACCCACTCCTTCACCTGTGTCTATCTCTAGATGGAATTCAGAACCCCAAAGTGGTGAATAGCACCATGGGACGGTGACATCAGAGCTTCCCCAGGTCAGGAGTATTTGACAGTATTTAGTGTTCACAGACTTATGGAATGGTTTGGGTTGGAAGTGACCTTCAAAGCTCATCTGGTACAATCCCCCTGCAGAGAGCAGGGACATCTGCAACTAGAGCAGGTTGCTCAGAGCCCCGGCCAACCTCACCTCAAATGGTTCCAGGGATGGGGCAGCCACCACCTCTCTGGGCAGCCTGCGCCAGGCTCTCACCACCCTCAGCAGCAAACATTTCTTCCTTCTCTCTAGTCTAAATCTCCCTCTTTTAGTTTAAACCCATCACCCCTTGTCCTGTCCCAACAGGCCCTGCTCAAAAGTCTCTCCCCATCTTTCTGACAGACCCCTTCATGTTCTGCAAGGCCACCAGAAGGTCTCCCTGGAGCCTTCTCTTCTCCAGGCTGAACAAGCCCAGCTCTCCCAGCCTGGCCTCCCAGCAGAGGGCTTCCAGCCCTCCCATCATTGCTGGGGCCTCCTCTGGCCCCGCTCCACCAGGTCCATGTCTCTGCTGTGCTGAGGACTCCAGAGCTGCCCCAGCGCTGCAGGGGGGGGGCTCAAAAGTTTGCTATTGAATACAGTGAACAATCTAGCCTTTCTTTTATCAAATAGTTGCTTTTCAGACAGAGGCACCTTCTGCTGTCGCTCGTTTTTTCACAGCTCCAAGCTGTTTGGTCCTGTGCCTATTTCTAACCTCCTTGTCTTGACAGTGGGTATCAGGCTCCTTCTCCATGTAGTGGCATCCACGACTTCAGCAATTTCACTCTCTCCCCATGCCCTCGTTTCTGAAACACGTTCCTGTGACGTGTCGGACACGCTGTGAGGCCCCGCCACCATCGCTGGCCCCTCTGTACGGCAGGCAGGCGATGGCAGTGCCCGGAGGCAGTGCGCTGGTCGCCCAGCACCGCTGCGGTGGCTGCGTGGTGAGCACACCGCGGTGCTCGGCAGAACCTGTGCGCCCGCGCCGTGCACGGGAGCAACCCACTTGAACCACAGGCCTGGCTGCCGGTTCCATGTCCTGCTGCCCACAGCGGCTGGGTGGGAGCAGGGTGAGCTCCATCCCCTTTCCTGACGGTGGGTGGGATGAGCATGATTGCAGGGCACCAGGCGGACATCCCCTGGGTATTTCTGGGTAACCAAAGCTTGCCAAAGAGCTGCAAAACTGTTTTTTCTGTCACACATGAAACCTCCTTCACCGCAAGCATGAGCAGACAAGCTCATTTGCCTGATGTGTCTTTAACTTGGGAGAGCCTTGTTAACTGACCGTACTCATGCTTTGTTGACTACAATGCAAAATACAGTAATTTTTGCACGAGCCACACCTGAAGGCCCACTGGGGAGATACTTCTTCTTTGCCTTGTGTTTGGAGCCATCTGTGATTCTTCGCTGCCCGTCAGACACCTCTCCCCGGGGAGACACAGCCAAGAGCTGACAATCAGCAACAAAGTTCTCCTTTCTGTCGCAGAGGCAAGGACGTTTCTCTGGCCGAGCCTTCCTGTTCTGCCTGATGTCTTCCTACCCAGTGTGAGGGACGTTCCAGTCCTCGGTGCTTTCCCTTGTCACCTCTACTACCAGAGGCTGGACGTTCTGCACCATCCCACTTTCTGCCACAGGCCCCCAGACCCGTCTCTACATCTCGCTTCCCTCAGTGCGTGTGCTGGGATCTCGCGTGGGCTCCTCACTCCATGACTCTCCCCCCGCGCCTCTCAGGCGCTCTTTGGACAACAGCTTCCGCAGCCCTGACGCTGCAGGACAACCCCCGTAGCACCAGCTCTGCACGTTTTGTTCCTATCGCCCACCGGCCACGGAACACGGACAACCCCGGAACCAGCCGCTTCGCCCGGCGCGGCAGAGGCCGGTTCACCGTTTCTCTGGTTTCCCGGGCGAAGCTGCTGAGGAGGTTCCCCGCGGCACGGGCCCCTGTGCCAGCCGAAGGCTCCCGCGGAGCGCTCCCAGGCTCTGCCCGGGGCATCTCCCCCCGCCGCCGCGGGCCCC